>MU004348.1:0-182399 GCA_010405375.1 Lophiostoma macrostomum CBS 122681 | reverse complement strand
AGAGTTACTACTAGTATAGCTACCCTCTATTCTAATATAGATAAGATAGTAGATATATTATTATTAATAGTATATTAACTTATAGGTAGCTAAATATTATAATCTAGGGTAGGTTAGAACTATAATTATTTAGTTAATAACAATATATAAGATAATAATAGATACTAAAGGTTTAACTTAACTATAGAAGGTTAAGTAATAAGTAAGAAATTATAGCAAAGTAACTTATAAGGTAAAGGCTTTAGTCTAAGAGAGCTAGACTATAATTTTATAAATAGCTATAAAGAGCTAGAACTATCTATAAAGGAGTATCCTTATATACTTCTATCCCTTATACTCTAGGGCCAATTAGATCCTTTCTTATAGAAGTAGCCCTCCTAGCCACTGCCTTAGGCCTGCTTTCGTGACAGACGCCTGTTAGGCGCCAAGCCTCCTATTACATCACGTAACCTAATAACCTAATTCCTGCCCCGTATATCGTCGTCCTACGTTGATATGCCTCTCTCAAGCCTCACGATCCTGTACTTATCGTTTGCTTGGTTGAAGATATCTGCATATCTTCCTTATACGTAACAATTAAACCTTATTATATATATAATATAGATAAAAAGGGCTTCCTTATTAGTATTATTAGTAGATTAAAAAGGGTGTTTAGCAGGCAAATATAGAAGAGGAAGAAGGTTAGAATAGCTCTTTAAGATGGCTCTTGTAAATAGATTACCCTTCTAGCGTACGTCTACGCTAATAGATTAGCCTTACTACTAGGTCTTATCTATTAGTTTACTAATAGCAGTATATAATTAAGCTAGGTTAAGAATATTAAGGTAGAAAGGTATAGCGTATATATCTTCTCTTTACCCTTAGGCTAGATAAATAATAATATTAGCCTTGCCTAGCTTAAGTAGATATTTAATTACTATACTAAGGTAAAAGTATAATAATTATATAGGCTGCTAATCCTTAATAGCTATAGATCCTATATTACTATAGATTTTATTAACTATTATAATTAGAATAAGATTCTTCTAGCTATACTCCCTCCTTATTTAATATATATACTTTAGCCACTTAATATAATACTTTTTAAGCCTCTCTTATTAGCCTACTTAGCTAAGCTTATAACCTACCTTTAAAAGAGTTAGGGCCTAATCCTAATTATAAAAGGCGACTTCTTCCCTCTATTCTAGAAGGCCTAGATAAGCTTCTTTAAGGAGGAGACAATCCTTAAGTCTTTTAAGGCCACTGCTATATTACCTTTTAACCTAGAGGTTATACTTAAAAGATTTACTAAAGCTACCTAAGACAAGCTAGAATTGCAAGAAAGCTCTATATTAGTACTTAGTAGATCTAACTAGCGTAAACTAGATCGCCTTATATAATCTATAGTAGAAGATTAGAGTAGTAAGGACGCGTAGAAGCTTAGCTACTTACTCTATTATAGCTTAGTTTAAAACGAGCTACTCCGCAATAAGATTAACGGGCTTAAGGAGGCACTATTAGTTAAGAAGAAGTATAAGAAGAAAGGCAAGCCTCTTGACCTTTAGCAATGTTAAGAGTACTATAGAGGGGTAGTGTTCTAGTTGCTAAGGAAGGTTAGAGAGGCTCGCGTACGTCAGTCTATAAAAGAGCAAGAGGAGAAGGAGTAAAAGCTTTAAAAAGCTAAGATAGCTAAGCTAAGAAAGGCAGCTAAGCTATATAAGGAGAAAATTGCAGAGGAGAAGCATGTAGCGCGGGAGGCAGCCAAGGTAGCTAGAGAGAAGGAGAAGGCTAAGAAGGCAGTAGAGCGGGCTCGCTAGAAAGAAGCCCGTGACGTAGAAAAGGCTCTACTATCTATCTAGAAGGGTAAAAGAAAGGCCTCTTAGCCATCTATATAGAGCAATAAGCGTTAGAAGCGTGTAGTTAACGCTGTAGCTGCTAGGGAGCCCTTAGGTGCTAAATTAGTAGCTTTACCTAAGACTACGCGATATAGCTGTAATATTAAGCTTCTAAGTAAATATAAGTAGCGTATATTAATCGCAAGTATTAATATAGTACTCTACTATAAAATCTCTTAATAATAGCTGCTATGTGTGGCTCTATAGCATCATTTTTTGTAGAGTCGTTTTGGTGTGGGTGGCCCATCACGCGATGTGGCGCATCACGCGCACGGACACGTTACGGGCTTGCCACATTTGGCGCGTACTGCATAAGCGGGGAGAAAACGGTCTGCACTGACGCTTAGCCAACGCTTGCAATGGATCGCTTGCTTTAACCCTAATTGAGGTTCACATGCATACGGACAGCCGGTCCATGCAGTCGGCCGCTGACAGTAATGCAGACTCTTGGCCCAACAAAAGAGCTTGACTCTGGGACGGGAACGTTCGATCCTTGGAAGCTGCCTGCCAGCCTTACTGACGACGATGCAAGCGGGTCGCTTTCTGCTTTGAATGTCAGCTTAGTGTTCGTACCGCTTGGCCTTAGGCTTGTCGCTCACCGTAGCTGTACTGTGCCTCTTGGTACGAAACTGCGCCGCATGTACTCCGTATCTACTGCACCAACGCAGAGTTGGGTGCAGCTCCCAGAGTTGACAGCTGGTAGAATCGTCATCACGGTCATTGCCGTCTTCACGTTGCTGCTGACACCAGCCTCATGATGTGTCGATGTTATCCAAATTGTCGGTAACTGTCAACACAGCAATCGGTCGATATTGTGTTGTGTACCACCAGCTCACAATTGCTTTTCCCTTCTGTGCCGCACTCATACATCGACTTATCCGGTGTCAAATTGCTCGCAGGCATGGTACACACTGGTTTTAGCAGGGGCTGCGATCGGTGTCGTGTCAGTAGGTGCCACTTAGCTAGGTGCCACTTAGCAAGATATGTGAAGTGTCACCCAGGTAGCGTTTCGCAAAGCTTGCTCGGGGCATCTGTCCTCTCAATTCCCCTTTTGAATTGTCACTGAGCTTGTGCTGCATTTTTCAGAACACCTGGGCTGCGACTAGACCACGCCGAATTGCATCAGATACACCTCTCAAGGGCTGCCGTGTCCCGGATATCGCGACCAAGGAGGTTTCCTCCTTAAGAATGAGTCAAAGAAAGTGATCAGGAACGGAAGACAGAGGCACGCGCGGCGCGCCACTTCTGGATCGCACGCTCGTTCCAAAACATGGTCACCTACAGACGCTGTCTCGAGATCAGCGTCCCAATCTTCTAGCTCCACGGTACCGTACCTTCACCACCCCCTTTGTTGTTTCCGGACCTCTGACCCAAGAGGTATGTAGACAGCCCATTCGGAAGTGGGACTGTCCTCACCAAATACGACGCATTTTACTCATGCTGCCGAATGTACTTCTATACATTTCTTCCTGGAAACTTATGCCTTGATCGATCGCAATACAGTACCGCCTGGAGCGCGTCTCGATAGTTTACTCCTCTTTTACCGAAACGCCGACTTGTCTTCCCCATTCTGGCCTGTACTTTCCCAAGTGGCTGGGCAGCTGTTCTCCTTGGATCAGGACATTTGGTATAACTCGCCATGGCATCTTCGTTCCTGTGTAGAAGCATCAAGAGCCATGCGGGCAGCGTTTTGCGACCAAATGCAACGCCGAAAGAACGAGACTCTTCTGGCGCTCATACTTCTAGACCTCGGAGAGCGTATAGAATACGCTCGAATGAATATTCTACCATCAGTTGAGCATTATAAGGCTGCGATGGCACTGGTGTTAGAGCGTGATCTGGAGAGCTTCCGGGACGACATGTCACAGAGTCTGCTTAATGCAGTGAGGTACATTGTAGTTCGCAAAGCCTTGTGGGCTAGTAGTGAGGCAATTGACCTGGGGGTCTTCTCTTGTTTGGAGAAGGGCAGAGCAGAGACTCACACTGTGGCTCTTGATCTTGATCATATCGTTTCTCGAGTGCTAGTTTTGAGAAATCAAGTCTCGGCCTCTCTTTGGGGTGAGTATCGAGGTACTCCCTGGGCACTGAATCAGCTCTCTATAACGCGCCGGCTCTTGGACACTCAACTAGTGGAATGGATCAAGAGTGTTCCAGCTAACTGGCATCCATTTCTGCAGTCAAATACGAACTTCGGCACAAGTTCCTGGCGTCGGGACCTGGTAGAAATATACTCTTCCTACGAAGTAGCTTTGATCTACAACCATTGCCGGTGCGTTCAACTGTTGCTCCTTGGCATCTCGCAATCGTTGCCGTCTCCGGTCTCGGACGCCAATGTGACTCGGGGAATTGAGACTTCGACGAACATCCAAGAGAGGGCCTAGAGTCTTTGCGAAGCTATACTCTCCGCAGCGCCTCATCTCTTGAAGGAGCCAAGGAAGAACGGGGCTCAACCTCCAGATGCTATTCCAATAGGCGAGAACTTGGAGGACATACTAGCCAAGGGCGAGAAGGAAGTCCTGAAGAGCTACATGTCAGAGCGCAGGCTAGGTCATTGGAACTTATTCGAGCTTTTGCAATGGATGTTGCGCAACTTGGAGGATTTAGACCATGGCATCGTAGTCAATCCTCAGACGATCTTAGAAGCTAAAGACTACCTTGCAAACTTATGGTAGTGAGCTGTCAATTCATCAACAATCTTCCACATAAATATGGTTGGGCCCAGTTACTCACCGGAGATTTAAATCGCGTTGTCATACCCTGCTAGCACATTCTTAGCTCCTGTAACTAAAGCTGACCCTCTCTGCGAGGCCCACGACGAGGATCATGTCCGTTGGGCCATATGCCAGCTGGCACCACGCGGTAGTCCCGAATCCGGTAGAAGGTTGAAGCATCTGGATGCCAGATTTTGGTAGACGAGAGCCAGCTGCTTGGTTGGATATATTCATATGACATTGCTGGTACGAGACCGAACTCTCCGTGCTTGCGAATTGGTTGGCACAGAAGAGAATTTTCAGATTGCAGCCCGGAAGTGTCGGACTGGCTTCTAAGGGTATGATTGCACAAATGACTAAGCCAGCTCACGTGCTAGCGCGTTTCCCGATATCGGAGGGTCTTGGCTCAAGTTACCATCCGCACCTCGAGACGCGCTAGATGTCGTTTTTGCTCTTTCTCCGCCACCAAGCACGACCGTCGATTTGGAAGAAAATCACAGAAGATTATTCAGAAAGCAATGGACGCGCTCGACATGCGTAGCGTCACCCGTTACTGCCAAGA
This sequence comes from Lophiostoma macrostomum CBS 122681, assembly GCA_010405375.1. Lineage (NCBI taxonomy): Eukaryota > Fungi > Ascomycota > Dothideomycetes > Pleosporales > Lophiostomataceae > Lophiostoma > Lophiostoma macrostomum. Next base: position 177,252 of record MU004348.1, on the reverse strand, counting down.
GCACGATGAGTGTGGGAGGCGCACATATGTTGCCGCTCGCTCTGGGCGACAACTGTATGTTCGAGAAATATGGACGACCTCGGTATCGACGCTGGAACTGAACAAAGTCACTTTAGCAACAGATCGCATAATGACTCCACGATTGGCTCAAAACGCGTAAAGCTAGATCTAGACGAGCTGGGCAGAGACCACAGGAGTGAGGTGACCAACCTTGTTGCCAAATTGATATTGCTCCAGCGCCGTCATCAAGGCCTGAGGGCACATATAAGGTCTGAAGACGGTCCGAGAAGTGCCGGAATGATCGCGAGACTGGAGGCTGTGAACCCCCGGTTCGAGGCACTAAACGACATCTTCGCAGACTTCACGTCTCTAATAGAGGTAACTTATCGACAACTAGAGTCCGCGGTAGAGGATTCCTCGCAAGAAATAGCCACGCAGGTGGACTGGTGGGAGAATACTAATCTACTTGCGCCAGGTATGCTCTTTGATAACGTTTGCGTCTGCTGCTGACATGACAGACATCGACAACAATACAATATATCCTATGCTAGAGTATTCGCCGCCTACTGACGCTACCAAATATGCGAGTTTCATAAGAAGACACATGTATGCGACGATCAAATTGTGGAGCAATCACCGCGAACACACTTTTCGTCTACAGACCTTTCTAACGAGGCTCTTTCGCGAGATTAAACGCATCTACAATCTTCCAGGTGGAACGCGGCAGGCCTTACAACTGGGGCTCGATACCCTACGCGCCATTGTTCCGTTTCCAGTTTCAGACTACAGATTAGGCCAAGGAATGGCATTGAATTACCAGAAACTCGAGGAAAATATCCGTGACATGCTCACCGACCCCAGGGTCCGCCACAAAGCCGGTAATTTCACGATTGATATGGCCGAGAACTGCCGAAAGCTCTGGAAATGTGCACTCCACGATGGACTCGAAGACCTAGATACTCGGGATAATCACTGCCGTTACTACCTTCTACTAACAACGATTGACCTCCTTCAACGGAATGCATGGGTGGACATTCGCATAAACGTTCTTCGAGCGGTCGGACGTCGTCTACCAGCTGAGCTGATGGAGCTGGTATTTCAAAACACTTTGGCTGCCGAACAGATCCCAATGGACCCGAGGATTCTCGTCGACGTCGAATCTACCCTGGAGCGAGGCAAGGAGCGTATGACTGCGTGCCGCCTACCCTGTCACCATGACCAACCACCGACTAAACACAACAAGGTTGGGCCTTACCGCACATGGGCTGTACTAGGTAGCGAGTGGGTTGAGACTGAAGATTCTCGGCGTCTAGCAGAACCCTACTGGCGGCTATTGGAATGGTGATTGAAGGGGATGCACAGTGCATGAAGATCTGATCCTCTTAGGCTTCATGATCTAGGTCGACGCCTCAGCATCTCCTGACTACAGTCCGTTAGCAAAGACCACTATGAAAGAACAATACTAAACTTTGCCCCGCAGACCACCACGCCTTTCCACGATCCCGTCTCCCCCAGCCTCTTGATCCAAGTTGCGTAGCTTGTCTACGACAAATCCATACAACCCAGACACAAATCCCCTCTCGAGTCCCCTCCTATGCCCTCACCAGATCTCATCACCACACAAACACCACTACGCCTCCTCTCCTCTTCTCCTCCCAAACAGATCACCTCTCCCTTTCCGACTCCACATCCTCAAACTTCCACTCAACACCCTCTCTCTGAGAAATCTCCCTCTTCTCCTGACTAGTAAAGCTCCGCTCACTCGGTGTATACGTCCCATGCACCACAGGCCCCAACAAGATATCCCTGTCCGAAAAGTTGTCATAATAAGGTCTGCGACTCCGAGAACGGGGCATACGTTCCGATGTCTCTTCCGGAGTGCGAGTACGACCTCGACCTCGACCTCGACTTCGGTCCCGCCGCGATTCGCGTTCGTCTTCGTGTTCGCCTCCGCCATCGGTCTCAGAGCCAAAACCAAACGCATGATCGTAGTACGATCGCGCCCCGCCCCTCTGCTCCTGTGGATGTGGAGTTGTAACGGGAGACATGGCGTGTATATCACGCGGAAGGGGCGGAGAGGGGGCAAGAGGATCCAGGTCCGGATCCGTGAATGTACGATTCTGGAGGCCCAGACTTGGCCGCTTGTCTCGAACTCTCCTATCGTCTCGCTCTTGCATATCGTCTAGTTCTCGTTCTTGCGTATCCCCGAGATCGTCAGCGCTGGGTGTGTATCCGATGCTTTCATCTGCACCGTCTCTCTGCCACCCTGCTTCCACTTCCCTTTCACCTCCCCTTTTCGCATTCCTCCTAGCTTCTTTTCTCTCCTCTAACGTGCCCCGAGCTCTCCTCTCCTTGCGTCGCGCTTCTTTGGCTAGGCGGTGCTCGTCCCATGCCTTACAGTTTTGTGCATGGGCGCCTAGACCCATTGTCCAGTCCAGCTTGGGTTTGAAAGAGGGTTTTGGTGGGATTGGGGAAGAGCGGCGGCCGCGGTGGCCGTGGTGGGCGTGCTTGTGTTGGTGTTGGTGTTGATGTCGGTGGTGGTCGGAGTGATCGGGGGATAGGGGTCTGGGAGTGCCAGGGGGTCCTAAGCCGCCGCTCATTACGTAGGCTTGGTTCTGGTTATGATGCTGGTTGTGATGCTGGTCCGAGCTGAATGTATGATGGTTGGTGTCGTGCCGATCATGTCGATGGCTTCGATGTTGCTTCTCATTGCCCTTCTCGCCTTTCGCGTTCTTCTGCATCTCTTTCTCCTCCATCCTAGCCTTTCTCTTCCGCTCCTGGAGGCGGATTATATAGTGCCGGACCTCGTCTGCTAGAATCTCGAGTAGTACCTTCTTCTTGCTGCGTTCTGGGTCTCGGGTTCTCAAGTGCTCGGCAATGCGGTTTGCGATTTCTTCGGCTTCTTCGTGGGAGGGCATAAACTACTTGGGTTCTTTGTAAAGAGAACTGAGGATAGAAGGTGTGCGGATAGATATGTAGGTAGGGATATGGAAGGGGATAGGAAAATGGGAATGGCTATGGACATGGACATGGAAGGACATGATGGCGTCGATTTGTACATGCTGGACAAACGACATCGAAAACGACTTTATGAAATGCCATCGTGTGAAGCATCGCGTTTGTGAATACTGTTCGATGTGCCTCGTGTACATCATGCGCATGCGTTGTTCACACGAATGGTGAGGACGTTTGATGTGAATGTTGAGCTGTGAAGGTGTGATACATCCGCAACAGGAGTCGAACAAAGTTACCACTTGGAATGGGAACATGCATATGCAATACTACACACATATGCCATTATTTGCCTGCTTGATCGATGACTCGAAGAATGCTCTATACTACACAATTGATCGTTGATGAATGGCCGCCGCACCGTCTATCCCAGTCCAAAAACTCCAGTCGAGTCCAGACGCCGAAAACCGAACCGAAAACCAAACTCCAGAATCGAAAAAGGGAAAAGAAAAGAAATGAGAAGGATACTATACTACACAGAATGCAAAAAAAGATCACTGATGCCAAAAGTCTTTTTCACCCCAAACCCCCAACACACACCCCTACGTCTCGTCCAAAACCTTCTCCGCCGCCAACGCCCTCGCTCGCCAATGCCGAACCGCCTCCGTCTCCAAATTGCGCGCATGTACGCACGCCTCCTCCCACCGCCCCTTCCAGTACTTGACATCGCTCGTGTTGCGATGGGAGCGACGCTCAGCCTGCATCAGGACGTGCTCGGCGTCCGAGTTGCTCATGATGGTGGCGAGGTTTAGGTCGAGCGAGGCGGCAACACCAACGATGGCGAGGGCATCGTCGTGCGCCAGCTTCTGGACGAGGTGGCGCGTGAAGCGCTCCAGGGACTTGGCGTAGGCGAGATTGGCCCTCGCCTGGTCGTAGTGGGCGCTGATGTCGGTGGTGAGGTGGGCCTTGTCCACCTCCTTGTCCTCCAGCGCCTCCTCGTACTCGGCCTTCTCTGCCTCCCAGCCAGCCTTCTCCGACTCCAGCGCCGCCTGCTTGGCCAGCAAGGTGTCAATGAAGTGTGAGAGGTACTCCCTCTCCTTCTGGCTCACCGCCTGCCGACCGCCGTCGCCATTGTACACCGTCTGAGCACCGAAGTGCTCAGCCGAGCTCTTGACGTGCCCATATGGCGGCATCGCCGCGCGAACCGGCTCCGGAACGTCCCCGGGAGCGTAGACCTTCGCCAGCACAGCGAGCAGACCGGCGGCCGTGTACGTCTGCGCGTCCTCGGGTGGTGGTGGGCCCAAGGCGTGGCGCGAAAGCTGTTCGTCCAAGGTGATGCTTGGTGGTTTCTTCATAAGGTATTAGCGCAAGTAGGAAAAGGGCGGATGCTAGACATACCTTGTATGGGTCACCGAGGGGCTTGGTCTTGGGGGATGGTGACAGGACTGGACCGACAGCAGGAGGGTGGGCTGCCTTGTACTTGGGGTCGAGGCCGGAGAGCAGGTTGGCGCCGCGGTCGGGGAAGATGGACTGCTGGGCGCGGTGCTTGTCAACCAGAGCAGCAAAGGCAGGGCCGCTCATGACAATATCATCCATGTGCGCTGGCGAGAGGCGGTTCAATGGACGAGTTGAAGCGCTACGACCATGGACTTGGGAAGCTGACTGGTTGGGTCCAAGAGTGACATCCTCGTGGGAGCCGAAGAGGCGGGCATCGAGACTATGGGTCTCTTTCTCATTGAAGGGGCGTGGGGTAATGGGAGAGTGGACTAAACCTTGATCGAGGGTGGTGGCGGTGTACTGCCAACGAGCGATGCTGTCGCGATTGGACATTCGCATAGGATTCAAGAAAGAGCCGCCAACATTGGGGGAAGACTGCGACTCCTGAATGCGCTCAAGACGAGTGTGGAGGTTCGGAGCCGTTGTAGAACGAGGCAGCCGAGTAGAGGATCGAGCCGCTGAGCGAGATGATGATGCGAGGCTGCCGCGCAGAGGAAGGTTGTTCGTAGAGCGACGTAAACGGTGACCGCGAGACGTCTCGTCGGCATGACCATTGGTGTCAAGAAAAGGGTTCTCAAGGGAGACTTGGGAGTGAGCGCCGAAGGACTGCGGATACAGCGTTGGTCCGGGGCTGCCTTCGAGGGTACCCCAGCTTCCGCGGCGAGCAATGCTGTCGCGACGATCACCTTGAGCGTGGTCTGAAGCTGGGAACTCGAAATGGTGAAATCCATCCTGATCATTACCGCCGCGGATCGGAGACCGAGATAGCGCGCGATGGGACCTCATATTGAGTGAGAGTGGGAGTCTGCGCACTGAACCTTCGAGCGTGATGCACCTAGCAATGATTCCTCTTGAATGTCAGTCTATGAGAACGGATCGCCAAACAGAGAAAGCGGCTGAAACTGCAGAAAAGAGAGTGTGTTGTGGCTGCGGATGTGGTAGAAAGAAAAGGTGGAGTGAGAATAGTCTGAAGCTGAGGGCGAGAACAACACCAAAAAGCTCCCAGGTGACCACTCGCTTTGTGCAGGCAAACAAACGGAGCGAGAGCCGCTAGCAAGCGGTACAGAAACTGGAAGGTACGGAGATTGGTTCCCGGCCCGAAAAGACGCGGTGAAGTGGAGTTGAACGAATCGCCCACCGATCAAGGGGTCTACAAATCAAACTCAACGAGCGTGGAAATATGGGAACTGTTCGGAACCTACTGGAGTACACAATATACAAGGCTTCGAATGCCGAGGCTATGCAGCTACACACCGCCCGATATATGCTACCTTACCATGCCCAAGAATCCGGTATATGCGCAGCCTAACATGCAAATGTCCGGTATGGGAGCCATGAGTGCGTCCTGAAGCTCTCCTAGCCATGTATGCAATTACTTCTTCCTGCCTTTTCCAGCTGCGGCCTTGCCCTTGCCCTTACCCTTTGGTTTGACCTCCTCTTCGCTCTCCTCATCGTCATCATCGTCGGCTGGTCGCTTCTTCCCTTTAGCCTTTTGTGACTGTGGTTTCTTCGCAGCAGCAGCCTTCTTTTTCGGCTTCTTCACATATTTGTCCTTGCTCAGGTCGGCATCCTCGTCCTCATCCTTGGCTTCTTCGATGACCTCGCCGTCGTCAGATTCGTCGATGGCTTCCTCAAGATCAGGTTTCTCTTTGGCGGCTTTCTTGGGCGCAGCGACGTTGCTTGCCTTCATGAATGGCAATGGATGAGCTTGTTGGTTGTACCTGTTACTATTGTCAGCTTCTGGAAAAATGAGAGAATCATGTCACCTCCTTACATTCGCGTAAAAGTTGCCTTGGCCTGACTGGCAATTTTCACCTTCTCCTGATCCATTGGCCCAACGCCCAACTCCAGAATAGCGTCGAAGTCGTCTTTTGTCAGGAAGTAGCTATCCATGAGATCGATGATGTCCGGAACAGCGTCCTTGCCTTCTTCCTCGAGCTTTCTCACAAGTTCAGTCCAGAATACAGGTATGTATTGTTGCCGGACCTCGTGTCTGTCACCCGAGGACCGCAAGCGCATATGAGCTTGGATCTCCTTGACCAGACGCATCAGTTTTCCTTGCGTGCTGTTCTTCCCAAACCAGGATGCGAAACGGGTCTGATGGCCAGCCATGCTACCCGCAACGAAGCTCGCAGGTCTTACAAAGCTAAAGACAGCATGTGTTGGCATGAGACTCCACTGCTGCTGAGAACCATGAATCATTCGATCCACAAGATCTCCGTCGCTGATGCTATCGGCAGCTTCCGACGCAAGCTCTAAGAGCTTCAGATTCTTCTCTTTGCCGCTGTATTGTAGGGAGCGAATAGGATTGGTGCCGAGATAATTCTCTTGAAGCATGAGAGGGCTAAACTCGTGATCATTGAAGTATAGTTCGATCTTTTCGTTCAGCGTCGCTGTGCTACTGGCTGCGAACATGCCACCACCGAGTATCTTTGACGTGATATCCCAAGGCTTAAGAATGACATGCTTCTCCCAGCTTTTCGACATTTGCTTGCCTTTGTCAAAGTCCATGGCTTCTTGGTCCATCTTCGCCGTAGAGATCATGTTTACAACCTGGCGGATGTCTGCATGGCTTCCTTCGATGAGTGCATTGACTACTGGGCCAGGCATCTTGAGGCCTTCCCTGAAAGCAATGGTCATGATGCGCGATCTGATCTGATCGACGGTAGGTCTCCGGAATGGGATGTCGAAGGTGACATAGTCGAAGGGCTTCATCTTCGGTTGTCGACGGTCATTGCAGATGAGGATCATAGGAACCTGGGTCTTCTTGCACACCGCAGCAAGGGCACCCACACCGCCTCTGTCACCGGCCGACATACCATCAACTTCGTCCATGATGAGGACAAGTTTTTTCTTCGACTGCTCGACTTTCTGTCCGTCGCCGGCAAAATATCCGTGCAAAGAAGTAGTACTCAGCACACCCTTCAATCCCTGTTCGACGAGTTTCTTGCTCCTAGTGTCGCTAGCATTACTCTCTACCACGTCGTAGCCCTCGAGCCTAGCTACGAGATGAGCTGCAGTGGTCTTGCCAATGCCAGGAGGCCCGTGAAGCATGACCGCTCTGAATACTCCACTGCCGTCGGCGCCCGCAAGCTTGAAACCCGTTTTCTGGCTTTTTGGGTATTTCTGGAGCCATCGTTGGAGTTTCTCGACTGTAGCTTTGTTACCGCAAATCTGGTTTAGAGATGATGGGGCGTATTTGACTGTCCACAACCGTGAATCTACGCCAGGATCTGTGATCTTGTTAGCAGCAGGAGCGGCACCAGCAAAGGTAGCTTTGCTACCTGCGGTGGCTTTTGCCGCTTTCAGACGCGCCCGTTCTTCCTTTTCCATCTGCGCAGCTTGCTCCTTGATCTTGTCTTCCTCCTTCCTCTGCTTCTCTTTGAATGCGGCCTGCGCTTTGGAGTCCCCGACATGTCCCTTGGCTGATAACTTCTCGATGAGTTGGCTGAGGCCGTCTTCGTCAATAGTCTTGATAGACAGCTCTTGTATCTTCCTGAGCTTGCTCGGTCCCGCATCTGTGCCAAGCACAACGAAGCTTGTTTTCTTGCTCGGAGCTCCTGTGACCTTGCCGCCGTGCCTTTTGACCAATTCTTGAGCCGCTTCACGACCCCAATGCGATAACACACCAGTGAAGACGAAGCTCAAGCCAGCAAGGCAAGTTTCGCTACCAGATGGCATCTCTTTGGACGCTCCACTGGTTGGGGCGGCCTCTCCACGGCCTGCATTATTCCTCCAATCAAATTTTGCCCCTTCTTCTTTGGGTGGCGGTGTAGGGGGTCGCACGAGCGGGATACTGTCGTAGATTTCCTGGATGCCAGCTTCCTCTGGTGGGTCTTCCTTCTTTGCTTTCTTCTTAGCTGGAGACTTGGCGGTCGTTGCAGCTTTCTTTGGCCGTCCCTTCTTGGGCCTTTCGTCTTCCTCGTCCTCTTCTTCCTCATCGTCGAGCTCTGGCGACTTGCGTTTCCGGCTCGTAGTCGATGACTTCTTCGGTTTGTTCTTGACTGCTCGCTCCTCCTCCTCCGGCTCAATGAAATCGTCCTCCGGATCCACATCTTTCATATCGACATCGTCGTTATCCGGATCAAACTCGTCCTCATCTGTCAACTTCTTCTGCTGTTTCGCTGGTCGTTTCGGAGTGCCGCGATGTGGCAAGGCAACTGGTGTGTCCTCATCGTCGCTATTAACGATCTCGACGTAGTCATCCTTCTTGCCATTCTTCTTGAAGTCGTCCCCGAAGATGTCATCTGCTCCGTCGAGGTCATCATCGACGAACTCATCGTCCTGGTCATGCTCTGCGTATGTGATAGGCTTCTTCGCTCGCGCTGAACCTCTGCCGTTTGTAGTCGGCGTTCCCGCCTTTGACGACTTTCCGTTGGTTTTTGAGGGCGTAGCCTTGGGAGTGGCTGTAGGCGTTGATTCCACAGGCTTCTTCGCCTTCACCGGCTCAGATCGCTTTGGCTTGTTCTTGCTCGCGAAAAACTCGGAGGTCGTAGTTTCTTGTCCCTCCGGAGAGGGTTCGCGTTTCGTCTTCTTCGGCGGGGGTTTCTTGGGGGTCGCCTTCTTGGGTCTGCATACTATAAGCTCTGGACTCGCACTGGACGACTGTGCCCTCACTTCACTTCCTCCACCTCATCCTCGTCTGATTCTATGACGCGGCTGGCACGTCCTGTCTTCTTCGGAGCAGCCTTCTTGGGCGCCGGAGTCTGTCTCTGGCGGTTAGATCTAGCACCCAAGGTGATTCCAGCACCAAAAGCCAAGGTAGACGATCTTCTCGGCATTGTTGTGGTAGAAAGCAGATTATCGTAGCTCCAACGCCGCAACAGATGAGGCCAAAGGAGCTCGAAGAAGATGTAAACAGAATACCAGATAGGCAGATACTCACCTCAACTTTCTTCGCGCTTCCCTGGCTTCCGCCAAAGAAGCTCCTGATGTCCGACGGCATCCTTATTCGTACAGCCTGCTATGATCGCAACAACACGTGCTATCGGGTCTTTCAGACGTGTCGTGTTGTGCTGCGAAACGGTGCAATTGCAGGCAACAATGGTCGAGGAGGGGGTCGCTCCTCACAAAACGCGTCGATGACGCCTGGGATGCGGTCGCGAAACCACTTTAGCAAGGGACGCGCTTTGCCCATTCGGCGCGATCAGCACCAGCCACAGTACCTCGCCAGCCACAGCAGTCGCAAACCTCGAAACATTCATAGCGGCCACACTTCAAGTCCACGACGGCACCGACACAATGCCGCCGCCCAGGATACATCACAGTCTAGCCAGTCAATTGAGCCAGCTCACCCTTCACTCCACGCGGCCGAGATGTAGGACTTCCCGTGTTCTCATAACCCAATGCTCCCTTGTCTACCCAGTGTCCTGTTGATGCCCACTCTCTTCTTGCGCTCCTATTCAGTCTTGCATTGAGTTTCCATCATGCAATAACGTCCCAGCGCTGACATTACCCAGTGCCTCCACAGCCATGCATCCCCCAATTCCTCGTCCCTTCCATCAAGCCCTCATCGGCCATCCGCGCCTTCTCCACAACTCCTACGCTGCACAACTGGCTCGCTCCCAAAGCCGGTGAAAGTCGCAAATCGCGAAAGGGCCGATGCCGCGTCCCCACAGGTGGTAGCATGCGCGGAACAACCGTTGTCTGGGGCGACTACGGTATCCGCATGCGTGACCACGACCGCAGAATATCTGCCTCGCAACTGCGAATTGCCGAGGAGACCATCAAGAAACGGCTCAGGGGTATGAAGTTTCGAATGTATATGCGCGTCGCTGCCACTATCGGTGTGTACACCTCTGGCAACGAGAGCCGTATGGGCAAGGGAAAGGGAAGCTTCGATCACTGGACCGCCAGGGTTGCGGTGAGCAAGATCATCTTCGAGTTGAAGGGAGATTTGCACGAGCAGGTTGTACGGGATGCGTTCAGGCTTGCAGGAAACAAACTGCCTGGTGAGTGCTGCGTTTCGAACAGACTTCTCCAAATGTAAGTAACTAACGGCATCCAGGTCTATATGAGTTTGTCAAGAAGGGCGACCCACCTGTCATGGGTCTGACTAAGGTTGGAGTGAACGGCGTCACCGAGGCAGATTTGAAGAGAGCAAGGAAGAAACTACCACTTGAAGAGACAGCAGCGAGGCTACCTTCTTCGACCCCCGGCACGCTACCTCTGTCAGCAACAGCTGTGTCGGCGGCAACGACAACAAGCGCTCCAGCGTAGACATCTATACATGCATGTCTCCTTCTGTACAACAAAGCGGATCCTGTAACTGTAATGGTAGTACCAAGGAGCTGTCTGGGAGTCACATGGTGCCATGTACACAATGATGATTGTATTTGAATCCGGCTTGACGATAAATCATCATCATCCTTGGAACTGAATGACAACGTTTTGCGCTACTCATGCCTCGCCAACTTCAGTCAAGGTACGCTACTGGCCAAAGTCATGCTGGCGGTCTCATTCAGTAGCAGGAAATTCGCAAGCAGTGCCAATAACGGCATCGCGCTGCATCACTCTTCGGGCCGTCATGTTGTCCCAATGTCCGTAACATGCCCACTCATCGCAAACAATTATTTTGGGGAGCGCTGTACATATCATCTAGCTAAACTGATAGCGGAAGAGTATTGACTGGTAGTACCGTCCCAGGCCTGAAGCGACACACTGAATGGAAGCCTTCTAGAAGAGGCAGCCAAAGCCGTTGTGCACAGACCCCACCTCGGCATCTAGGTTTAGCGGCAGGTGCTGCATGTGATGGATGAATGGCCACCGCGACGTATGCTCTAATCCCGCCAGCGCAAAGCTCTCAGTTCCACTGCACCATGTCCTCCTCATAGACATCCATTATCTGCCTGCAGCCATCATGCCAGGCTCCTCAAGACTCCCCGTCAGTCTCCGCGAGACGTTCAATGCGCGCAAGAGCTCCCCGCGCGGGCAGCTTGTAGCTCTGAACATTGACGTGTACGCCCCATTTCACTCTTCGGTATAGTGCTTACGCCTTGGAATGCTGACTTGTCTATTCTTAAAGACTCCGCAATATAATCTTTATTTTGTTCCTCCTGCGATGGACGCGCAAACTCTTCTACCAGCTCAAAGGCCGCGGCATCATCGGATCGCTCGTTGACATCTACACATATTCGCGTCGGACCCTCTATGGCATATTCCTCCGCCTGCCTGGTGTCCGTACAAAAGTCGAAGCGCAAGTCGCGGAAAGCATCTTGAAGCTGCAGAGCAAATTGGTGCCCCAGGGACCTGGCGTCGAGCGGACCTTGACACTGCCTGCCCAGGGATGGTCAACGGAGGCGGTTCAGAAGGCGTTGGCGGATCTGGAGGCCATGGAGCATACGAGATGGGAAGACGGGCGGGTCAGTGGTGCTGTGTATCATGGCGGAGACGAGCTGTTGAAGTTGCAGACGGAGGCTTTTGGGAAGTTTACCGTGTCGAATCCGATACATCCAGATGTGTTCCCTGGAGTGCGGAAGATGGAGGCTGAGGTTGTGTCTATGGTGAGGACCTATTACTCCATGCCCGATAGTGGCTCCTCTAACAAGAATAGGTCCTGTCCCTATTCAACGGCCCTGAAGGCGCTGTAGGCGTGTCTACAAGCGGCGGCACGGAGTCCATCCTTATGGCCTGTCTCAGCGCGAGAAACAAAGCCTACCACGAGCGCGGCATCACCGAGCCAGAAATGATCCTTCCAGAAACCGCACACACCGCATTTCGCAAAGCGGGCGAGTACTTCAAAATCAAAGTGCACCTCGTCGCCTGCAAAGCCCCACAGTACAAAGTCCACCTACCATCCGTCTCACGCCTCATCACCCCAAACACCGTCCTCCTCGTCGGCTCAGCCCCCAACTTCCCCCACGGCATCATCGACGACATCTCAGGCCTGTCCCGCATCGCTCACAAGAAAAAGCTCCCCCTGCACGTCGACTGCTGTCTAGGCTCCTTCCTCGTCCCGCTCCTCGCCAAAGCCGGCTTCGAGTCCGAGTCCTTCGACTTCCGCCTCAAGGGCGTCACTAGCATCAGCTGCGACACGCACAAATACGGCTTCGCGCCCAAGGGCAACAGCACAGTCCTCTACCGCTCCGATGCCTTCCGCAAGTTCCAGTACTTCATCTCGCCGGACTGGTCGGGCGGCGTGTACGCCTCGCCTAGCATCGCGGGCTCTCGGCCCGGCGCGCTGATCGCCGGGTGCTGGGCTAGTCTGGTCAAGCAGGGCGAGAGCGGGTATATCGACGCATGCCACAAGATCGTGGGCGCTATGAAGAAAATCGAAAGCGCGATCCGCGAGAAGCCGGAGCTATCGTCTGATCTAAAGATTGTTGGTCGGCCGCTGGTCTCTGTAGTCGCGTTCTTGTCGAACACGCTGGATATTTACGATATTGCGGATGGTATGAGCGAGCGCGGGTGGCATCTCAATGCGCTGCAGTCGCCACCGGCTATCCATGTTGCAGTGACTCTGCCGATTGTCGCGGCGGTCGATGGGCTGATTGCGGATTTGGTGGAGGTTACCGAGGAGGTGAAGGAGAGGGAGCGCAGGAGGGTTGCGGAGGGCAAGGGCGCGAAGGGTGCGGTTAGAGGGGATGCGGCGGCGTTGTATGGGGTTGCGGGGAGTTTGCCGAATAAGAGTGTGGTTGTGGATTTGGCGAAGGGGTTTTTGGATACGCTGTATAAAGCGTAGGGATGGGGAGTCTGTACAGATTGCGGGACTAAGAGGAGACATACCGGGTATGTCCGTAGCTTTATATCCGAATTCATCGTCGATATCCACAAATGGCGTTTTTGTGTTTGCGAATTGGTCGGCGGAATATACAACATGTATGGAAAGGCTGCTGCGCTCATGTTGGCTATCTTGAAGAGGGCCAGGGGTTCATTACCATAGTAACACAAACCAGCTACATGGGAGACGATTCGATATCGTGAAGGTGAAGTAGTGCGTAGAAAGTTCACATCCATCTTCACCTTCACCATCACCATCATCAGTCATCCCTCACTGCGTTCACTCATCTCATCTCTAGCTTCTTCTCGTGCTGATAGATGTCATGGATTAGCTTCCTATCTTTGTATCTCTCTTGCTTTCTCAAATCCAACGCCACGCTATCATCCAGGACAGCAAAAATCATGGAACACAAAAGCAGCCTTTCCACCATCTCCACAAGCAAGTCATCTCATACTAATCCAGATCTTCCCGTAGTCGACATCAACGACCAAGAAACCACCACGCTGAAGCAGTTCTTGAACGAGTCTTTGAACGGGCCGCCGACAAAGAGAATTCGTGTAGCGGTATATCCCATCTACACCTATCAAACCCGCACCCTAACACCTGACCAGAGACAAGAGCTTCGAATAGCACGAGTCAATATTTCTCACTATTTCAGCGCCATAGACGTCGAAATCGACACCTTGGAAACCTCGCTCAAGACCGCAACCCAGGAAGTCAGAGCGATGACCAAAGCCCACGAGATTCTCTCTGCGAAATTTACTGCACAGCTCGACGCAATAACGACCCTCGAAGCTGGAAAACAAGCCCTTGGAAAGGAAAACGCAGTACTCGAGAAGGAAGTTGCTAGGCTTGAGCGCGAGCTTGCTGGGGAGCGTGCGAAAAGTGTGCAGGCCGATGAGGCTATTGGCAAACTTGCACAAGTGAAGAGGAAGTGGAGCGATTTCTCGGAACTTATGGCTTGATATGGCGTTTGCCAGGCTTTCGAAGACAGCCAAGCACAGGTTGTATAGCTGTATAGCGGCCCCCTGGCATACCGGGCATGCGTAAGGGTCTGGGTGGGCGTATGACGTGAGGGATGGGCGCATCTCAACGATGTCTTGTCCCCATGAGATTGGTGTACCTACGAACGATCGTATTGCGAAAGCCAAACTCTGCTTCTACCGTAAAAGCTTGAAAATGATATTTACTTCTGGGCCCAATTTGATACCAATCACAAAGGAGAGGTTAAGCGTTGAGGTGGACTAGCCGTCAGTGTATAGATATCTGTTGACCTGCACTTGTTACGTCGTCTTGCTTCATACGGCCTGGGAGTAAATCTTATTTACGAGCTTTCACGGCAACATTCGCTGCCAATACCTAACATATCGTCGCACGAATACTGTGTAACGTTGGTTTCTCCAACCTACCATTTCAGCTGATAGTGAACAGGTTTTTGTAGTTCTAGAATGATTGGGGAACAAGATTGGGCCACAAGACTGGTGTAAGCCTGGAGGCTGTCCATCCATGGATGGTTGTGAAGAAAAGGCACTAGTACAACCTAGGCTTAGCTTCATTCAGCCCTCGTCTTCGACCCATCACGCCTCGTAACTTCTTTGCCATATCCCATCCCGCCCAACACTTATCGTCGTTACGACCGGAGCTCTCCTCACGTCCACTGAGAAGTCTCTTCTATAGACTACGGCTGGTCAACACCACAGACCCTGCACTCCGCGCGGCTGACCTCTGCCGACCGCGTCTTGGGCGTCCGTACCTTCTCCTGCATCTGACCACCGGATCCCACACATATTTGTCACTTTTAATGTCAGTTGATTTCTGCATCAGCAGGTTATCGGATGAAAAAGACGTCGAGTGCCCGCTATTGCAGCTACCTGCTATAGCTTAGTATGGTGATAGTGGGTAAAATGGTACATAACGTTCGAGCAAAACCAAATCAGCAGCGACGGCCCCCTACAGACCCTGTGCAGATCCAGGCTGTTATGCAGCATTTGCGCGTATACTGATCGAACATGTGAGAGTCCAGGTATGTACACCACTTCGAAGTCCTATGGTCACAATCAGACTGGGTTAGAGCTCTGTAAGCATGTTTCCGGGGCGTACGTCAGCTCGAGGTACAGAAACATGCACTACGGTTCCTCATCGATCTTTGGCGATGACGTTGACTAAGTGAAACAGGCATCTTCCACAAGCATGGACGCTTGGTTCGAATACGATTGGTGACCGAGCAATTGATCCGAACACCACGAAGCACAAAGAACGGATGCTGCATGTGTCGTATCCCAAAGATCGCGCGACATGCTCCAAGGATCGCATGGGTGTTCTCGCACATGCTGCTCTTGAAAATCCTACTCTTGGAACCACGCTGCATTCAACATGGTTGCAACCCTTGTGCCTCAAGAGCTAGAACGAGACCATTGTGCGAGGGTTTGTTGTCATCAGCCGCATTCCGATCTTTGCTGCAGCGCACGGGGTAACGTGCACCATCGTGCATAAACAGGTTCCAATGAGCACGTTGTTACGCCTCTCCCAAAAGAACCTCTTTGTTCGGTATACTCATTGGATTATATGACCTTAGAAGAAGAGGGGTAATAGTATCGTTGCTGACCAGCTCAAAGTCTTGGTGTCCTTTTCCGGCAAGAGCACCGCGGTGTTGTTCACCTGAGATGTTAAGGCCACCATACACTACGCAGTGCGACGGAGGTGACAATACGAAAAGTCGACCCACGGCCGACCGGAGTCCCTGCCGTCCTGGTTCGGTTCACAAAAGAGAGAACCTTCGCCAATAGGAAGAGCTGGCGAGCATATCTTCGCGGGGAAATAACAGGATTCTGTGAGTTCGGGTCCTAACAGCTACGATGTCCAGCTCGGCGGAGCCCACGTGCCCCAAGCTCCATGCATCTGTGTAACCCTAAATTCTCCGGAAGAGCGCTGGCGCAGTTCTCAAAATCCGGTACACTGCAGGTCGCTTGGGCTATTCATAATAGCCGAAATTCGATGATTGCTGAGACACGGACACAATGGACTATTGAAAGCTGGGGTAAAGGTCTGGAAAGAGGAGGTACGTAAGAACGAAGACCTTGGGGCAAAGGTTGGATAAAAGGTACCCTCGTCAGATAGCTGTACGTACCCGCGTGGACGTCACCGCCAACTACTGCCGGATTGCGGGGTGGATGTTACGTTGCGTAAGATTGCGGAGAAAGCTTTTTGGTCGCATAGCGCATTGACTTGGTCATTTAGGATGACGATAGCTTAATTCAACCTCGGACGCCCATCGCAGCCATTTTGACCTGTAGGAAGCGCCAAACAGGATTCCATTTCGGTACAAGCCAAGCCGATCCCTGCGTGGCGACGGACATAGCTCAGCACAGCAGGTGAGTGTTCTCGGCCTAGCATATCATAGTAGGACCAAATTAATTACTCCTTGCGACCGGTCTTATAAAACCCCTCCTTTCCTAGCGCGGTTCAAATAGATTTTCCAAGCACACCTTGCTAATAAATGATGTTCTCCAGAGTTTACACTGCACGCATCAGACTCTCTATCACGCAATGACGCTTTCTTATCTGCGCAATCTCCTCTTCCTTCTCGATCTGTTCGTGGTTCTCGTTCACAGTGAAGACCTCAATGCAACGGGCGAAGCAATAACAACGCGATTTTGGGACTGCTGCAAACCATCATGCTCTTGGACAGGGAAGGCCTCATTCTCACATCCGGTTGACACTTGCAATGCCACCGACGACCCCATCGCGGACTTCGTCACAGGTACAGGCTGCGGCACTGGCGGATCTGCGTACACCTGTTCAAACCAGCATCCGTGGTCTGTCAACGATACCCTTTCCTATGGCTATGCTGGCATATTCCTTCTGAACCATCCGGACACAGAAGCGTTCTGGTGTTGTTCCTGCTACCAGCTGGATTTTACAAGTGATCCACTCAAAGGAAAATCGATGATCGTACAAGCATCCAACACCGCGTTCGATATCAACACAGCCAATCGATTCTCCCTTGCAGTAAGTCGGATCCCCTGATCCACAATCAACGCTAATGTGCATGCAGATACCTGGGGGTAACACTACTTCACATGATGGCTGCGCCAAACAGTATGGCGTCCAGGAGTCAGTGTTTGGTCAGACGAATTCGGGCGTCGCATCGGTAGACGATTGTGACAACCTGCCCGACAACCTGCAGGATTCTTGTCGATGGCGTTTCGACTGGTTCAAAGACGCCCTATATCCAACGTAAGTTCTTCATGGAGTTCAAGCGAGCAGTTGTCTAACGTTCCACAGCGTAAACTTCAAACGTGTGGTCTGTCCAACGGACCTGACAGACAAGACGGGCTGCATACGTACCGACGAAAAAGCCTTCGCTGACGGCCAGACATCAGCAGCTTCTGCACCATCCTCGACATCACCTCTTTTCGCCGGACTCGCCGCAGTCCTCGCGTGTCTTGTATTGGTATAGCAGGAGTGACGATGCTGCATGTTACGAGACCCCAGCCACTCAGGATCGACACGGCTCACAATTTCCCGTCTTCACCCACACCTGTTCTCCGCAGTCTTGCAGGCGTCAGGTGATACCGATATCCGGTTCTCCCTTATGCATGGATACCCTACCAATAAAACCGGCCAATAACGCCTTGCCGAAGCCCATCTCTCTTACGTCGAGCCAAGTCGGGCGGCATACTGCATGCTCGAAGGTTCTGCTGCCACCCCACACGCATTTGGGCGGCATTCTCGTGAGACGACAAAACCATTTCCTGTTATCTGATCAACGACGGGTTGCATACCGTTCCAAAAGACCAATGGATGTACGTTACGAACGCTTGGTTTCCCATATTTTCTTCCTCGTATCTATTATCATTGATGCCAATCGCATACGACTTGGACATGGACTTGGACATGGACGTGCACGGCGTTGTTGCTATGGTAGCTCCTTCTTACTTCCTGCATTTTCATGTTGCGCAAAGCATACTCGGCTAGGTTATATGTTAATGATGGCGTCTCACTACTTTCGAACGATCGCTTGGGCGCCGTCGCTGGCTGATTTGAGGTCTGATGGAGGGTGTCACCAGCGAGATGTGGAAATGATGGAGGGTGAAACATTGGTGGGGAGTCTCCATCCGAGGTCGACTCGAAACGCGCTTGAACATCTGGTATCATTGAGGAACGGCACACTTGGAATCGCTATGCCTCGCAGTGCGAACGGCATCTCCAGATCTGTACAGTCCGTAGCTCTGGCAACGAACCCATTGCTTTTTTGCGCATTGCCCATGTTCCGTTCACATCCTCGGTCTTCGTCGTATCTGCGTCGTCTGCCCGAGCAAAGCCGTCACAGACAGCAACCCAACGTATCGCATGAGTCGGCCAGGCCTCTCCGCTCCAATAATTCGGAATCACTATTCCAAGAAAGCCGACAGACGCCCGTTCCCTTTCCCCATCCTCTGCCACACGCAGCGGGCTGGGGAAATTCATTTAGGCAGATGGAGAACTTGGGCACTGGCGGTGCTGGCGCTGGCCATGTCACTTTATCCATATTAGCAGTGGAGGGGTACCGTGCAGCTACCCCTGTCCCCGCAGTCAAGTTTTTGCTACTCTAGTCATGGACCGTTTACCCCCTCCAAATCCCTCTTTCCAAGGCTTTGGGAATTGCTGTGATGTCGGTAGTCGAGGAGATGGGGTCGTGGTGGAAGAAGGCAGACGGATCGGTAGCGGTCGCCATCTAGTGGCGTCTGCCGCTTGCATACCGTCTGTACCTGCAACTTAGACCAGACATCCAAGTGTACGGATTGGGCTTGGTGCACAAGAACTCGCCATGCACGTAACTAAGTGATCTGATTCTGGAGCGCCGTTCCGCATATGTCACATGCAGTACCGAGAACGACCTGGCCAGTCTGTGGTCTGACGGATGACCTGCAAAGCCAGGAAACTGGTCGATCGAAGCATAGAAAGGATGAGGCCCTTGCTCCCACCGTCCGCTACCTCTCGCGGCTTCTTAGCGGGGTGGAGACCTGGATAAGGCAAAGCGACGGCGCTCGAAACGGCGGCCTCGGCCGGAGCGAAATTGCGAGATATCGTGCCCTGAGCTATAACACCCGTCACCGTCCTGAACATACAACGATACAAGTACGTGGTATAGCTATGGAGCAGCAAGAATTCGAGTCAGGAAATCCGGAATACGGGACACGACGACAGAGTCTGGCTGTAGCTAGCACGTTAACACGCCGGACAGAACACTACGTGTAATTCATCCGCAAAACGGGCATCTCCCCCGCCATGCCATCAGCGAAAAATGCTGGCCGAAGAATGCTCCGTGACCGTTCCAGTAACTTCGCGCCCAGAACCGTTGCACCCCTGGCTCTGGCCTACCCGCGCGCGAGCGCGCCCCCCGCTGATCTCCGCATCTAGAAGCTGGCAATCACATCTCTTCCGGAGTCTCGCGGGAAAAATAGAGAGCTACCCCAGATTTGCCCGAAAACAGGCGACGTTGTCGCAAGGAAATACCCGGTGCGCCCTGGTCCGGTCGGCGGGGTCTGAGCGCTGGCTCTGAGCGGGCGGTGGCCCGTGGCGAACGGGATTTTGGGTGGAGGTGTCCTGTGCTGCCATGCGGTGGAATGAGAGCTGGGTGTTGGAGTCTGGGGTGCATGAAGACATTTTGGTTTCGCTGGGTGGTGGTTTCGAGTTGGTGGGGAGCTTGGAGGTGATGGAAATTTGTGTAGACTAACTATAGGGCTGTAGCTAGAACGAGAGCTAAATGTTAGTAGAGCATAGAGAAAGCCGCTAGAACGAGGAAGTTTGATTCTAGAAGCCAAGTATCGCGCGCAGTTGAGCAGAAGATGGACTCGTTGAAAAATGCAATTATTTGAATTTCATGCTGCTATGCTATCATCAAGGGTATGGGTATATTTCATCGTCGTCTTCCACGTCTCGCAACAAACACGGCGCCAGCGGCGATATGGGACTCATCGGTGGACTCGATATCGTCGATATCCGCCTGGGACTCGCGATCGAACCGGGACATCCTGGGTGACTGTACCTCCAGTCAATCTCCTTACTGTCCACCAATGTAGGCGCGGACCCAAGACTCCCTACACTCCTCACCGTCGTCAACATGTCGCCCTTCTCGCAGCAATTGGCGGTCTCGTAGCGCTTCTCGAAGCTGTCTCTGTCCCAGTCGACGTCAGGCTTGCCAGACTTGAAGGAACGGTTTTTGCGGTAATCCGTCGTAACGATTCGAGGGGGGTAATTCGGTTCCCGGACGTCTCCCGATCTTGCAAGAGATGAGGAAAAGTCCTCGTCGATGCATGGTAAGATCTTACGTGCGATTCTGTTCTTTCGCGCCACTCGAGTGAATGTAGATGAACTCCCCGAAGAGCTCCATTGCCATTCGCTCCGAAACTCCCGCTCCATTGGGGTAGCCTTGGTTCGAAAATTGAACACCCACCGCGTAACGAGGCCGCGAAGGATGGGAACGTTGGCCACAATGATGGCAACGTTGTTCTCGATATGATTGACGCAGTAATCGATTGGGTAGGTCCAATCAGGTTGGAAGAGGCTGTAGAGACGATCGCGGTACGAGAGGTAAATCTTCGCAGCACCAATGGCCGTAACACTACACGAAATCGTTAGTCGTCGTTACAACTCGTCCAATTTTGCGGGCACTTACGCTAGACTAGACGTGAAAACTGCCAGCACTACTAGCCTCGAGCGCACTCGGGCGCTCATCATCCTTCGAACAATGATGAAAGGTATTGGGAAGATGAGAAGATCCGTCAACAAGTTGGCGCAAGTAACCCAAATCAGCATTTCGCCCATGCGATGCCGTCCCATACAATGAAGGCCACCGAAAGTCCTTGGCTTCCAGGTGTTTCCGGTTTGCGGCGGACACGTGAAAATGTAAAGAAACCAGGGAATGAGTGCGCTTCCGACCGTGAAGAAGAGAATGGCGTACAGGACCTTCTTCAACCATTCGATGACCGAGCCTGCTCTCAGAAGAAGGAATATGATCGACGCTTTGACGAGGGGCAATATTGGAATATTGATCAGGTTGAAAGCCATTAGGACCTGTCTACTGTTAGAGGGCATTGAGTCAATTTCGCATGCTAGCACATACTGCGTAGTACTCATCGTAGTTTGGTTCGATCTCGTTTGGAGGCACTTGCCAAATGTGCATGCCGATATGCCACATTTTCACATCTATGAAAGTCAGTCATTGTTGGTCTAAGCAAGAAGCAGTCGCAGAAGACGTACGTTTATAAGAGGGACCTATCAATGCCAGCGAGAGTAGTGTAGGAATGACAATCAGCCAGTCGTCTGCGGCAACTTGTTAGCAGAGCGTGAATAAGCGGTTGGCAAAGAACTCACCCAGGCCAAGACGCAAGTTGAGCTTCCGTCTGGTGTATATCCTGAGAACGACGAAAATGGATGCGAGCACTGGTGTGCCGCATATCACCCCCAGACAGGTGGTTTGGAGTGGGTAGGCAACCATTTTCGCTGGCGGGATGCCGATTCTGAGGAACCGCGAGAACCACAACGCGCGCTATCGTGGGTGGGAATCCTGATATAATAGCTTGCGGCATCGAATTCTGCAGCCACTAGACCCTGGTCCACGTCGTTCATCAACAGGCACGGACAGCCGGGCCTGGGGCCCCCGCAATTTGTCCAGCACTCTGAGCCGAATTAAAGCACACAGCGACGGCTGCACGGTTGATCAGCCCGGCTAACCATCGAGAAGAATACGCTTCACGTGTGTCGGGTGACACACTATAATATCGACCACTTCTATACTGGTCGAATAGAGCCCCTCTTTGGCCTATAGTGCAACCTGGGTTGAGTTTATCGTGATGTCTACGCTGATCAATACTCAGCCGGTTTGCCCGCGAAGATATCACATCCTGCTGTGGCGCTCGTCAAGAGCAGCTTGGAATGTTGACATCAGAAGGCGCTCGTCAACTTGACCATTTGGCTTCATGGAAGCCTCAGCTAATGCTGTGTGGGTCGCAGAAGGTTACACCGTTATTTCGGAAGCGCGCAGTGCGATCTATTGTGTCACAGTCGTACGCCCAGTGCAGCTGGGCTTGTAAGAAACAGTGGATATTCCTGCAGGCAGCGCAGCTTTTGGGCGTGATGTTTCTACCGAACCCTGCGTTGGTCGATTTCTGACGCCGCTTAAAAGCGTGCACCCAATGACACGAAAAGAAAAATGTCTGAAAGCGTGTACACAAGCAGCGATCGTGGAAATGACAGGAGAAAGACGTGGAAGGCATGTCTCACGATCGTGAGTCGAGCAACCCAAACTCCACTTCTCATAAGATTGGCACTCTTCCATGCGTGGTAGAGCATGAGGATCCTAGCTATAGCTCCGAGAAAGGTTCCTTAGGCCGCCATGACACTTCAACCTACCGCGATCTCCACCAGGAATGTGTTGAACGTGCGGAATAGTGGCGGAAGCAGAGTCGGAGTAAAGGATAGGCTCTCCAGGTCGGTAAATCGCGAGTCAATAAATTAACCTTACTCCACACTACGGCCGCGCGGCAGTTACTCAGCGTATAAAGTGCCAAGCTCCTTTATATAAGAAACATCGCTGGTGTGGAACTTCCACGAATCCAAACCACACAATATATTCCCTTCGAGTCCTCGGATTATGTGACAGTGTCGGCTAACTGCAGCGCAGCTCTCCAATATCCAGGAATTGAAAGCGACAAGGTCCGCGGAAGTCGTCATTAGCCTTTGGCAATCAAAGCTGAAATCCGGGGTAGGCCTCCAGAGAGCGGATGGCGGAGACGGCAACGTAGGGAAGAATAAGACACGCATCTGGACTCTGAATTGAGTGCTATGAGGTCAGCTGAACATTGAGCGGGAGAAACGACTGGGAAGTTGGCAATGCCGATGGGAAATGAAAGGTGCTTGGATGAGCGACAATTTTGGGCAGTGATTTGGAAAGCAGACTAGGCTATTTTAGTACAATCACGTGGCCCTCTGAAGCCAGTCAAACCCCGGAACGGCTCTGCCTGGTGAAGTCGAACTATGGCCTCCCTTCTAGATGATCATTTCGAGAGGTGTCTGAGATTTTGGCCTCACGATCAGACCTGCTTCCAGTATAAAACCGACTGACAACGTCTCCACAGATGAGCTCCTAAGTAGAGGTTGTTGTACGTTAAGGATGCAAAAGGCATGGAGCAGCACGACACGTCTCAGCCTTGAACTTGTTCCAGAATAAGAATTAGCGTACTCTGATCTTCGGATGTTCAGTACATCATGCACTCTGCATCCTGCAGTCACCCGTCCGGTTCGCCAAGGCTTCGGTACCACAGTCTCATCACCCATCATGTCCCATATGACATCGTATGCCGGGCACTTGTGTTGATCACTTGAAGGGTATAGTGCTATATTCCGTCGCATGCCGCAGTCTGATACCGACCTTTGCAACGGGGCATGATTGAACCTCAGCGCGTTAAGACGCCCATATCGCCGAGTCCTAGAGTTATCGCGAAATGTTCTACAGGAGAAAGGCAGTCTGGATAGGTACGTTCCAAGTTCTATGTGAAGAGTAAAAGGCAGTTCTTGGCAAACTTACTTGCGTAGGGTGTCCGTATTGGGTACTGTTCCACGACCAATGATGTTCAATGAGATGTTTTGTCGTCTTCTTCTTCACTCGAAGCCACCATAAGTCAATCTTCTCCAATCAACTTAGATGCTCACGAAGTTAGACACCCTATCGCACAAGTAAACTTCATCGTTGACTCTCCACCTTCGATGAATAGGTAAGGTAGAATTCCCTATCCGGCGGATTGCTGCACCGTCAAGGCGTCAAGCAATATGCTGAGTTCTTTCACAGCTAACATAATCGAAGAAACTGACATGAAAACCCAGGATACAGACCAAAAAAGCATGTACAGAAATGAACAGCAGAAAAAAGTCATCGGGGGCTGACCATCTCGCATCTACGCCACGATCTTCACGCCCTTCTTCGCAACCATCCTGTCTTTCAGACCCTTCACGATATCTTTAGCTTTCGCCTCGGCCTCGCGCTTAGCCTTCCTCGCCTTGAGCTTCGCCTGTGCGCCCTTGATCTGCTGCGTCAAGAAGTCGACACCTTCGCCAGCACGAGCACCATACGTCAAGTGAGCGGGCGTGATCGTCAGAGTGCCATTGCAGACAAGATCACCGGGTTGACAGATGATCTTGACTTTGTCCACAGGGAAGTTGGGAATCTGTGAGTTGTCCTGACGATTGTATCAGCACTGTTACAGTCTCTTTTCGCGTCTAATTTCGACGCAGCATGCTATTTGGCGCTTACCTGTTGCTTCTGCGTATCACCGTAAAGAATAACACCAGCGATCTGGTCTTGCACAGCCGGATCCAAGGATTCGATAGCACGGTGGTTCACTGCGGCACCCTGACTGTACCCTCCTGCAACGATCACGCTGTCCGGACACTTGGACGCCATGGCGTTGAGGACATCCTGCATTGCTTGTTTACTCGCTGCGTCAGTGCCTCCCGGAAGCGCATTGGGAGCCAGAGCCGCCGCATATTCGATGCCCTCGGTAGCAACAGCAGTGGCGCCGAAGTTACTCTTCAAGCCATCACTGGTTTGCGGACCAACCACAGTTCCCTGATACTGTCAGCATGTACTATGGAACCTGGTTCGTCATGACCATGATTTGGGACCTACCATGTTTCCGATCTCGGTGCTTCCACGAGCAAAAGCAAAGAGAACGTCTCTGCAACCGCCACTGCTGAACTCGCTCGAGCTCGAGCCCGTCTGGCGCTTCTCAATTGGAGTCGAGGTGGCTAGCCCGATGATGGCTGCCGCAACAATTGCGTTCATATACATGTCGTTAAGGACGGATGTCGATTAAAGACCTGTCTGTGGAATAAAGAGAGTGGTATGCGTGGAATTCCGAGCTATAGTAGTAGCGATGGAGGCCCGGCTCCAGATGCTGTTGAATGAATGGAAGCGAGGTAAACTGCTGCAGGTGTTGGTCCTCTCCAGGGCCGCTCAGGCTTCTTTATAGCCTCAGTGAGTCTTCCCACGACCGAGGTACGATGGCAGACTATATTAAGAGCTTGGCCATAACAGATTGACGAAACATAGCCGTTGTTGCCAAGGAGCATGGCGATCAATTCGTGGTACGCAAGATAATCAATAGACGGGATGCCAAGGCGAGGAAGCTGCATGGGGACTCTGCACGAGCGATATCTGTTGAAGCCTGATCGTGTTCTCGAGTGCGGATCTGGAGACAGTCTGAGTTACCGAGGAAGGTCGAAAGAGCTATTGGATACGAGTCGTCGAGAACCTGTGAGCACTGTGCGAACTTGTCTCTGCAGTTCCCGGTCGATCTCGAACCCCCTGGCAATCCTGCAACGCTGTAGGTACGGTCGCACGGGATGGACCTTGATGCGAAGAAGCACCACAGCTTGTTCCTCGGCCTGTTGGATGCTATAAGTATCATGATTGGTTACTGCCTGGTGATCTAGTAATCGACGGTGAAGGAACCTGCGAACATAATTACACACCAGGCATAGCGCTAATAGTGCTCGTCGTGTGATGCGGGGAAGGTTATAGGATACGTGATGGTATTGGGTCTTTGCCTCTGCGGCTACAGCTAGTCTCCGTACTTGCAGTAGGTCATAAGCTTTCGACAGATGTCAACGTCCGCGTAGAATATACACTGAAGCACAAATCGTGAGGGCATCTTCGGTACCGGACTTTGAGCAGGGTTCCACAAAGTGCCAAGTCTGGTAGCCAAGTCTGGTAACCGGCACGGGAGTCGATCTGGTAGTTGTTTCAGGCTATGTTCTAACCCGGGGCGTCGGATATGGAAACTAAAGGCGACGCCCCACCTCAAGCATCCGAGGCATCTGGTACACCAAACGGAACCCTTCGAGAAGATTAAGGGACGCCCGAAAGGATGTCTGTTCAACATGCAGCGAGAGAACGCCGTCGGTACGTCGCATGGTGCCTGCAGTCGGACTGAGCAATGAAAGGGCCCTACGACCGTCCTTTCTCAGATTCGGACAGACCACACCCTCAAGTGTGGCACTGGCTCTCGTTTCACTACGATTTGAAGAGCCGATGCCCGCATCAGTTTCGTTCGTTCGCAAGATTGCAAATTTCGAAACGCAGGTACTGGTAATGCAACTCTTTCACAGCGCATAGACAGCCGAATGCACCAGTCGGTTTCCTTTAGGCCCCACCAAATGTTGTAAGCACTCGCGATGAGCTTGCAAGTTGGAGGGCTTCGAAAGCGCTGGGTGCCCAGATTGTTATACGACCGCCGAGCGCGTCTCGCCATTTGCGTGGTATTTCACCTGTATTCGAGCTTCAGGTTAGCAAAGGGAGGGACTGGTGAAGTGCTGTTCCTGGAATGGAGTCATAAGTGCAGTTGATGTCGACCACCATTTGACCATGTTTACCATAGGTCGGCCTGATATTAGTCCCAAGCTTCTTACAGAGCTCCTTGAACGTTTTGCACACCCATCGATGATCGGGATCATCTTCTCTTAATTGATGTGCTTGAAAGCGCTTGATCCGATTGGGGAAAAGCTCTAGTCTCTTGACGCTCAATCGCTTTTGCCCTTCTTCTGCCACCTCTACACCAACTCTCCAGAGAGCTGAGAGATCGTTGCGATACTCCTTGTTCACAGCATAGTCATCCACAAAATCGCCGCAGCCATAGATGATGAGCTTTCCGTTGTATATCTCTGCGCCCTGTATATGATGGGACGAGCTCCCATGAATGACATCGACACCGCATTCGTCGATAAGAAAGTGGGCCAAACTTCGGATGTCGTCCGATGGTGTCCATGAGTAATTCGGGCCCCAGTGGACACTGAAAATTTTCAAATCAGGCTCGGAGTACGTGGTAGTAAGGAGGGACTTGAGGCGCTTGCGGTTGGACGGCAGGTAGCCTATAAGATGAAAGTTAGGAACGGATGACCAATCCCGTGGATGGTCTGAAGCAGAGTACACATGGACGGTGTATGACTCCGCTTCGTGCTTCAGCTCCATGACAGCAGGCCGACATGCCTCATCACGCGACTCTCCTGCACCAGCAAATGCAATACCCGCGCTCTTTACAGTACGAACAGTCTCTAGTAGTCCAGGTCCTGCGAAGTCAAGAGTGTGATTGTTCGCAAGTGAAACGTAGCTGACCCGGGCTTCCTTCAAGCATTGTATGTTCGTGGGATGCATGCGATAATTAAAAACTTTGTCCGGCCATGCGTAGGGATGTGTAGTGACAGCGGTTTCTAGATTGATGAGGTTGAGGTGCGAAGAGTGGAATAGATGGAGCGTATTGTTCCATGGGGACGTAAAGCTGGCCAAACATCAGTCAGGTTTGCTCGCAAGGGGAGAGACGACATACTCGTATGCTTGTAGCTCAGGATTTTCAGCTAAGAATTTCTTTACCATAACAGCTTCCTCCGGACTGTGGATATGAGTGGGCAGCAGTTGATCGATGAGGCGTCCGAGCATCACATCGCCTACCAGGTTGATGTGGAAACGCGCCAATGGCATGACGGCATGAGCTACAGATCAGTCGCAAGGCTTGAGAGAACAGGAAGTATCCACGGCCGATTGAACAGCGCGAACACTAGGCTTACATCTTTGTTGATGTCTGAGGCTGGGACATCTATTCATCATTGATCGGCGTAAGCTGCACTACCGGCCTAAAAGGCTTGGCACTTCCCCACAAACTAGCCATTCCCAAGTCCCTCTATCACAGTTCAACCCCATTGGGTGTCACCGAGTTTTTCGAAGATGACATCACTGAATGTTAAGTGGACAAGACACATGCACATGAGCTATATGAATTGTATCCCTTCCTCCACCTGCGCCCGAACGTCAACTGTTCTATTCACAAGCACCTAATACTTCCTCCCCTGCCAGCCCAGATGAAGCTCAAATCCCCCTTCTCCATCTGTCTTGGGAATTCAAGTCTTGCCGAAGGTTTCCGAATTCTTCTGTATCGTGTCATTTTAGGTGCTTCCAGCAGCGCTCAAAGCGGATGTCGCTGAATTAATGGCGTCCACTATTGACTGAGTCGCTTGATCCCATTCGTCTTGGGATTGAGACAGCGCTGCTGCTGCATTTCCGGTATAGCTGGACGAAGAACCGACTGACGAGTCAAGATCCGTGATTTGATCGGTGATCGCACTTGAAACATCATTGAGCTTATCAATAAGAGCTTGGATTTGGGAGGCATCCTGACGACGCTCTGCAGGCGCTGCGAGAGACAAAGTTGGCAGGAGAAAGAGAAGTGTGGTAAAGAATTGCATGTTGCAAGAGGTGTGTGTTCGTGAGTATCGCGAAGATTGAGTATGCCGTGGATGATCCGCGTTTGGCAAAAGAATAAGGTATGTCTTTGAGTCTACTCTTGGTGATTAGAATGAACAATACAGATACCATTAGCCCTTATATACAGCTTGCGGTAGCATAATGCTATTAGAGCGGCTGATACCGAAATAGCACGAAGAAATGAACACGAGCATCACGTTGCTATGGGGTTTCAGCCTCAAAGCTTCATGCCCTTAGTTATTACCCGTGTGATCCCGTCGATCTTGCGAATTGTTCTAACATTGGGTTGGGCAAGCCTTGGGGGCACCTTCAAACCCCAGGAGAGCCTCGTCCTGACAACACAAACCCTCAAAACAGCACAAGCAGCGAATGAGACTGTGATTCTATAAGCCACAAGTTTTTAAGCGACTTAGGAGACTATACCTCAACAAGTCACATGATGCGATCGCCAACAACACATCTACGACACTAAGAATACTTCAACCTACATGGAGCTCCATGCTGCGGAGGGCATTGGCAAACGGCGCTACCCAGGCTATACATTGACATACAAGTACCGTATCTTCGCGTCGCCACATCCTGAAGTCGCAAAGATTGTCATCATCACAGTCAGCGGGAGTGGAAACGAAGCATTGATACGAAGTACACGCTACCCACATCTCACAATGCCAAACGACTCACCACACAGCACTGAAGTCGAACAGACTCAACAGTCTATTCATGTCTACCCGTTACACTACTTGCTCGAGTAATGCAAACTCCAACCCGCTGGCTTTCCTTTGCCTTCCGGGTTTTACTTCCAGCAGATAACTTCTGCCTGCAAGATGGCATGCCAACCATCTACATTGGCCTCCCAGGCCTGGATGTCCTTCCTCAAGATCTCAAACTCTTCCTCTGTCGCTCCCAGCTTCCTCCACGTATCTTTCATGCCCCCCTGATCCAGTCTTCCCAGCCACATGCCAGCCCAGAACTTCCTCTCCTCCTCACTAGCCCTTACATCAGCACCAACCCCTTTCTTCATCTTCGCAGGATCAAACCCAGCTTCTCGCGCCCAGACATGCACTAAGCTCCCACAACGCGCGTTAGGCTGAAGCGGTGGGCTCTGTGGGTGTGGAAGCGAGGTGGCGCCCATGACTTGTTCGTAGATGTACTTGTCCGCTATCTGGAGGCCTGGTAGGTATGGGTACCACCGGAAAGGGAAGTCGGATTCGCGTGCTGCAATGAAGCCGCCTGGCTTGCAGACTCTCCGCATCTCCTTGAGCGCCTTTACCGGCTCAGGGATGTGCAGCAGCGTCTGACTGCAGAAGACAATGTCGAATGTATCGTCTGCGTACTTCAATCCATCGAGTACGTTGCCGATCTCGAAAGTCACATTGGTAGCCGGCGATTCGGCCTCAGTATTGAATGCCAGTGCCTGGTCGAGGACGGCTTGGGATAGATCGACGCCGGTAACACTGCCTTCGGGTACGCGCTTGGCAAATCCGATGGTGATCGTTCCGGGACCGCAACCAACATCCAATATCTTGTCGGTAGGATGGAGGTGCGGCAGTACGAAGGCGCCTTCGACCTCCACGCGACGTTGGCGGTGGTTGGCGGTGATGGCCGGGTGATAGCCTTGCGAGTATGTGGAATCTTTCTCGTTGCTCATCGTTCCAGGCTGGAACATGTGTCGACAAGGGTATCAATTGGAAGTTGTGACTGTTGTTGATATGTCTATGCGATCTTCTGGTCTGGGCAGGTACGCGACGTTATAAGCTTTTATGTCTAGGTTGCATCGGGGCAAGGACGGCGTTTGTGACGTATGCGGGGTTACACACAAGTCGGAAGTAAGTACGCCAGCCTATCGTCTTTGCTGTATATAATATCGAGTCACCGAATTTTGCGTCTAGATTGACATCGCTGCGGCGTTATGCGGCGGCTTTAAGATGGAGATGCCGACTGTGGCAATTGTATGCGCATATGCGCACAGCTGTGTACTCAAGTGGCGACTTCCATTTACACATGACAATCTCCCATAGGTTGATGAATTAGCGCAGTCGCGTGTTTGAGCAGCGGTTAGCATGGTACAATTTTTGGGTAAAAGGGCATTCTTTATTTCTTGCACTGTAATATCGATCTTGACATGCATACTTCTATATCATCGTTGTCACCCTTGATTGGCTTAGGTCCTATCTCTTAACTTCTACATCAGCTCTATTGATTGATCACTATTCGTCATACATGCAATTTCTCATTGAATGCTCCTAAAATCTCGAAAAGAGGAACAGTGGGTATCAAGATACACCGCCTAACACCAAACAGACGATCGAATACTAGCCAGAATCACGGCAGACTAGTGATTGATACGAGAGTAACGATGAGCCTGCTCGTTCTTCGCGAGCAACGAACTCTACTCCTTCCGTAATTCCTAGATTACCGGCTTTCATCTCCTGAGTCCTTTAGCGGTAGACTTCGTATAGGTGTTGAACGTCAATTGCCACCTTGCTCCAAGCGGGAACATCTTTAGCAAAATATGCTTCCAAGCTCTTCAGTCATAGGGGCTCAGTAGAGCATTCTGCCTACAGCAACCACTCAAAAGCAGCCATGAAGCACCGTTCTGCCTTCAAGTAAGCAATCTGTCAAAGTGCAGATTACCTTAAGAGGCGGAGCATAAAGCATTGTCTTCCATCTATCTTACACTCAGTGCAAATCATACTAGTCCACATTTATAACTTCCTCTTCTTAGTAAGTATGTCCCAGGTCTCCTACGTCTGCACCTACGCCCAGGAGAAATATGTGGTTGAGATTTTCTGCTCGACCTTTCAATAGACTAGCAGTAAGCCGTTAGTGATTTACACTGCATACAGTTGGTCACAAGCACTCGGTAGCAGCAATCAATGAGATAGAAGTCAAATTGGGACTCTGTGCGGGGAAAAATGAATGTAAGCTCTGTATTCGAATGGGATGCTCGAGCGAACTATATATACATAGGAAATCAGGCCCATGCGAGCTTGTGATACAAAGGGAATGGTCCAAGTGAGTAGCTCATCCAGTGCGACAGTAGCAGTAACAGGTCCTTGGTGACGCTGGGATTGCTTGTGAGCAACATATGAGCACTAGAATTGTATAGTACTCAAGACTTTTCAAAATGAGGCGGCAGCTGAAGATCGTGGACTCGAGGTACGTGTAGAACGGTCAGTGAATCAACCATCGCTTCCCGAAGGCCAATCGCGTACGGAAAGTAACTCATTGTCATCAATGATTTATCACCTAGTTTGTATGATCAAAACATTCATGACCAAACAGTCCCTAAGGTATTGTGGTCAACAATGAAGTCCTTTGTCACATATTAGTGAATGGACTGTATTCGAGGAAAGGAAATAACAATCCAAATGGCGTCAACGAAGTTACGCCCATACTCAGAGAAATCGGCTACGTTCGACTCCAGAACCCTTCCAGCATCACAAGACAGGCTCTGATGGTGTGATCGTCTGCCTCGGTGTTTACCTCATCTATACTCAACAACCCAAGGCACCCGAGACTCGTACAGAGGAACCACTTCCAGAGTAGTCATGTAAGATGAAACCAAACAAAACCAATGTCCTATATCCAAAACTGGATGTTTCAAGCGAAGTCCACATCGAACATGCAGACATTACGTACGCCTGAGCAAACAAACCCCGTGTCTCGCGAAACCCTATGGACCGACCCTCTCCAGTCCTGCACCCCACAAGGCGTAATCCAGCTCCATCGCTCACTGCCACCATCACCATCACCATCACCATCACCATCACCATCACCATCACCACACTCACAGAACCACGCCACTCACACAATCGCCCCAAAATACTCAGCCCCCATCTTCCCCTTTACCCAAAAACCGCATCACTCATGATACCACATTCAACCGAGTACACAGATACTTCAAAGAGATCAAAGCCCCCACCAACAACTTTACATCGCTGTATCCTCCACCTTTGATGCATATGACGTAAGATCGAGGTACGCCCTCTTTCAGACACCTCTTTAGCTCCAGCCTCTAGACGGGGCAACCCAAGCCTAAGGCACACTCACCTTATGCACGCTGCACGTTTGCCGCCGCACGTTTCAGTGCGGCCCGAGCTCGCACAGTACCGCAACCGCAGTACCGCAGTAGTGCCCATTATGCCGGACGGGCGAAAGGGGGAGCCGGTGGTCGGTACCGGCTTACGTACACTGCGTCCTGGCAAACTGTAACCCTAGCGCGGCAGGCCCAGCAGTGTGTAAGGATCTGAGTCGCGTAGTTTGATCGTCTAGAGCGGCGATTATCGGTCAGCGATGGGCCGCTTACCGGTTGTCAGCTGTGGGGACATACACTCAGCTGTGGGGACTGGAGGGGCATGTGTTGGTTTTGTTTCGCGAGAAGGATTGGCTTAGTGGTCTTTAATGGGCGTAGGGCTGATGGGGGACGGCATGTCGGGCGTATTGGATGGCGGGGTGCAAACCATTTCTCATGATATTATGTTCTTGTAGTAGAGTGGGCGACTGAGGAAAAAGTCTCTTGTCCTGTTGCCACCGGATCGCGAGACGGCTGCAATTTACAAAGGAACAGGTGATGTGATGCACTCGAATGCTCAAGTTTCGAATGGACTATGGGTGTCGACGGCAATGGCAGAGAAGATGGATGCAGAAAAAGACTCGTTCTACGCAGGGGTATAATGATGATGAACCTTGTCCTAGATGTTGTGATTCCATTGACCACGGCGACCTACCAGCGGTTGATAGGCGGCTTTGCAGCCTCCGTAAAATAACCCACATTACGTGGAGGACAAGAAGACAAGGTCTTTGCGGCACTGTAACTCAATGCAGTGTGAAGGGAACTGCTTGGGAGTTGCACGGTTATTCATGATGCAACCAGGGTTCGCTGGGAAGCACTGTGCATGAATGGGAAAGCGGCGTCAGAGAGAGCGATCGGAATAGGTGGTGCGATCAGGTAATCTGTAGCTATGCTGGCTTGTATGCTAGTCAGTAGGCCTAGTCGCCTTCTCTCGACCAGAGCTGTGTTGGTGGCAAAGTGAGAAGATTGACTCGAGGTTGGTTTGCGACTCTTTGTCTCGGCTCGCGGTCTGTATCGGTGAGAGGTGGAGAAGTGTCGAAACACCTTCAGGGTCGTTCTTTATCGGTCTTAGCTAGTTTTTGAACTTAGCAATCTTCTAAAGCATGAGCCGTTGCTCGCCGCATGCTTGCTGCGCACTCACCGTAACTTCGTTAGGCAGACAAGGCGGCGGTCAGAGGAACAAATAACGCATCTGCTTTCTTCTGGACACCTGCGAACGAAGTATCCAAACTTGTCCGCGGAAAGGAAGTTGATGCATCATTGGTGACTGTCCAACGATGCACGCATACCCAAGCTTGATCGAGACTGTAGTCTATCCGGTGACAAAGCGCAAGTTTAGCTAAGAACGCTCCCTAGATACAAAGGCACTATAGGCCCTCGAGCCTAGTAGAAGGATCCAACGTGACGCATCATCAAGGCTGATGGCGTTTCGGAGGTAGGGACTGACAGCCGATAGTTACAGTGAAGTTGCATGGGTTTTTCTGAGTTGTCAAACATCTCCAGTCTAGTCCTGTCGTTTCCCTAGAGGTAGTACAATATCCAGCTCTTGCAGGAATGCCTTGATGAATAAAGTCGTTGAAGCAGCACCACGCAGGATGCAGATCTGACACCCAGCCTGGTGTACCACGCCTCAAGGACGTTACATGCATGACTCGTGAATGAGCGGCGGTGTGCTAACGGCGACTATAATGCAGCAAGTGAGGTTGAAGATTACCGGAGAATTGATGAGGGTGACCGGATAAAGCATTGGATAGGAGGCCTCTAGGATTCCAGAATTGTGCGACGCAAAGCAGGCGCTTCCGCGATAGAACCCCTATGAGTTCACAAAACAGAATGCAGGCGACTTTCGCATTTTACCTTCGGACCAGCACTCTCACCCTCAATATGTCCATATTGCTTTCAATGTAACATTTCCGGATAGTGTGGTGTGTCTGTATCACACAAGGCAGTAAATATCTCGCGTGCATAGCGACGTGTGCTACCACATTTTGGCCACTCCCAATAGTGTGGCTGTGGCGTTGTGCGCTATGACACATGCGACCTACCTGTAATACTGGGCTCCCAGACTTCCTCACATTCCTAGAGTCCGCTTTGAGCGGGGGGTGCATCGTAAGGATTCAGCTGACCGTGTCAGTGAGGCCGCAACCGATTCAGGCTTAGGTCGAACCGCCGCAGTGAGATGATCAGCTCGCGATGTGAGACTGACCAGGCCGCGCGCCGCTCCCACGCGGAATTGATAGCTCGAAATTAACCCTGGACTGCTCGCATGGTCGGGCATGTTTGCACAATACAGCCACCTGTATTGGGAACGTAGCGCAGCTCTTCCTGAACCTACCGGTTCGGTCCGCGCCACTTGAGGTCAACGTTTACTCATGCGGAAATCGTGCATCATGTCGTAGAACGTCGATTGATGGTTCGTTCGTCCACCCCGGTTTCCGATGGCTTCGAGAAAACCCGCGGCGTGGGAGACGGAGGAGACCGCAGGAAACGGTCAGGCGTGTCGTGAATGGAGGTCGAACGTTCACAACTAGTACGCCCGTGCATGCCATGAATCCTGGCCATGACGGATTCTCGGAATTAATTGGCTTCCAAACACAGGCCATGACTGGGCGAAGGGGAAACTGGGAGCCGACGGAAGCCAACGACTGGTCGGGGAGACGGGACGAAATGAGATTCGGTGAACAACACGCGACAAGGCGCCGTAGCCGTGCTCCTGCGGCACGGAAGTGAAAAGTTCGCAGGACGCGTGGGCATAACTGTAGGCAAGGGATGAAGCCTGGTTACCTGTTCCCTGTCAGCATCGCCCCAGCTGGGGATCGAAAGGTTGAGGAACTTGGTAAAACAATAGAATGCAACTGAAACAGATCCTGGTAATAGATCTCTGTCCTGAATTCCTCCGCACCATAACCCAGTCCTAACCGGCTGTCCGCAAGGCGACGGTAAGCATATGGGTTCGGGCCGCGTTCGGATAGTGGCGGAAGCGAGCGTGGCTTGAACAGAGTGAGACGGCTGATCGACATCGGTCGTGCTGTTGCCCGTGTCGAGGCTGCGGCCTGGAGGGCGAGAGAATTATGGAGATGGAGAGCTCATGTCATCTGCTTATTGTGATCTGACCCCAATCTCT
Source organism: Lophiostoma macrostomum CBS 122681 (assembly GCA_010405375.1). Taxonomy (NCBI): domain Eukaryota; kingdom Fungi; phylum Ascomycota; class Dothideomycetes; order Pleosporales; family Lophiostomataceae; genus Lophiostoma; species Lophiostoma macrostomum. Next base: position 141,590 of record MU004348.1, on the reverse strand, counting down.
TGATTCCGCTGTGCCGTGATGGTCAACCCTAAGCTGGGGATGCGCTCAAGGTTGTTTCAAATCGCCCCGAACTGCGAAGTGCTCAATATTGGTGCCACCAACTTGATATCAGGAGAACTATTGGCAAGCGGCCATGATGCTTTCTAGACAGAAGAGGTAGATTTTATGCCGAGCGCTCCCGATCTCCGTGCTGGGGGCGTAGAACTGGTGGCACAACATGAGGACCAACTCCGACAGCTGAAAGGAAATCTTGAACGGTTCACAACGGTGTGTCAATATGACACGAAGGACAGTTGCGGCATAAGAGATATAGATAAACCGTGAATAGAAGAAACTAGAGTTCTTACCTCAGTGTCTCTCGGCCAATGGTCTTCTTTCGGGCATAACGCACAAGCACTTCAGCCACCGCCGGTTCTGATTACTGCTGGCCCGAGCAAGCTGCAAGTGTCAGTGTCTGCCGGCGTCCTCAGCCCTCTCTGCAAAAGCAAAATCCACGCCAAGACCAGGCGGGGCGGGGAGGACCGCTGTGCCCTTAAACTCTCGTTTTCCAGGTTTCCAAAGCCTAGACTGTCAACCTTTGCAAGACGCTCCTCTCCAGAGTATCCCAAGCCGAAGATGAGTAAGAACATGAAGATCAATGCAACCGTCAACCAGGCTATGCAATTCGCGGACCATAGCAAGGAGCAGTGGGATAGGTTTTATGTATGTCCAGGGGAACCTGATGCCAGCCCGGTACTAACGGTCGACAGTTTATTACCAAGGAAGAAGCGAAGATGCTCAGCGAGGCGCACACAGAGTGGACAAGATGGATCCTGATACCGGCGAACGAAAAGGACAACATGCTGAAGCGGATAAATGAACGGCTGGTCGCAGAGAGGATCCCTGAGGTCGAAATGATAGTCCTCAAGTGGAGAATGTCGCAGTTGTTAAGGGACATTCAACGCAAATATAGTGCGTACCGCCAGTTGCCTTTATAGATGCGCACCCCGGCAAATTAGTCTATGCGTATGCATGGCTAAGCAGCTAATTTTCGCGAATAGCGGCAGGTACAATGTTCCCGGGTCCCTCCAAGCGGGCGTCGGGGAGCAGCTCAAAGACCAGAACCCGAGAATACGACCCCGTCAGAGATGTCTAGATCGAAACAACGAACGAATGGACAACACATTGGCGCCAGACAGCATCATTTCGCATGGCGAATGAAAGTCGCTGTCGCTGAGCCATGCCCGCCTCGCTTGCACCATGTACGCACGACATCGGGACGAGCACACCCGGCGACAACAGGGCAGAGGCACGTAGAGCGTGCAATGAGGCAGCAGTAATATATCTGCCCTCTGATACTCCCTAGGATACGATCCCCGGACCGTCGTATTTTTGGCGAGAGAAGAAGTCCCAGCTCCGCGGATAGTGAAACCGTTCCGGGAAGGTCTGGATTGCATGCCGGAACAGTTACACGAAGAGAACGTGCCCTCATAAAGGCATAGGAAGGCTTTGGTACGTGGCTGGGTAGATTTTTTCGGAACATCGGTCCACATCTCAGAGAACCCCGGGGTGTATTGAACCCATGTAATAGATGCGTTCACTTGGCTGTCCTAATCTCTTCGCATATACCAATCCTTTGGTGGACGTCTGTCGTTTTGTGTCCTGCTCATCTGGTAACTGGATCGTGAACGCTCCGCTCGCATGATTGTCATGCCCGAGATTTCCACACACTAAACTCTTGCAACTTTGGGGGACTCTATTCCGTTCGCTGATGCCTTTCAGGAAGCTCATATCATCCCAACCTTCTTTACGCTTCAATCTAGCGTCGGCGGACTATGGGGTGGAACGGTAGGCTATCGTTGGCCTGAAACGCGGATAAACGCTGACTGCAGGCTTCGTTGCCGTGGTCGATCGGGTTCTTGTTATTGGCTGTCTGAAGGGCATGCTGAGTTGCAGACGATGCTGCCACAGGTATATCGATGAGAGCCAAGCGATGCACCTTCACTGGGTGCCAAACGACGGGGAAAAGATTATGGACTGACTCGGCCATGAACCGGCGGATCTTGTGTTGGACGGCGTGGTGATGTGCGAGACAGGATTGAGGGTGTACAGGAGGAGGAGACGTGTCAGCAGTCGTCGTGCGTGAAGCTGGACGTACACCCAGGGCAGGAGCTAGTCCCATTAGCTCCTGCCTCTCAACCGTGGATCCCCGCCGGCTCACACCACAACATACTTCCAGAGGACTCAGAATGATAAGAAAGCCCGTATACATGGTTGACTTTACTCCATCTCAGCCCTAGCCAGCATGGAGTCAGCTATACTGGCGTATCTACACTCCTTGGTACTCGCAGCTCACGCACTGTAGCTGCACTGCGAGAATGTTGGGAAAGCCTTCACAGCTCAATCTGTCAAAGTATCGTTTGGCACTTCTAGAACCAGAGAAGAGAAGTGGTAAGTATAGGCAGTTCGTCACTGAGTAGCACCGCTTCGGGTGCTACAGTGTCCTCGCGGCCTCTGACAAGCCGTTCTATGACGGTGCTGTGAACAAAACACAGACGCGTGTGCTGTTCTGATACCTTAGATAAATCAGCTCTAGGTCTTCGAGCTACGATCATGATGCCTATAGGCCGTCCAACCCTCGGCCCACGAAGCGCTTCTGCGAGAAGCATTGACGAGGTTACCACACGTCGAAAAGAGCATCCGATCCATGGCTCTGTCCCTCGCGGTGCCCAACGTATCCTCGAGCACGTCTCGTCCACAGCCAGGAGTCTATAGCATGTGCATACAGACCAAGCGATGTTGTGACTGGGTGTTGATCAGCATCCGAGCTCAGGGGACCAGGTCAGAATTATGCCACCTGGAACTTGTGTGGAAGAAGCACAAAGTGGGATAAAAAGCAAATATGGGGACTTATGTTGCCAACAAGCTACACGCGTACATGGTCCTCCCGACGCTCAGCGCCGTTTATTCCCTCGGTTCCTCTACGATCGATTGCTCACGACCAAGAACCTCAGTCCTACATCAAAGCGTCACAACCTATACATCCATGGTCCCTCGCCCAAGTGCATGCTTGAGTATGCGACTGGCTGTTATGAAACGACTGGCACAAGTACGTGACAGATTGAGCTGGTCTTTGGCGACTTCCAATATGAAGAGCCCTCCTTCCAGACAGCACCCTTCTGGTCTGTACAGCCAACCTTCTGTCTATACCTCAGTTCTTCGTTCCATATACAGCCACCAGTGCGCATTTCAACCCACGCCAAACCTACAGTCCACACGTCAACTCTCACCCACACTCTCAGGCCGCACTTCAACGGCGCCGTCTACAATCTAACTACTGAGCCAACACCACCCCTCCTCGATGTAACACGACTCCTGTATTGCATGACAATGTGCAGACATGCGTTTTGCATGCGGACGACGTTGCCTTTTCACGTCTACCACCCAGTCATTGAGCCAACTCACTCACCAATGAGTGCTCTGCATGCCACGCAGCAAGTTCCCAGAATATGATCAGAGTAGGTTCTCTGCTACTACCATGGAAAATCCACAACCGTTCTTAGCAGAAAGTACTTGATTCTGCTACATATTGATGACTTCTTGTTACCCAAGCACCTCACTTTGACTTCGTATTCCAAGACCTCGTTTTCTTGGACATTCCTGTCTTGGTATCATGGTATCTCATGCCGATGTTCATGCTCATCATTCGCTTTGCTGCATGTTGGCCCGTGGCCGCCTATAAACCCCCCAGCTTGGCCTGCTCTTCCATGATCTGAATCAATCAGTCAGTCCACATCATCATATATTGTCTTTTCAAGTTAGGCATGTTACTATCATGCCTGCATTCCAAATCCCGGTTCAATGCCCGCTTTTTTCAGCGCCTTCGCCTTCCTATCGTCTACTATCTTCTTCTCGTTTTTCTGCGCCGCCGCGAGTGCGCGGACCTCCGTCTCCGGCACGAATTTCAGCCCCCGAGGAATGTCCTCCTGGTCCAAATCAACGGTTGCGCATATTGTCACGTTTTCGCCGCGGATCGTCATCACGCCGGGACATCGCACGTCACATGCGACCCATTTTGGGGTGTGGGAGTCAGGCGAGGCTTCGGGATTCCGGGCGGCTATTCGCTCGTAGCATTCCGTGAGGACGAGATTGGCTGGAGGGGTCAGCTGTGGTAGGCTTTGAGAGAGATGCAATGTGAAGGCGTACCGAATTGGTCGTACGATCGGAGAATACCAATAAACTCCTTCTCATCGCGGAGTAGCACGTCGACCTTCTCTACGTGTAGGTGAGCCTGCTGTTTTGATATATCTTGGGAACTAGCGAGACGCACTGTCGACCATGTCGAGTAGCATTGCAGACGTCAGGAACGCCTGCGGTGGAAGATCAATAGGTAATATCTGCTGCGGCCCTGACGCTCTCGCGCCGCCCAGTGCATTTGGAGTCTGTGGGGGTGGTGTTGCGTTATACACCCCACCATATCCTTCCCGGGCGCGTTAACAAGGGCTTGCGAGTCGACGCCGCGGTGCACTGAGACGTACCAATGGCCTGCGGCTGGCTGCCCGGTGCTTCAGAGACGGACTCTGGCGGAGGCGGGTCCTGTACAGAGCGCTGCAGCATAGCATTGAAGCTCGCTGCCATATTTGGCGGAGCGCCCGCGGGGCCGCCCTGGGGATGGTTCGGGTACGACATGGTCTGCTCTCCTGGGGCGTGTGATTGCGTTCGGAGAGGATTATGAGCGAGTTCGTGAGGTGGGAGATGCGGGATCGAGCATGGCGAGGCGTGTGTGAATTCTGGTGCCGTTTGCGACTGCAGTCGCGGCTTTGAAGCTGCTGGTGCACGGCCGGGCAGCGTATTATTGTTTCACCGAATCCGACTGCTTATGTAAGTAGCTGAGTACTCCAGGGCTCCATGCATCCATCTCATCATCGATGAAATCGCTCATAAGCCAGGTATCCACTTGAAGTATTACTATGCCCCCCGTTGTGCGAAATTACTGACTCTCTAAACCTCAGTTGCGTTGGCGCGCAAGTTTTAAACCACCTCAGCGGCGAACACTCTAGCGAGGAGTGCAAAATCACCCCCCTTCTAACGCGAAAAAAACACAACAACGCGCTTTAGAAATCTTTTAATATTATACAAATATTTTAAGAAGACCTTTAGCTTTCTCTTTAGAGTTTTACTTCTTTAATAGCTTGCTAGATCATCAAGTATAAAGCTTAAAGTTGGAGCGATTTCTATCGTGAGTAAACAGTGTTCGGTTAATTACGCTGTATCGTGTCTGTATACGCAACGCCTGGATTCACGCAATGCCCTACCAACACTAGAACAGTAATCTTAAAGATAAGGTTATACAGCTATATATAATAGCTATATAAGCTTAGTTTTATAGTAGAATAGTATATAAGGCCTTGCAATTATTTTATACTATCTATATTTACTTAGAAGCTTAATATTCTAGCCCTATAATATAACCTTAGATAGAGTAGCTAATATAGTAGTCTTAACTTTAGTAGTAGCTAGAGTAATACTAGAAGGCTTAGAGCGCTTGCTACTACTTATAGAAGCTCTTAAAGCCTTATACTTACTCTTTTAGGATAATTATATAGCTTTAGTAGTATCTCTATTTTTCTTCTAGCGTGCTTGTTTAGTAGCCTTAGTAGCCTTCTTCTTCTACCTCTTCTTTCTAAGTCTCTTATACTTAATACACCTCTACTTAAGCTTAAGTTAATACTAAAGTTAAGTATTATATTTCTTCTACTTAGCTTATACTTTCTAGAGTTTTATCTCTATCTTATTTCTCTTTTAAACAGCCTTATATATATATATACTTCTTTTACTTTATAAGGTAACTAGAAGATAGCTCTACTATAATACTCTTAACACTATTAAAGGTTAAGGGCTTTACCCTTCTTTTTATACTTCTTTTTATAGCTAAGAGCCTCTTTTAAACTCTTATTCTTATACTTTAAAGGCTTATTCTAAATAGAGAGATAGTAGAGTAAGAATCTAACCTTTCTTAACTTAGTTTACTAGGTACCCTTTACAGTAGCATATACTAATTAATCTATCTTTCTCTAATTACTATTAAGAGCCCTAATAATAAGCTACTTTTATATTCTAGTATAGTAGTAAATCTCTTAAGGATAATATCTAGGTCTATTAGCTATATTCTAGTTGCTTTAAATACCTTTTTTATAAGGCTTTTCTTAAAGTAGAATATCTAGGCTCTCTAGAATAGTAGAAAGAAGTCTCTTTTTCTAATTAGGCTAAGGCCTTAAGTATTATAGAGGTATTATATAAGGTTATTAGAGTAGCTCTATAAAAGTAGCTTAAATAATACTATATTAAGTAGCTAAAGTATATAAGTTAAATAAGAAGAAAGAACTATAAGAAAGATTCTATAGTAATTATAGTATTTAATAAATTCTATTATAAAATAAGATCTATAGCTATTAAGAATAAGTAATCTTTATCTACCTAATTACTGCTTTATATAGCAATTAAATACCTACTTAAGCTAAGCTAGGCCTATATTATTATTTAACTAGCCTAATAGTAATAATAAAATAAAGATCTAGTACTCTCTAGCTTTAATATTATCTACCTAGTTTAATTATATAGCTTCTTTAGTAGATATATAAATAAGGCCTAGAGGTAACAAGCTTCTATTAGTATAGTAGTAGGCTAGAAGTATTAGAAACTTACGCGATCTATCCTATATAGTTACTTAAACTTCCTTCTTATTCTATATATATTTACTAAAGATTCTCTTACCTCTATTAATTATACTAATAAGGAAGCCCTTCTTATCTATATTATATATATCTTAGACCTTAAGCTAGTATTAAATAATTTTTTAATATAGTAGCTTAAAGTATAGTCTATACTTAGACTTAGAGTTAGCTAAGTAGTATATATAGTTAAGGTCTATAGTCTATTTAGAGATAAGATAGATATTATAATTATTAATAAAGCGAGTAACCTAGCTCTTACTTAGCTGCTATTTAGTAACTTCTAATAAGAAATTCCTAATTATCTCTTATATAGAAGGAAGGCCTTGCTTTATAAGTCCTTTAATATATCTTATAAGCTCTAGCTGTTATTATAGGCTAACCTTAAGCTAGTAAGCTGCCTGGGTCTCCTGCAGTGCTTGAGAGCCTTAGTGTCTTTAACTAAGTGTAGATTAATTAATCTTGTACTTAGCTGCAAGCTTTATATATAAAGGTTGTTCTCCTAGTTTATATAATTCTAATTCTTTAATTGTAGCCTAAATTAGGTCTATGTTAGTAGAGTTATCGCGTGTAAAAGTAAGTAAGGATCTCGCGTTCTAGTGTTGAGCGGGGCGTTGCGTGAATCCGGGCGTTGCGTGCACGGACACGATAGAGGTGCAACGATAATTGCGTACTCTGATCAATAAGAAGCTGAGCTGTACGAAATAGAGGTAGTGCACGCCATGTTATCCTTGCCCTGAGCCTTACGTTTTTGGGTACGAGGTCCTCCGCTTTTGTCCGAGGCTTCAATGCCTCTAAGGTCCACGGATATCATATCAAACCTTCCGCCCGGCCTCTAGTACCTAGGTATAAAAATGCAGCGTCATCCACCACATCCATAGTATACACTCAACAGAATCGTTGTTTTCTCGCCTTCTGTATAATATCGAATTTCTTCATCCCTCATTCAGCTTTCAAATTCCACCTCCGTTCCGCCAGTCGACTGCACCGACCACACAGTGACCGACATCACAGAGTCTCAATCGACCAAACGGGCCTTGAATTATCACTACAACTCCCGAAGATGTCAATCTTCGTGACGCTCTTCCAGAATAAGTGGAATCCGCCAAAGGACACCCATGAATCATTCACCGGAAGGAATGTCATCGTTACTGGTTCCACTTCGGGCATCGGCCTTGAGGCGGCAGTCAAGTATGCTGCTCTGGGCGCCTCCAAAGTCATCATTGCGGCTCGGAATCTAGAGAAGGCCAAAAAGGTCAAGGCCGACATCGAGGCCCGAGTAGGCAGTAAAGGTCAATTGGAAGTATGGGAGCTGGACCTGAATTCGTACGACAGCATTGTGGCTTTTGCAGAACGAGCCAACACCCTCGAGCATCTGGACATTGCCATTCTCAACGCAGGAGCGTGGAGACGCTCCTTCGTGTCATCGAAGCACGGCTGGGAAGAGGATATCCAGGTGAACACGATCTCCACGACGCTCTTGGGAATCCTGCTGCTTCCCAAGCTCAAAGACTCACAAAAGCACACGGGCAAGATACCAATTCTCGAGTTTGTCAACTCAGGACTCTATGAAAATGCCAAGATTGACCCGGATGCTGTCAGGACGGACCACATCCTGAAATGGTACAACCCTCCGAAAAGCTTCGACGGACCCACGCAATATGCGATATCAAAGCTGTTCCTAATGTTCGCGACAAACAAGCTTGCGGAAGCAACGTCCCCCGGAGAAGTCATAATAACGTCTGTATGTCCTGGCATCGTCGCATCTGATCTGGCCCGAGATTTCAACTTCCCGGGGATCGGCATCCTCCTATGGATCGCAGCGAAACTGGTACAGCGCTCGCCGGAAGAAGGATCAAGGATCATTCTGAGTGGCACAACGCAAGGTGAACGGATCCATGGGAGGTTTTGGAAGAACGACAGACTCATGCCTATCGGGCCTAGTGTGGCTGGGGAAGAGAATAAGAAGATCGGACAGCGTGTCTGGGAAGAGATTGTTGAGACGCTGTCCAAGGACGTCCCAGTCTTCAAAGAAGCTCTTGAGCAGACTTTGGGGCATTGATCGCGAAGGTGCCGGGCATGCGGCCGTTTTGCGTAGAGGCATGGAGACTCATGAGATTGGCTGGTACAGGACACCGCAGGAATCCACACTTTCAACACATTGCCTCATTTAGTAGATACAGCGGAACAACGACCCATCAAATGGGGATTACGGCGAGGATTCGTGTTCATTCTGCTGTCAATGTTGAGTACATATAACGGATGGGTCGAATTTCTCTGTGGCTCCAATACCTAGGTATAGGCATAGTATCGAACAGTCAAAACACAATTTTCAAGCCAACATCCACAATCTAGGCACGTGATGATCGATGAGACCCTGGCATAGCTTTCCACGTCTCGCCCTACTCTTGACGAGTTGGTGATAGACCTGCGTGGTGTTGAAGTCCGTGCGTTCGCTGATCATGACGTCTAACCTAACGGGATTCCAGACAGGCTTGAGCCGTTGCCATGCAATTCACGTTTCTGCATGATTCCCTACATTAATCGCCGAGTAAGACGACTCGTGAGCTGAATGCCCCCCCCTCCCGTCCGCCGAAAGCCTCACTCGCACGGCGCCTCGTCCATCCTACGCTTCCTCTTCCCTCGCACACGACAGCGTGCACGCGCTCGCCTGTCAAAGCTGCGCCACGAGACACTGCGCAACTTCCAGCACCGCACACAGTCACGCATATACAAGTACATTCTTTACAAGCAGACACAGAGGCTCAAGAAGAAGCCGGGAATACTCCAGCGCTTGCGCGGGCACACGAGAAAGCTATTAGGCTCCAACTACCTCGAAAATGAGGCTCGTGTGCGCCGACAGAAGCTGATTGACGCTGACGGCAAGACCAAGTCGAGTAAAGACGCCATGAGTTACTACCAGGACGGATACCAGACCCGGGAGCCCGGTGCACGCAGAAAGAAGTTGGCGGGCTACCTCAAGGCTGCGAACGAGATACGGCAGACGTACCAGCAACAATATGCGCCGTCTTGGACGCAGAGGGAGGCAACCTACGACTACGAGGATGATACCCCTGGCAGCTTTCCAGACGCGGCGATTGTCAGGAACGGGGACGAGGAGATGATCCTGTTCCCCAGCTATGCGCGGAAGCACATCAAGAAGAAGGCAAGTACACACAGAAGGATGGCCACGAAAACCAAATCTGACACACTGTAGCCGGAAGCACAGCCGGGGACCATACAGGAGGTGTCTGGCGACGGCCGCGACGTGCGAGACTCGACGGGTGCTGGCGACGCCGAGTTCTGGAAGCAGCAATGGGACAACTACGAGGACGACAATGCCGTGGTGGATGTCGACGTCCGGGGCTGGATATACTCGCCGCACAAGGGCCAGATGTCTAGGAAGCAACGGCTCTTCATCGGCCTCGCACGGCAACTCGTAGGCATATCAGCACCACCTGCTGGCACCAAACCTGGAAGTACGTCCTCCAGCCCGCACAGCAGTCGGGACCCGAGTCCTGGCCACATGGGCCACCGCGACCGCCATGAAGCCAGACAGGCGCAGCGTGACGAATACCTGGCCGCCAAGGAAGCCGAGGAGATTCTGAGAAAAGGAGAGAAAGAGGCGGAAGCAGCGGCCCAGGGAGCATATAGCGAAAAACCGGCTGCAGACTATGCGGATGACACTTCGATATATCGTACGCAGAGTCGCGAAAGCATTCGTACGACAGCTTCGAGGCCCAGCTTGCACCCAGATCATGGCCGACGGACATCGGGAACTCCATCAATAAGCAGTCTGGAAGAAAGGACGTCCCTGCAGAAGAGAGCGTCATGGAACCAGCCTGCCGATATGAGCCCGGCAGAGCTCGCCGAGGCCAACGCACGTCTCATGGCGAGGTTGCGCCACTTCTTAGCTATGCCCATGGCGAACACACCCATAAGCGTATTCTTCTACAATGAGGACGTGTCTAGGCAGCGAACCATTTATACCAATGCTTCGGGACATTTCAGCATATGTGCATCATTAGACTTCGTCCCCACACATGTCCGCATACTGGCCTCTGACAAACTGTCCGCGACCGAAGAGGTGACTGTCACCGCCTCGAGTGGTGTCAGCGTCATTAGCGACATTGACGACACTATCAAGCACTCGGCGATAAGTAGCGGTGCGCGGGAGATTTTCCGCAATGCATTCATTCGGGACCTAGGCGACCTGACAATCGAGGGCGTCAAGGAGTGGTACAACAAGATGGCAGAAATGGGAGTGAAGTTTCACTACGTCTCCAACTCTCCGTGGCAGCTGTATCCAGTAATATCAAAGTACTTTTCCATGGCGGGCCTTCCCCAAGGATCGTTCCATCTGAAGCAGTACAGCGGTATGCTCCAGGGCATCTTCGAACCTGTTGCCGAGCGGAAAAAGGCCACGCTAGATAAGATTGCGCGAGACTTCCCCGAGAGGAGGTTCATCCTCATCGGCGATAGCGGCGAAGCAGACCTCGAAGTGTACACAGATTTCGTCCTTGAGAATCCGGGGCGTGTGGTTGCAGTCTTCATCCGGGACGTAACGACTACCGAAGGTGGCGGCTTCTTTGATCAATCTGCGGCGCCCGTGTCTAGCGAAAGGTCACCTCGATCGCAACAAGGATATGAAAGGTCGCAGCGAGGGAACAGTAGCGCTCAAAGTAGAGCTTCGGTATCTTCAGGAAGAATATCCAGCACACCAGGCCGGGCTCCGTACTCAACAATGCGCCGAGAGGATGAAGAAGATCCCGAACTGAAGGCTGCCATAGCAGCCTCTATCCGGGACTTGGAAGAGGACAATCAGCGACGGTCGAAATCCACGTATCCTGAGATGGAAGAGGAGAGACCACAGCTACCTCCTCGCAAGCCTTCTAGTCAGACCTCTAACCTCATCGACCTGGAGTCTGACGACGAAGACAAGAGTCTTCGACGAAGCGTATCCGATTCGAAATTAGAAACACTGGGAGACAACCCATCTTCAGCAGCAAAGAAATCCGCCCCTCCGCGTCCTATCAAACCTCTATCCCTACGCAGCCCATCCGGCAACGATACCATTCCCACCCCTGCCACAAACACACCACCACGACCCCCCAAACCCCGACGACCCGTTACCACCATCAACGAACCCAGCCCCCAAAACAAACAAGTATCCAACACGTCCTCCCAATCCCAACAACAAACGTACACCGGCATGGCCCGCGACAAGCTCAACTCCGCCTACAACCACCTCCCTGCCCTACGCTCGCAAAACGTGCCCAGCGACTCCACCAGCGAGCGCGTCTCCATATCCGCCCGAGAAGCCGCCCCAAGTACAGGTACCGGTACAAGCACAAGTTCAAATTCAAGGAAAGAAGCTCCACCACCCCCGCCCCCACGCCGCGGCATCTCCGCATACCCCGTCGCAGCCGCATCGTACGTCGGCGGCAAAGCAGTCAGCGCATGGCAAAACGCGCCAGCGATCCCACACCCCTCGACACGGCCTTCCATCGCGGGGAATGCCGCGCAGCATGCGAATTCGTTTTCGACGAGTTCGGGGCTGTATGGGAATTCGTCTGGTGCTGGATTCAACGCGAATAATGGTGCCGCTAACGGAAACGGAAATGGGAGTGGGGATGCATATCGGTACGGATACGGAGGTGGTGAGGGCATCGAGGCGGGTATGAATAAGCGCGAGGTGCTGTGGCGCCAGCGCTGGGCGAAGGCGGAGGCGGTACTCACGCATAAGGGCGTGGTGTTGAGGAGTTGGAGGGTGGGGACCGATGTTATGGGGGAGGCGGAGAGGTTGATAAAGAGGGTTGGGGAGGGTGGGGAGAAGAAGGGGGGTGCGAAGGAGAAGGGGAGGTAGAATACTGAGGCAGGTAGAAGGAAATGGAATGAAAATGGAAGGAATACAAGACGTATAGTCTTTAGCAGAGAACCCCTGAGTGCTGGTCTGCGTGACGATTATGTAGGGATGAGTGTTCACTTGCTGTTGTTAAGAGGCTCGCAGGGTGTGCCATGTTTTGATACCCGACTACATGGTGTGTGTAAGGAGGGGGAACTCGTCAATTCCATTATTCAAACGATTGCGCAGGAGAAGGCCGAAACTCTAGCCAGTGTATTTGGATTTACTTCTAGGGTATGAGTCGAATATTCGACATTCGAATGGTTCGAGGAAAAGAGGAGATGACGGAAACCTTGTTAGCCTAAGTCAATGAGAATGCAAGCATTCGATCGTGGGACTCCGCTCTCAGCAACGTTGAGGCCATCTAGTCAATCTTCAGGCGAGCTCATCCGTCTTTGCAAAACCCGACACTGATGCCGAGCATAGCCGTCCATAGGCCAACATCAGTGTATGCACCACGGGCAGAAACAAGGCGGAAAATGCGGCAGTGTCGCAGAGTTGAGGGCACATGCGGGACAGATACAGAGAAAGAGAAGAGTGAAGCTTGGGTAGAGAGCATGCCGCGACCATGCCGTGTTAGGTCGAGAGAAAGCGGCTGCCGCAGTGTAGTAACAGTCGCATCTTGATTGTGAGGCGCGAAGCAGTACCGTGGACGTATATGCATCTCAGTGTGACCTACATTCACCGGAAGCGAGAGGTTGCGTTGTACCATCAGCCTCGCCTTAAAGCTTCCTCATGCGGTTGGTGTCTGCCTTAGCTGGAACCAACTCTTCGGCCGACAGAGCGCGCAAGCGACGGAACCTAATCTACAGAGTCGATTAGAAGTCATGTCTGAGTAGCGAATCTGCCTGTGAGGTGGTATGAGGCTCTTGTAGGGCTTAGACTGGTCAGATCTCGCGTAAGGCCCGTTCGCCGTGGTGGCTGTGGAGGCAGACGTCTGAGGCGGCCACCGCTCTTTCGGAGGCTACCGCGACACGTGCTCCACGTTTCGAGCGAGAACCGCTATTGAGGATCAATAGCGAGAACAGCAGGCGATGGAAATGTTTGCGATGGCGAATGAAGCGAAAAGGGAGGACATGTTTGCTATGGTCCGGATGTTGTGCGTCAGGCGGGGTTACAGTGGTCACTAGCTCGCGTCTATTCCGGGCTGAAGAGAGGAGAGCAGGACGAGTCGGTTCCACGGCAACGTGCGCTCTTGGCTGCTTGGGATCCTGCGCGTCGTTACATAGTCTCACGACATGTGGGAGGGAGGTACACGTTGGAAGACACGGTTGGAAAGAGGCGAAAGCGGCAGAAGGAAAAAGAGCGCTGGCCGGAAGCGGGGAGACCATTAAGTAAGAGTGGAGATATACTTCAGAGATCCATGAATAGAAGTGACATAAGCAGGCAACTTGTCGACGAAGATGTATTGAAAATCAAGGGAGAATGCAATGGTTTGGAGTCGTGGCGACGGCGATAGGTAAGGCTGGGCTCGGCGAGCGGCAGCGGATGATTTTCGAAAGGGCGGTCTATCCTGAGCCTAACCCACAGGAACCACTTTGCGTCTCCAATCAGGGCGGACGGTGGCGTCTGCGGGCTGCAGGCACGACCGTCGGCTGTACTCTAGGGCCGTTGGAGGGAACCCTTCGACCACGAATTCTGGGGCTTCCTGACGCAGTGCTGTTATGTGATCAAAAGGCGCGCCTCTCCCCACGTCTTCCTACGCCTACGCCTTCGTTCACGACCCCGTTTCCCCCGTCTACATCCGCCCTCTCACCTCGTACCGTCGCCATCGCATGCGGTACGCTCGCGTGACCTGAAGCCGCACCACGACTACGATAGACCTGCATGGCCTATTTCGAGCACGAGAGCCACCACCAGCCCAGGCACTATTATTCTTCGTCTCGAGACGCAGCTGGGTACTCGAGGCATGGACCATCCTACTACTCGACTGGCCCGGAGCGGGAGCTAACGACCATGTTCAACAGCGTGAACCACGACGGTTATTCATCCTACAACTTTTACGATCCCCGCTACACCGTGCCTCCTCCGCCTCCGAGGCGCTCCTCCGCACAACCCCCGTACCGCTCCGAGCCCAGCAGGCGTCCACGATGGCCACCCTCCCCCAGCGTCGAGGACGAGAAGGCGGCTCTGGCCCGCGAAGTGTCGTCTGCGGGGTCTGGCAACGAAGAATCTAGCGGTGAAGCGAAATCGCGGGGCACTGTCGATCAATACCCGATCATCGAGGAGATCGAGCAGCCAAGGTTCATCCCAGACTTCAACGACGAGCGGCGATTCGTCCTCGTGTCGGAACCCAGCGCAAATGGCGACCCTGCATCGCCCGTGGACCCTGCAAAGGAGCGCCGGAGGAAGAGCTTCGCCGAGCGGGGGAACATGGCCCATCTGCGGACCGATGTCGACGATCCGCTCCTCTTCACCAAGCGCACGTCGACACCCTACGCCTATACCAAAGGGCAGAAAGAGTCTACTGCTCCCTCGGGTGCCGAATACTTCCTGTCGCCGGAGCCCATCACGCCCAGCGCGTCCAGCATCCCGAGGACAGTGCCAAAGCGAGGAGACCAGAACGCCAAACCCTCGACTCCACTCCCAGCTCACAGCCGCTATGACTCCTTCACGCAGTCGCCAAGGACGCCCAAGAACGATGTCTTCGAGGACTCGGACTCGGACGACACCACCTATCTCCGGGCCGCCGAACGCAAGCCGGCTCGTTACAGCTTTAAGAAGAGTGACCTGCAGCGAGAGGATTTGAGGACGAACCTGCTGGACAGTCAAGCCAGGACAGACGCCAGAACAGACAGAAGACGACCAGACCCACCGCCGAGGCAGTCGAGCACGCGGAATACCCACAGCGGAAGCTCAGGCTCATCCAAAAATGGTAGCCCCCGGTCTGAATCACCACGCTCGTCGACCTCTTCGTTGAATAATGGCTCATCTTCCAGCCGACAACGTCGACCACCCCCTCTGGATGGTGAGCGTCTGAAGAGCTCAAGGCAGTACTCGGACTCTCGCCACTCTCGTCCGGCGTCTCCGCTGCGTCCAAGTTCTCCACTGCACCGTGAGCGGCCACCGTCCCCTCCTCGCTCGCCGAAGCTCCCTCCTCGACACGCTACAGATTCTTACTCCTCCTCTTCGTCAAACTCTCGACCACCTTCCAGAACGGGCCCTCTTAGACCAGGGTCTCCTTTGTCGTCATCCTACACTCAACGGCCCGCGTCTCCACGCATACCAATATCGGAAGCGGATTGGCACGCAACTTACCCACCTACCGTTGCACCTGATAGATCACGGCCGCCGTCCCGCTTCGGTAGACATGATACCATGCCAGTACCAGTGCCTCGTGTCGACGTCCAATCCCCATCTCCAGCAAGGCCACCTCACACGTCCAACCCACTGCCCTACCCCGTCGATGATAGGCCGACCGACGTCTTCATGCCGCCTGAAGAGAAGTTTCAGTTTCAGCACTCTTATCCACCACCTCCTCCAGATCACAATCTCCGACAGCAATATCCCGACTCACCGAAGCTCAGCCAGTCACCCATCCCTGGTTCCCCACGTGAGCGACCCTCGTCTACCTTCCAGCGGCCTCCCGTCGCTGGCCGACATTCAGCTGTGCCAGAGGAATTTACCCGGAAGCCACGAACCAGGTCTGACAGTATGAGGTCGCAAACAAGTGTAGATGGCCGTCGCAGCGACCGTCGCGATGCAGCGTTGAATCTCAATCGACCAATGCCCTCGTGTCCGAGAAGCACGCCATCTGCCGACTACGATGACTGGTATACATTAGACAGTTGCCCGGATTTTGACATCTGCCCGACTTGCTACAATGGAGTCTTCGCTGACACCCAATTTGCGGACTACTTCACGCCCGTTCACCGATATGACCAGCGGTTCTGCGACTTCTCCACAGCTTGGATGCGCTTAGCATGGCTCCTGACCATCAAACAGAAACGCAAGGAACTGGACTTGATGTACAAGCTAACGGCTATCGCTGATGTAGAATCCCCCTGCCCTCAAGAGCACGAGCTCTCGAATGTAGTGTGGTACGGCATCCCAGACCAGCGCGACGGCATTCACGTCACCAACTTCGCAATCTGCACGCGTGATCTTAAATTCATCGAATCCCTCTTCCCCACCATCCGGGGCTACTTCACCCGCCTGCCATCCCGTAATGCACACGGCCAGCGCCAATCGCACATGTGCTCGCTTCGCAGGGCCTCCAAGCGCTTCCCGAAATATCTCGACCTGCTCGTCGACCTCGACGAGACGGCCCAACGCACCGGTCGCGCTCCCGACATATCGCGCTTCGTGACCCTGGCGCGTGAACACGCCTTCAAAGCCGAATGCCTTCGCGATAGGCACCTCACCCGCCGCCCCTGGCACTTCATCCCCAGCCTCCCCGAATTCACCGTCTGCGAAGAATGCTACGACGAGCTCATCTACCCAGCCGCCAACAAACGGAACGCGGTAGCCAAGCTCTTCGGTCGCACTACTCAACTGGTGATTGGGGAGCTGAACGAGGGCACAGCGTGCTGCTTGTACAGTCCGCGCATGCGGCGGGTGTGGGAGCGCGTGTTGGAAGACGAGGATTTCGGGTATCTGAAACGCAAGGCGATGGACCGGAAGAGGGCAGATGTTAAGCTCGGGCAAGAGAAGAAGGATCTGGCGACGTGGTTGGAGAATATGAGTAATGCGCGCAGTGGCACGTATCGGAGTGAGGATTTTGAGAGGTTGAGGAGGAGGTTGAGGGAGGTGGAGGAGGAGTGGAAGGGCTGGGAGTAGAACTTTGTAGGGACCTTCTTCTAGTTGGTTTTATGAGGCATGGCATAGCGGGCTTGGTGGTATTTGGTATGATACATGAGTTGATGATCTGCATGCATGCATATTGGCTTGGCCGTTTATGAAAAGTAGCATTAGTGGAGTTTTGAGGTATCGATGGAGTTATTCTTAGGAAGCATGGACTGACGTTTTGTGCCTCTATGCTATTCCCGTTGACCGAGCCTCGAACAGGGTACCGTAACTCCAAAACCTTCCGTCAGCGTTGTGCTGCGACGGCGTTGGTCTGATATGCCGTAGGAACCAGAAAGTGGACGCTTGTGTCGCTTCTCCTGCTAGTATCACAGTTCATCGGCCGGTGGCAAAATACTTGACATGTATGATCTGTACGATCTCAAACGCTGCTCTGGAAGCATAGCATTTACGCATACGAACTGTACCTCTCGGCTCTGTACTAGTATGTACTAAATCTAGCCCTAGACACCTAGATGGGATGGGATACAGCAAAGAGCCTCCGATGTTCGGGTTACGATCGAAAAACACCTTCCAGTGAGTGTGTCTTCTCGCTTCATCGGCTTTGATTGACAACGCTTTGGAGATCGCGTATGTTAATAATAAGATATACAACAGACAACGGACACGAAAAGTAATCCCAGTGATTGCCTCACCCGCCATTGGACGTGCATGCTCGAGGATGTGTACAACCGTCAAGCTATGCCACATACATCCGTCGGTCTCAACAACATCGAGCGAGCCCTCCAAAAGTCCCCAAATCCAAGACTACTTCCACTCCAGAGACCAACTAGTCAATATATCTTCCCGGCAGCGGCGGCGTCGGCCATCGCGAGATGGGTCCGAGTTTCTCCAGACGCCTATCGATATCCTCATCAGTCCAGCCATCATCGTCGCCATCCCACACAGGCTCTTTCCCCTTCCACCTCTCCCTCCCAGTGAGACCTCCCGACATCCTGGGGTGTTCCTAGACCCCAAACCTGACTTTACTCGACGAACTACTGCTCGCCTGCACCTCCGCCACGCTGTCCTCTCTCTCTTTCGAAAACTTCCTGGTCCCCACGATGCAGTTCATATAGCAGAATGGCCATGTATGTCTCTCGTGTGTCATCGAAAATTGCCACTCGCCGATTTCACAGGCATTATTATCGATGGCTGGGCTCTCGTGCTCGTGCTCGTCGAGGCCTTGGGCTTTCGCAGCGAGTCTCATTACCTCTGCAAATTCGCGCGTGCGGAGACAGCTGGCGAGACCATCGTACCATAGGACAAAGGGGAGGATGCCGGTATATGTGAGAAAAATTTGGAGTAAGTTCTGCTTCCGCTTCCCGGACGCCCTGGAAGTAAGAGGCCAGAACCAGAATACAGTGACGAGTAGAGCGAGAACGCCGTTGAAGAACATCATTGACAAGCAACCCAAACGGCGATCTTGGAGCTCGATGATGGCGATACCATCAGAGTGCTCCATTGTATCAGCGAGGAGGCGTGTGGCTCCTTTGTCGTCGAAATGATGGAAGGCTAAATTGAACAGCCTGAAAACTCGATCTTCTCGACTGATCTTTCGTCCAGCAGTGACTCCCTCAGAATCCTCGGTTTCCATAGGCTCGGGACCATTTGAATCTAAGCTCCGGCAACTTTTAGGGGCCCGAGTGGCATCCACTGGTTTACCATAGAAGAAAAGATGTGGTTGCTTTTTGCATACCTTCGTCCACGCTGCCGGATTGGGATATAGATCGGTCAGAATGAACTTCATGGGATCTTTACCAACAGCCTTACGATGCCTGTTGATGAGCTGCTCGAATATTGGGGTCGGTCCGCCGCCTCCCGCGCAGAAATCTACGACCACCAGAGGTGCAGGGTGATTGCGCTCGGCCTTTTCTATCGCAGAGTTTAGGGTGAGTGACGCGAGAAAGGCGGGTGATCGAGTCTGGACAAAGGGTAACCGATGAGCCCACTGCTCTGTGAGCATGTTCTGACAACATTCGCGGATTGTAGAGGGCATGCTTCGCGGACGTCAATTGGACTACTCAGTAGCAAAGAGTGGAATAAATATACTCACCGGATTGAATCGCATAACTCCTCTGCTCTGTAAGGCTCGTCGGTCATGAGCACATCATACCAACGAGCGAAATTGTTCATGATTTCATAAAACGCTGAGGTGCCGAGTACCAGGGGAAATATCTCCTGGACCACCCTTGTCTGACCTGCTGCTGAAGGCGATGCAGAAGGTACCTAAAGAGGAGGATCTTAAGTCAGTCGCGGGTCCTGAAGACAAGACATATAGAGTAGAGGGAGGCTTCTTGGCACTGCTCTGCGAACTGCTACCCAGCCTAACCTGTCTCCGAGAGTGACATCGTACCTCAGAGTCAGCTTGACCCAATTCTGTCTGGCCACTTGCTGGGAACAATGTAGAGGATGCCTAAAGGGAAGAATGCAAAGTCAGTGCAAGGTTTTTGAGCGTTGTAAGGCGGCGGGGAACAACGCCTGTTGGCAATGCCTTGCAAAACAAATACATACCCGACGTAAGGGATTAGCTACCCAATTGATGGTGGAGAAGACAGGCTGTAGCACAGATGATGCGCGGCGCAAAGTAGGCACACTCTTGGAACCAAAGGGCGAATCCCTGCGCCCTGGGGTCTGATATTGATGGGGAAGAGCCGGGGGAGGATGGCTTGTTGACTCTTCAGAAACCTCTTCAGAAACCTCTTCGATATCGGAAAGCCGGTTGTCTTCGGACTCAGAGGAATCTTCTATATCCGAGGCTTCTTCGATATCGGAAAGCTGGTTGTCTGAATTCGTGGCTGTGGGGGGAGGTGAATGCTGTCTTGGTGGAACTATAGTCGTATTGACCTCTAACGGAATCCGAGACTGCGGCGATACATCAAATGGGTGGTCGTACTCCTCGAGCGGAGGATCGCGTTTGTGAGGCCTCGGGATATTGATTGGAGCGGAGGATTTGACTGCAGCTGACGGTGGGAGTCCAGCCCGAACAGCTGCAAATTGCGCCGCTGTAGCCTCCGAATGCCTAGGCAGGTATCTGTCTGGGTTGAGTGGTGTCTCAGGCCGTTCGACTTGTGCCCTGCGAGCCCTCTCTTTGCTCTGCTGACGTTCTTCTAGGACTCGTTTAGTGAAAGCGCCTTTTAGCAAGAAACTCACACGCCGGTACTCGCTAAGTTACGGTCGCTCCGGTAGGAGAGGAATCCTGGACGGCTAAACCACATGGTTGCAAGCGGACGTGAAATAACGATAACGAAAGGATGTGAAGGGATGAGCTAGTAGCGAAGAATGAAGCGAGAGTTCATCATGTGCTATGCGCATGTATGAGAAAAAGACGCGAGAAGAGTTCGCAGTTGTAATGAAGTGGACCTTCATCAGAAGGTAATTACGACAATGACAACATACGTGGGGAAGCGGCGACCTGTACCTGCGCTGGAACAATGAACTCACAAGAAATCGTGCTACCTCTCAGTTCCTATCCATATTCGTAGTACAAGTGTAGCCCTTGTTGACATCGAATGGTGACCTGACGTCGAGGAGTATGATCGTCAACTGCACCAGAACGGCTAGTGCTTTTTCAGTCTCGTTGAAGAAGCACTCCAATACCCGATTTCACCATAACGCTCATATACTGTATGACAACGCAGGCCAGAGGTTCTCTGCTATACTCATCGAGACCGTCCCTTCTGCGTAGCTAAGCAATCCGTGCTTCAAATGTTGGTTCACTCGAAACACCCCTCGTCCCGTCTCCACACTGCATCCATCCATCGAAAGCTTCTAGAAATAGAACTCTCCAGAAAACATACCACCTTTCCTCCCAAGGTTGCCACAGTCCCCCCACCATGTAACACCCTCGCCGTTTGATCGCCGTTCCCACTCCACCCTCACCACAGAAACAACTCGCGAAAACGACAATCAACCACATCCGGCAGACACCCAACCCCGCTACGTCACCATCCCCATCCCCATGCACATTGCACATGCACATCCAAGAACCCCAACCATGGTACCTACGCTACCTACACTATAAACCTAAACCAGTAAATGTGCCAGCTTGACTTGACTTGACCAGTATGCGCTCAAGCACGTCAGCGGCTCAACCACGCTTGCCCAAAACCCGATTTCCGAATCAGTAACATGGCGTCGACGAATCTTGGAAAGCCAAGCCTGCATGCTTCAGCAGCCTGCATGCCTAAGCTACCACATACCGTACGGTACCTAGTTCATGATCCCGTATTATTCCCAGTCTTCTGTCCGGGCCGGTGCCGGCTCAACACATGCAGCCACCTGTACGAGTACGTACGTAGTACCGTACCAGGCACCCAGGCATGTATGCTGCTGTTGCTGCAGAGTAAGACGTACCTAGGTAGGTAAGCCCACCATCTCAGCCGAGCTGAAGAAGCAAATACGAAACATGCGCGTATGCCGATCACTGCAGATAAATACGGTACTGCATCATACATCCGGGGATATTCCGTTTTTGTATCCATTCACGAGCATGGATTCCAATCTACGAAGCAAAGCTCTTATGACGATAATGGTCAGACAACGCCATCAACGATATCATGAAGTCAGAGGCTCCGAAAACGAGAGAGGACAACACAGAGATGGAAGAATAAGTCTCCGATTCCGCTGAACTTGCGATTCATAGAAGTCTGATGCGATAATGCAGCGCAGACTAATTAGGCTATGGCTATCTAACCCTGGCCTCGACGAACAGGTGAAAGATCGTCGGGGTCCAGACTCTGTCTCCTCTTATGCTATATCCGGTATGACCCAATGCGGTGATGCGATGCGATGCGATGCGAAGGTGTAGGGGTAGTATGTACAGATACTAGAAGGTGGAAAGTAGTGATAATAATGGTATAGGATGATGGTGATGATGAAGAAGCGCCGCCGTCTTGTTCCCTCCTGATGCGTGGTATCATAAATGCAGATGCAGCGACCCCCAATGAAATGCTTCAAGCCCAAAAACGCCGTATGCTAGTTATGTTACCTCCCGCCCGCGTATCCTGGTGATGCATATGCGCCGTGTCCAAGATGGTAAATGATGAATTAATTGCTGTCCTCGCTGGTGGTCGCGTCGCTAGTCGTCGATGCCGACGACGACTTGTCTGAAGGGGGTGTTGGTAGAGTCCACCTCCAGTCTCTCCTCCGCTTCCGACGCCCTGCCACGGGCGTCTCGGGGCAGGAGTCGCTGTCCGACTCGGATGAATCTCGCTTGTCGCCTAGTCGAGGGCCTTTTGGCCGGGGTGAGCCCTCGAGAGACGAGAATGCGGAGGAGTCAGATTGCTCCGAAGGCGGTGCGACTGAGGGCGACGAAGGTACATCGGATGACGACGGGGAGGAGGTGGTAATGGAGAGCGAGGCCGAAAAAGACTCTGACTCAGAGGCTGCCGGGGTCTCGATCGACGAGATGGTCGAGTCTGAGTTGATTGAAGACTGCAAGTCCGAATGCGCCATGGTGTACTTGGATGTCGTGATCTCTTCTTCTAGGGGTGTCGCGAAAGAGACCCTCTTCTCCGCTGGGAACAGAGGACGTACAGGCGCCATCTTTCGCGGGAGCAGCTGCCGTGCGGGACTATTGAATAGAATCGAGGTCAAGTTGTGGGGCTGCTTGTATGGTATCCGGATAGTAGCGGAGTCGTTGGAAGAGGCTGAGGTGATTGCGGACGACAGAGTTGAGGCAGAGCTGGGTGTAGTGGAGCTTGGGGGATTCGAGTTGGAAGTCTTCGTCCAGGAGCTGTCTATGGACAATTGTGGCTTGGAGGGCCGGACCAGCGCAGGCACGGCGGAGGTGGCAGCGGGTTCATAGGCGTTGGAGAAGGTATTGCGAGCTGTAGGAGAGACGGCGCTCAGTGTATCGAGGCGTAGACTGGAGCCCTTGCCGAAAGTGCGCAGTTGTTGGGTGTTGATATGCAGCTTCGGACGCTGTGGAAGACTGACGGACTCCTGCGGGCGTAGGGCGGGCTGCCGCTGGGGTATTATGGCGAGGGCAGCCGTCATGGTGGAGGGGGGGAGGGGGTCATGAGACGGAGCGTATGACGGCGACATGTGTGATATGGTCGAAAGCATCATGTGGAGGGGCCTTGGGGAAGGGACCAGCGAGGGAATGGTGTGCAATATGCGGCGCGTGAGGGCTGGCGGGACTGATAAGAGAGAGGGGAGCCGTCCTAATAATCGCAATAGTGCTAGTCCGGTCGTTCTCAGGTGGACTTCGTATTCCTGGGGGTGGTGATGCTCAGATGCTGACGGGCTGCGCCTGGGGGCTCTCGCGCCGGATGGGATGGGTACCTACGCAAGCAGGAGGCGCCTCACGGGGGGAAGTGCACTATATAGCAGGAGCAGCAGCAGCGCAGGGCGGCGGTCCAGGACGGCGGGCCTTGGATGCATGGTTGGCTTTGGAGGCTATTTTTCATTGCGCGCGCAGTCGGTGTCAAACGTCTGCGAAGAGCGTTCGATGGGCGCCAGGGTTTGCGTACGCGCTGGCCCGTGAGTGGCCGACGTCGTAAATAGCACAGCGGACAGAAATAGCATGGGCCGTGGCGACAGAGTGGAGCCCGTGGAGCCCAGCGCAGCGATCCTCCACCAGCGCCGGTTTGGAGCCGTGCTCTGCGACGAATTATGCACCGCGCCCGCCCACGGCCGCTGTCAGAGGCCCGCCGCGAGAGCAAGCCGTAGCGGGCGCTGGACGCTTGTGCTTTGGGGGGGCTTTGGGGGGGCTTTGGGGGGGTGCTTCGAATCGAGCGTCGGGTTATTGCCAATATCGATGCAGCAGCTATCGTCAATCGGTGCCTGGGGCCAGGTTCGCTCGTCGTCGAGGAGAGCGCTTCAGGCGTGTTTCGCACGCGCGCAGCAGCAGCAGTAGCAGCAGCATCAAGTGCCCGTGAACGTCCATCGACGCCCTCCGCGACGTCCGTTTCACGCATCCCGCGGTGCTTTGTATTGCGTGGCTCGCCCGGGGCTGCCAAACACTGGGGGCACGCCTGCCGCGACTGCTTTCTCCTTGGCTCCGTCCCAACGGCTATAGCCGCCGAGAAATCCCCCACCCGCTGCACCTCACCCCAACATTCATCGCCAGCGTCTCTGTCCCGGCCGTATATCGCTTCTTGCGCGCGTGTCGCTGCGTGCCATGCAGGTGCCGCGCAGGAAGAGGCTGGACCGGGCGTGCGATGCAACCATCCTCCATTTTGTGAGTTGAGTGCTTGCCAGGCTCGACTGTCAGTCAGCGGCACGCCGTATGGCACAGCCAGAGCCCTAGTCTCACCCAGCCTTCAGACCTCACAGCATCTTGTTCCGTCTTTCGTTAGGCCGTGCCAGGAGGATCGCTGCTAACGTTTGACATCCCCACAGGACTATGTATGTATACAGCAGTGTTTGCGGTCGAAACCGGCAAACAGCCTTGCTTACTCTCGTTGGCTGCGTAGGACTGCTTCTACGCCTCTGTCTTCGAGAATGAGAACCCGGAGCTGCGCGCGGTGCCGCTGGCAGTGCAGCAAAAACAGATCATCGTGACCTGCAACTACGAAGCCCGACGACGGGTACGCTCTTGACGCTGATGGAGGGCACAGTTTGCCGCTGACGAGCGCCAGGGCCTGCACAAGCTGCAGCTCATCAGAGAAGCAAAGAAAATATGCCCCGAGGTAGTCATCGTGCTCGGCGAGGATCTCACTCGATTTAGGAATGCCTCAAAAGAGCTGTACGCCTTCCTCAGGTCCTTCTCGTGGAATTCCAAAGTAGAGCGCCTAGGCTTCGACGAGGTGAGTTGCGATATGCGCAGCGTAGTCATCGATCCAAATGTCTCGCAGTCACCGCTCCTACTATTTCTGCCTGAGACATCCTTCCCGCTTCCATTTTCGGCAACTTACTGTAAATAAGCACATGTTGAAAGCAAAGCGGTAGGTATTCATGGACGTGTCAGACATCATCGACCACAATGTTGGCCTCTTGAACGCGAACGACTTCACCAACTCCTACTTTTGTCTCTCCAAGTCAGATCCAACAGCCGGATTCGCCTTCAATGCGTCTCAGTTGGCTGGTCATGCCTATCCCGAAGAGTCAAATGACATATCTGGTAAGCTACGCCACGCACCGCCACATCCGGCATATGATGGCGGCACGTGTTGTTGTTGGGTCCTCCCGGGGCCACCTGGGCAAGGCTGTTCTAACTTTATCATGGATGCGTCCAGACCGAACAACTGTGCCGCTTCCAGCGTCAAGGTCTTCGTGCTAATAGGATGTAATAGGCGCTTTGCAGCTGGATCCCCTGCGACTCAGACTGCATCTCACTTCGCACCTCGCACAGCATCTGCGGGAAGCGCTGCACTCGGAGAAAGGATATACTTGCACGGTTGGGGTATCAACGAACAAGCTTCTGTCAAAATTAGTCGGCAACCTGCATAAGCCCAACAGTCAGACAACATTGTTACCGCCGTATGGATTTGAGACCGAGGAACCCGACAATGCCACCTTGTTTGTAGATGACCATGAGGTGGGCAAGATTCCGGGAATAGGTTTCAAGCTCGCTCAGAAGCTCA
Organism: Lophiostoma macrostomum CBS 122681; assembly: GCA_010405375.1. Taxonomy (NCBI): domain Eukaryota; kingdom Fungi; phylum Ascomycota; class Dothideomycetes; order Pleosporales; family Lophiostomataceae; genus Lophiostoma; species Lophiostoma macrostomum. The sequence continues at coordinate 115,659 of MU004348.1, read as the reverse complement.
GGGCGCACGTGCTTCAGCGACCAGCAGAATTCGACGATGGGCTCGTGTACGGAGGTACGAAAGAGAAAGTCCTAGTCAGAGATGTAAGGACTTTTCCAGGTATGAGCGCAGAGACGCTGGAGCAGGTACTCGGGGGGACAGGGGTGCCCCATGGCATCGGAGCCAGAGTATGGGGTCTTCTGAACGCATATGACGACACGGCCATCTCGCAAGCTCGAGACGTGCCGAAACAGATCAGTATCGAGGACAGTTACATACGTCTCGACACCATGGAAGAGGTGTTGAAGGAACTGCGGATGTTGTCGCTCAGCCTTCTCAAGCGAATGCATGCAGACCTCCTCGAGGATGAAGAAGACGAGGACAAAGCGGAAACTTTGCCGATCAACGGTACGAGGAAACGTTGGCTTGCTTATCCAAAGGTCGTTAGGTTGTCTACTCGTCCAAGACCTCCGCAGAATCCTGACGGGAGCCGCAACCGTTCGTTCGCTCGTATTTCTCGGTCGGCGCCGATGCCTAACTTCGTTTTCAATCTGAAAGAAAACGTAGATATACGGTGTGAACGGCTAGTAACAGAAGCACTGATACCTCTGTTCCGAAAGCTGCATCCCGAGAAGAGTGGCTGGAACCTTAGTCTAGTGAACGTTGCTGCTGCGAATATGGTCGATGCTGCAAGCGACAAGGGCGGTGTAGGAAGAGACATCGCGAAGATGTTTAAGCGCCAGGATGATGTTTTGAAACAATGGAGGGTTGACGATGAAGATGACACTCTCAGTGTTGAAACAGGTGTCATCGACAAGCAACTACCGCAAGACGCAATTGCTCAAGACACGGTTGCCATGGACGTTAGCAAGCCGGACAAGGACAGAACAGGCTCTGAAGACTTCCCGACCACGTCTCAGCAAAGCACGGGAGATACCGGAGACTGGGAGTCCGAAGACGAAGACATGCTCGACGACGACATGTTCCGCTGCGAGTGCGGCGCCGTCATGCCTGTCTTCGCCATGGCGGCGCATGGTCGTTGGCACGAGCAGAATTGATGATGCGAATCCGAGGCTCCTGATACTGATCACATAGTCAGCATACTGTCAGACAGTAGCGGATTGTAATTGACACACTAGCGTCCGTCGTCCGTCGTCAGTCTATCGGTATCGTGCTAGAGTATATCAGCCCCACAGCCCTCCCGCTCCGCGGATCAGAGTCCAAGCTCAATATTGCCAACGTCGACCGGTCTGGAGAGGCCCCTCAATTCATCTCCTCTCCTCTGGAGGACGCGTGGTGTGCGTTAGCTGCCTTGCTAGTTCTACAGTCTGGTGTCGTCTAGATTCTAGAACATAGATGGTCGTGTTCGAAGCACAATATTCAGCAGCGTTGACGAGTTGAATGACAATTACCACGCGCACGCGCCAGGCTCGCTCCCCTGATTTGATGTGAGATTCTTGGTACATGATACATAGAGGTGGGCTCTTACCATGGCGTCGCATAGCGTATAGCGAAGTGAGCATGGCAGATTCACGTCTGTTGAGGTTGATCGTTAGCTGAGACCGGTCACTGATACTCTGTGCTCCAAAGCACATTTGCGGGTCTGATGTCCCAGCCTCTTGTAGTGCAGTGCGGTGGGACGAGAAACGAACGAACGAAGAGTCTGCCTTTTGTCTATTCGTGTCCATCTGTCCTATAACCCATGAATCCATCCCATCTTCAATACGCATGCATACCCACGTGAAAAGCCCCATACCATCCGCCTCCACCCCCCTCAGTCCCCTTTGGCCTTTCCCCCACGACTCCACAATTGCTGCCCCTCTACACAACCCCCCTTCTCCCACCAACCCTCCTCATCCCCTCCCTAACACCCTCCCCCACCCTCAACTCCGGCAACTTCCTCTCACCCTCCCTCTCCGGCTTATCCAAGAACCCCAACTCCACAAGATACTTCACATAAACGCCAACCTCCCTTTCCGTAACCGCACCGCCCTGACTCCAATCCTGCTGCGTCCACGCCTTATCGCTCGCCAGCGCCTTCGCCGCATTCGCGTCATCCAGCTCCGGGGCCTGCGTGTCCGCGGGCAGGTCGCCGGTCACGAAGTGGTACAGCGGCATAAGCGCGTGCTCTTCGAGATCCGGGGTATTGGCGTATTCGCCAGTGCCTGCGACGTAGGCTTCCATTTTCGCGCGCCAGGACTCGTACGGGACGAGCGGGACCTCGTATCCAAAGCCTTGCAGCAGGCCCAGAAACTCGTTCGTCGTGAGTCGTGGATGGCTTGTAATCTGGGCTACGCCTAGAGGGGCGACAGGCGGGTTCAGTGTAGCTGCGACGACGACGCGCGCGACGTGTGTTACGGGCACCATGTTGATGGTGTTGATGATATCGGGACGCGCGCGCGATTGCACACATCCCTTTACCAGCCGCACGAGGAAGTCGTCTGTGTTTGTCGTCCCGTTCTGTGGGTCTCCTGTCACGTAGCCGGGGCGTATCACGCAGCCTGCGAGCCCACGTATGCCCGCTTGCCGGACGAGATATTCAGAGGCCCATTTCGACTGTCCGTAGCCGGTGCCTAGGCCTTTGCGGGAGCCCTCCAGATCGTCGGATTCAGGGACACCGCGGCCACCCGTGGCGAGTGAGGCGTTGGACATGGCGACGTAGTAGTTGGTGTCGAGGACGGAGGTTGATGAGACGAGGCCGAAGGTCTTGGGGCACCCGACGGCGCAGAGGGAGAGTGCAGTCACCGTAGAAAGCACATTGGGTTTGCGGAGGCGCGAGTACGGGAGGACCCAGTGCACGAGCGCGCCGTTGTGGATGACGACGTCGAGAGAGTCGGCAAGGGCGTTCCATGTGTCTGGTACGAGCCCGAAGTTGGACTTTTCGAGATCACCGACGACGGCGGTTACGCGGGAAGTCCATGAATTATCCCAGATGCCGTATGCTTGACACGTCTCACGGATGCGGGTGAGGGCGGAGTCCGTATCTTTTGCGCGAACGAGGACGGTTACCTTTCCTGGGCGAGAGAGTAGGTCACGCAGGACGTAGGCGCCTAGGAAACCTGTGGCTCCTGTCAAGAAGGTGTGTATTTCTTCGCCAGGTCGAAATGTTTCTCTTGTCTTGAAGTCGGACAACTTCTGAGCAAGCTCTCGCGCATCGGCTGAGTAGTCCTCGTCCTCTGGGTCATCTTCAATGGCTTCTGCTGTGTCGAGTCGAAGACCAATCGGATCGAGGGCCTGGTCGACATTGGCAGAGAATCCTCGTAGTGTGGGGAATTGGAAAATGATGTTCATAGGTACGTCGATGTCCTTCCATTGCTGGCGAATCTTCAACAAAAGCTGCTGGGCAATAATGCTGTGTCCACCAAGGTCGAAGAAGGAGTCGCTGTCGTTGATGCTATCGGCTGTCACGCCGCGGTCCCCCAAGAGGTCTGCCCAGATCTGTGCTACAGCTTTCTCGGTGTCTGTAAGCGTTTTCCCAAGCTGAGATGGCCGCCGTGCGCCTGCTGCTGCTAACTGTGTAGGCTCTGGGAAAGGCAATGCTGGTCGGTCGATTTTGCCGTTCGGATTCAGGGGGAAACGGATGAGTGGTACCAGTACTGAAGGAACTGCGTATGCGGGGAGTTTCTTCTTAAGGTGCTCTCGTACGTCATCTCTCAGGTATTTGAATCGTTTCAACATGCCGACCATGCTTGTGTCTGTAGCATCGTCTTGCGCGCCCCGCTCTTCAAGCCACTGATACCATCGCTTCATCTCAGGTACAATGTAGCTCACCAGTGTTGGCTCTTCGTATGCATCGCGCTTGAGAAGCGTGACGTTTTCTCGAACCAGTGGATGAGCAGCAAGATGTGAATCGATCTCACCGAGTTCGATACGGAAGCCGCGAATCTTGACTTGCGAGTCTACCCGTCCCGTGCAGTGAACATTTCCGTCTGTTCCGTAATGGCCAAGATCGCCAGACCTGTACAGCCTGTCTCGTGGGCCCTTGAAGAATTGCCGCCACGGTTCTGACTCGCCCCGGCTTTCTACTCGCTTTTGATCCTTATCCACCCATGTCTTGGGATCTACAAACCAATTTTCGACAAACTTGGTCGCTGTGAGGTCCGGAAGACCGAGATACTCCTCGGCCAAGCCGCCAGCACGTACGTATATCTCGCCACTCTCTCCTGGGGCGCACATCTTGTTCCTATCCTCCCGATTCACAACAAGGAGTTGTACATTATTCATGCCCCGTCCGGCGGGGATGACCTCACCAAGGCCGTCGAGATAATCCGGCGCTTCGCTGCGACTAGGCACTTCGTAGTAGCTGACTGCTCGCTGCGTCTCCGTGGTTCCGTACATGTTAACGATTCGAACATTCGGTGCTAGATCTTGTAATCTTCTGCAGTCTCGCTTGATGAGAAGATCTCCGACGAAGAATGAGTGGTGCAAACTAGGAAAGACTGCCGAAGCACCACCGACTAGGATCTGACCCATGGCGGGTGTGAGATGCGTCACTGTCGCACTGTACTTGCGCATCCATTCGGCGAGCTTCTCGTGCTGGATGTCCTCCTTGCTTGGAACGAGCAATTGCGCACCCAGGAACAAAGGCGTAAAGATGTCTCTCTGGATGGGGTCGTGTGCGATGCCGGAAAGCATGGTGAATCTGTCCTTGGCCGAGAGCCCAAAGGTCTCAGCCATCCACGGAAAGTAGTGGGTCAGGGAGAAGTGTCGCCCTTTGACACCCTTGGGCTTCCCTTCGGAGCCGGACGTAAAGGACAGTGTAGGGGTGGAATCCGGTCCCACCAGCACGCCAGGCAAGTCTGCCTTGAGCTTTTGTTGGTCCTCCAAAACGTCCTTTCCGCCCACGAGTCCTCCAACGAGAGTTCCATCATCTTTCAGTTGCAGCCCAGGGACCTCTGTCCGCAGACTCAGATTGTCAGCGACGTACGATCGGACCTGCTCGGACACAGGCCCTGCTTCTCGGGTGGCCTTGTCTATGACAACGAGGGCGCGGGGCTGGGAGACTTCGAGGTAGATGCACTGGCGGTCCGGGGGATATCTGCCTTCCTCGTCAGAAACATGCATGTAATCGGCCATGCCACGCAGCTCACAATGGGTCCAGCACGGAGAAGGTCGCGCCTGCCGCCAGAACAGCCATGATAGCAACCACAAGATCCACGCCCCGGTGCGCGAAGATCATGACCACGTCCCCTCGCTGTACGCCATGCTGCACGAAGTGATGTGACAGCACTGCCGTCGCCTCGAAGATGTGTCGGTATGTGAATCTGCGCTCGGGGGTCTGGCTCGTCGCCGTCTCGACGACGCATGCTCGGTCGGGGTGGTTCCTTGCATTTGTCGCGAAGATTTCGTGGATTGGGCCCTTGAAGTCAGACCAATGGAGGTCCGCGGTGGGATCTGGAATATCCGAGTTCACAATTGAACCCATTGTCGCCGCCAATCGCTCAATCGCAGTCTGGTGGGGTATCTATTCGTCGCGTCGCTTTTGGTGCCGAAGTGCAATTGGAGGGCGGGTCGTGAATGTGCAATGCTACCGCGCCAGAAAACGACAATTCATGTCTACAGAGAGTACCTAGTTCACCCCGAGGTTCATCAGAAAGTCAGCATGGCGAGTGACGCAGCTGCCCAAATATCCACGAAATTATTCGCTTGCGACATCGGAGTCATCCCACGCGACACCAGAAGCTGGGGTCGGACAGGGTGGTTTTTCCGATGCCCGCTGCCCGCTACTCAGCCCTACGCTGATTGAAGCGTGAGGCTGCCTTGCCAGCTTCTGGAAAGCTGGAAACGGCGCCGTTGATAACGAAGGGGCTTCACTCCCGCTCTTGTTTCTTCACCGTGTTCGGTCTCTCGTTGTCGCCATTCGTCTTCGAGCCCCAACGATCGCATTTGCGGCCCCCAACACCAGCGACTTGGCCAGCGCCGCGTCAGGGTCCAGGGGTTAGCGTTCGATTGCTTCGATTGATGGTCTCTACGCAACGCACATTGGGGCATCCAAAGACACTTACTCTACTGATGTTACGATAACCTCTTCTCTGACCACACTCGTTTGCTCCCGGCTTCGCCGTCACCATGCCTGTCCAGCGGACATTCCTCGGCCGCCCCATACGGCTGCAGATGCCGCCGCGGCGTTTCCAATTGCTGTTCATCTTCGTGGGCTTCTTTATATACGCCTTGTTCGTATACGGGCCGCCGTCGTCCGCCGACATCCCTTCGTACGAACAAGTCTCAGAAGCCGTCAAGCATCCACACCTCCCCAATTTACCAGATATACACAAGCTTCCAGACCTACCAGACTTATCGATCCCCAAGGTTTTCGGTCCCTCTGCCCACAAGCCACCGGTACAACCGAACAGCACCACTTCGAGCTCCTATCGTGCCATTGAATGGTTCGCCGACTTCAAATGGCGCAACCCTTTCTCCTCGACTATCACCCTGGACGAGAACCGCGCGGTGCTGCCCCCGTTGAAGCGTCGTCCGCCGATTTATACCTATTACGATGCACGCGGGAAGGAAGATAAGGAAGTCTCGGAGGCTGAGAACAGGTTGATTCTGGCGTGGCGAAGAGCCTGGTGGGCGCAAGGCTTTCAACCTCAGGTCCTGTCGCGGGATGAGGCACAGAAACACCCCCAGTACGAGCTGGTACAGCGGATGCGATTGGGCAAGATTGACCCGAGAGTTGAGCTTGAAATGATGAGATGGCTGGCATGGGGACACATGCGGGGCGGCATTCTGACCAACTGGCTCGCTCTGCCAATGGCCAAGTACGACAATCCCATGTTGAGCTTTCTCCGTCGACAGGAGTACCCTTTCCTCTCCCGAATTGAGTCCCTGCAGAATGGCGTTTTCTTCGGCGAGGCGGCGGCAGTGGAAGAGGCGATTAAGAAGGCGATAGGCAGCGAACTGTTCAAGAACACGACTGCGAACAAGGACAAGATAGCAGCATTGAAAAATGACGCTGGGGCAATCGTCAACCTCCTTACGAAAGACGACATAGCTGTGGACAGCAAAGCGAACGGGGTGGCCTACTACTCCACAAGCACTATCAACAGTGCGTACAAATCACTCGGCGACAAGCTGGGCGACAAAGCCAAGGCCGAAGGACTCGATCTGCTTGCGACCCTCATCAACTCCCACCTCCATCTTACATTCCAGACGCTATTTCCCGACGGACTTGCTGTGGTCAAGCCTCTGCCCGAACACACAACTGCTTTGATGGACGAGGCCATCGAGATCGCACGCAACCTGACCCAGTGCGCTGCTTCCCCACTCCCCAAGTCCTGTCCACCGAATCTACCAAAGTGTTCGCCGTGCGATCCTGCCAAGCCCTTGAAGCTCGAATTGATCCCTTCTCTCAAGAATGTGTCGGCTCTTTACACAGTTGGCACAGTCCCACATCCGTACACACTAAACTCTCTCCACTACATGCGCGACTCCATCGACGCCGAATTCCTCCGCCGAGAAGCACATCGCGACATGTGGATCTCTGCACTGACCAAAGGCAGTCTCGGCGAGCAGCACAGCGGCGCCGACCACGTCCTGTACTTCAAAGAAGCCGTAGCCTCGCCGACCTCTGTATCCAATTCCCTATGGCTGACAGCCGAACGCCCTACCCAAGCCGACCTCGACTGGGTCTTCGGCTTCAACCTGCCCCAAAAGGCATCTACGAACGATGAGCCAACCTCCAAATCAGGCATCACCATCTTCCCCCGCGCAAAGCCGCCCAAGCCCCTCGAAGGCGTCAAACCCCAAGAAGAGAAATGGCTCCGGACGGAAGAAGACCGGCTCAAGAAAGCGCGCCAGGCGATCAAGAGCACGGATAAGAACTATCAGTCAGTGGTGGCTATGGTCGAGCAGTGGAATCTGGCGGATACAGAAGCCTGGAAGTTCTCGAGAGCGTTTTCGGCGAGACGGCGCGTAGAGCGGAAGAAGTGGGAGGAGGAAGAGCAGAAGTATGCAGGCTCGGAGAAAAAGTCAGGCGTGCAGACAGCTGGTGGCGGGTCGAGGTGGTCGGATTAGGAGTAGGATGAGATGTTGAATGTTAGATGTATGGTGTTGTGTTGTGTTGTATATACTGATATCCCCTTGTTGATGCATATTTGGGTGGTGTTTGGTTCGGGGCTTGGTTGTATATGTAGCAGGCGGCGTTTGGCTGTGGTGGCATTATATTTCGATAGATTTTTTGGGCGTCGCATGTTGTGCAGAGGACTCGCTATAGATAGTCAAGACATTTATGACACAGTTGACTGCGGGCTAGTGATTTGTTGATCGTAACAGTTGAGCCGTAACCGTAAGAGAGATCATGTGAGAAGGAACATAGGACGGAAATGATGGTACTCGGTTCGGTTACAAGGTTGGCCGGCATAGTCTTCCTGTCAAGTGGCTGTGGCTACCTGTCTGCTTTACATGCTTTTGTAGGTTACTGTAGTAGGAAGGTTGAGAGTTGGGTAGTCTAGGGATACGTGTGCAACGTGAACCAAACCTTGGAAGACAGGAATTTGGGAAGCCTTGATGCTCGGTCCCAAGTGTATCTAGGGTAGTCAATGTATATGCGTACACGCTGCTAGATATCTGTCGACTACCTGTCAACGATCTTCCTCTGAAGCTGTTCTGCTAGTCCTATGTATGGAATCAGAAACGAGTTTGACTGTTTCGATTCAATAAAACTCATTGGCTAAAAGACTGTGTTCACAGACTAGCGTAACTTCCGGCGTCGAAGAATTGTACGTTATACCACTAGCGTAGATGTAGACTGAGATTTGCAGAGCAGTTCTGTGAAGGGGGAGGGAAGGGATGAAATGGGCGGGCTGTAGTTCACGATTTCAATCGAATCCAAGAGTACTCAATTTTGGTACGGCACGTTGATCTGGGAATTTCTCGTCAAGGGTGCATCCGGTTACGTTTCAGATTGGGTCTAGGACTGCGACGTTGTTGAACGAATGCATGTGTAAGTGATGTAGGCGTTGGACAAAAGGCCAGCGGGATCCTGTTTACTGCTGGCTGGATTTTTCGTGTAGAATAATACAAAGGTACATGTATAGATTTATGCGCAGGGAACTACTGTGGTTGCAGCCCTAAGTAGTCTACTGTGGATACTGTTTCGTAGGCCTGCTGATACTGTATGGAACGTGTAAGGGCCAATCAGCTTATAATCCGTATCTCTAAAGCTGTTTAAAACGCTTCTCCGACGCTGACTCCACAGTAGACTACTTAGGGCTGCAACCACAGTAGGCATCGTTGTGACGAGTTTGGCGTTGGTACATTTTGGAGCGAGAACATGGCACGATGCCTGGATACCTCCAGGGCACCTTAACGGCGCCTTAGATATCCGTGATCGATGGTTTCACTAAATTCCCCGATACGGTATGTTGAAGACTATTCTATTAGTCATCAATTGGTCGGATGAGCTCGCGGCAATCAACGGATTTCACAAAATACTTCGTCAGGAAGGTTGAGGGGGCGGAAAGCCTCCGCTCCGGATTACTTCAGGGTCCACAACCACGACACTGCTCGCCGCGTCATGGAAGCCTTGGAGGAACATCAGCCATACTTCCTAGGCGCCATTGGCATCTTGACACTCGTTTTCCTCTACACACTGTTTCGTAAAGACCCTGAGTCTGCAGTCCCCTACGACATCACCCCGCCAGAGCAGAGCAAGCCTGGGTGGAAGGGACAGGTGCTTGAGGAGCCGTCGTTGAAGGTATACACATCATCCATGAGGACTGGAGCTTTGACTGACAATTATATAGGTATCTGGCTCATCTTTAATCCAATGCTACTGTCCCGCGACCGGCGAAGCACTCGGGCGCGTGAACCCCTGCACGGTAGACGGAATCGATCGCGCGATTGCGAAAGCGAAGGACGCGCAGGTACAATGGGCGAGGACTACGTTCGCGGAGAGGAGACGGGTTCTCAAAACTATGCTCAAGTACGCATTCCCACTCCTTGGCGATAAAGATGGTGTCGTAACATGGCCTCAGGTTCGTGCTCGAGAATCAGGATCCCATCGCACGCGTCGCATGCCTCGACTCCGGCAAGACAATGGTGGATGCTAGTTTGGGAGAGGTTCTGATCACGGCTGAGAAGCTCAAATGGACCATTGATCACGGAGAGCAAGCCCTAAAGCCAGAGAGCAGGCCGACAAACTTCTTGATGATGTACAAGAAGCACGAGGTTTTATGGCAGCCATTGGGTGTTGTGGCGGCCTGTGTGAGCTGGAAGTAGGTGTTATATTTCGAACGCATGTGTGATCAATGCTGAATCAACCAGTTATCCCGTAAGCTACTCGCGATGCGTGGGCTGATGGTGCGAAGGCTGAACGCTCCTAGTTTCACAACCTGATATCGCCCATAATCGCCTCGATATTCGCCGGCAACGCCATCATCGTCAAGGGTTCTGAGTCCACCGCCTGGTCGAGTTCCTACTTTACCTCAGTCGCAACTTCTGCGTTAGTGGCATGCGGACACTCGCCGCATATCGTCCAATCTGTCGTATGCTGGCCAAACGTTGCCGACCACCTTACCTCTCATCCCGACATTGCTCACATCACATTCATTGGCTCACGGCCGGTAGCCCACTGTGTCTGCGCATCCGCCGCCAAAAGCCTCACACCCGTCTGCGTCGAGCTCGGAGGCAAAGACCCAGCCATCGTCCTCGACGACCTGTCCAACCGCGACTTCAAGCGCGTAGCCAGTATCCTCATGCGCGGCGTCTTCCAATCCGCAGGCCAAAACTGCATCGGCATCGAGCGCATCATTGCCCTCCCTGGCATCTACGACCGCCTAACCTCCCACGTCGAACCCCTAATCGCCTCTCTGCGTCCAGGCTCCATCCTCAACAGCACCCCCTCCACGCCCATCGACGTCGGCGCCTGCATATCCTCCGCCAACTTCTCGCATCTCGAGTCCCTCATTCACGACGCCGTAGCCGACGGCGCGCGCCTCCTCTGCGGCGGAAAACGCTACATCCACCCCTCCCACCCGAAGGGCCACTACTTCACGCCCACGCTCATCGTAGACGTCACGCCCACCATGCGCATAGCACAGACCGAGCTCTTCGCCCCCGTATTCCTCATGATGCGCGCCGACTCGCTCTCTTCCGCCATTGCCATCGCAAACAGCACGCCCTTTGCCCTAGGCGCTTCAGTCTACGGCTCCCACACCCCGTCCCTCGATCGTGTCGTCCGCGAAGTGCACGCGGGCATGGTCGCTGTGAACGACTTCGCGGTTACGTATATGGTGCAGCTACCGTTTGGCGGCGTCAAGGGGAGCGGGTATGGCCGGTTTGCAGGCAAGGAGGGGCTGAGGGCGTTGTGTAATCAGAAGGCGGTTACACGGGACCGGTGGCCGGGGGTCAAGACGAGTATTCCGGGGCCGATGGATTTGCCGTTGAGTGGGAAGGGGGAGGGCGCGGCGGAGAGGGCGTGGGGGATGGCGAGGGGGATTGTGTGGTTGGGGTATGGGGATTGGAGGGGCAAGATTAGAGGGTTGAGGGGGGTCGTTGGGGTGTGATGTGTAGGAGAGGATTAGTGGTGGGCTGCTAGGAGGTCGCGTGTGTGTATGCGTGAGGGTTGGTCTGTGGTGAGGATGATCGTTTGGGAGCGTTGGAATATATATGCCCCTCGAATACGCATGCCTCTGCTCCTTTTGGGAATTCTATGCGCCTCACCCAGGATCACTGGTTGTATGCTGCCAGCTGCATCCCTAGCTATGTATCTAAGGACCTAGAGAAGCGCCCCTAGACTTAACTTGGTCCGCGTATTGCATGGATTCTTGAGTCCATTGACAAGCGGAGGTGTGTGAGGGTTCATTGAAGTATACACATACATAAGTCATATATTGTACCAGAAGATAGAATCAAACCCGAGGTATCAAGGTTACAGTACTGTTCGCCCATCCAGGTTCCATAGCGCGTCACAACCAGTTACCACCCACGTCCAACACGAAGAAGAACAACCCTACCACAGGTGTCCCAAAGCCACCTCAGACTGTCTCAATATACCTCCTAACCTCCCAATCCGTGACGGCCTCGTCCCAAAGCCTAATCTCGTGTTGTCTCGTGCCTCCGAAATGCTCCACAAATTCATCGCCAAAGACCTCGCGCGCTACGCTCTCTTTCCGCATGAACCGTTCTGTCGCCTCCTTCAGGCTCTTGGCTAGTCGAACGCCCTGGTCTGCCTGTCCACCAACGTCCTCTCCTTTGCCGAGAGGCGGTATGCTTATCTCCATCTTCTTCTCAATGCCCCGCCATCCCAGCGCCAGAATCGCCGAGAGCACAAAATGCGGGTTCGTATCTGCGCCAGGCACGCGCACTTCGAAGCGCGTCGCTTTCGGACTCGAGGTGGGAGGACTGATGAGCCGTATCGACGCAGCGCGGTGCTCGAGACCCCAGCTCACCGTCACGGGCGCCCAGAAGTTCTCCACCAGGCGCTTATAGCTGTTCACGTTCGGCGCGAGTATTGGCATGATGTCCGGTAGTCCGTCGATCAAGCCTGCTAGAAAGTGTCGTCCCAGGTCGGAAAGATAGCGTATATCACTCCACTTCGCGTTCTTGTCCTCACCGCCCTCGCGGTAGAATAGGTTCTTGCCAGATTCCTTGTCGACAATGGACACGTGCATGTGTCCCGAGTTCCCAGGCAGTCCTTCGCGCGGCTTCGCCATGAAGCAGGGCGTTATCCCGAACTTGCTGCTCAGGCTCTTGACGACGAGTTTGAAGAGCGAGGCTTTGTCGGCCATGCCCTGGATCTCTCCGAATGAGAGCGCAGCTTCGAACACACCGGGCCCGGACTCGGTATGCCAGCCCTCAATGCCGCAATTGAATTTGAGGCATGTGTCGAAGATGCCATAGTAGTAGTCCTGATTGTGCACGGGGCGCGTTATCGAGTAGCCGAACATGCCTTCGGTCAAGGAGGGTAGCGAGTCGACAGGGTTCTGGCGCAGGAAGGCGGCGGTTGAGGACGAATTGCGTTCGGGGCCATCGTGCGATTGCGGGGCGCGGAATTGATAGAATTCGTATTCCGCTGTGGGGAGCGAGAGGTCAGCAGGCAGGGTAGGAGAGAAACGCTGAGGAACGCTCAGCGTGTGAAGCTCGGCATAGCGAAGAAAAAAGAAATGTACCTCCTGCCATTGCCCCATATCCACTATCTGCGAGCTTGTCTACAGCACGCTTGAGGAGAGAGCGCGGACATGCGCTCAGCGAGGCGTTGGTGTCGGGGTCGTGGAAGGAGATGAGGAAGAACGGGACGTTGTTCTCCCATGGTATACGTCGGAAGGAGGTGAGGTCTGGAACAGCTATCAGATCGCGGTAGCCATTCTCCTTGTTGCTGATTGCGAGCTCCTTAAAGTAGGTCTGGTCGTGCATGTCCCAGCCGAAGACGACAGAGCAGAAACCGAAACCCTCTTCCGCGATGGACAAGAATTTCTTCTTGGCCATGAGCTTCCCACGCAGTATGCCATCGACGTCGATACCAGCCACCTTCACTGCGGTGTCGTCCTCGAGGAGCTTCGGGAGGCTCTCTACAGTGATCTTTGAGGGGTCTACTTCGGCCATGACGTCGTGTGGTATTTGAGCAAGAGTCTAGTTTGCTGTCTGGTGAAGAAGCTGGAGTGAAGGTTGCAGTATCTGAATTGGCTTTGTTCGAGGCTAATCTAAGCTATCATGGTGGAGAAAGCAGGTTTGTGTCTAGGCCTGGCGGAGCTGATAGGTGATAGTCTATCGCGAGCGGGAGGTTGGAGTGAGCTTGGGCCAATGAGGGGTCTTCGGCACGAGACTTGGCGGCAGGAGCTACCTAGCGACTCTAGCCCATGCATCTCGACATCATAATACGCAGCCTGCTCGACTCGTAGTAGTCGGTGTATATAGGCGAAAGATACATGTGTGACATGCTCTAGCACGTCGCACAAGCACACCTCTGGACGCCGTTGCACAGCATGATCTTTCGCTCAACATGGTCGTCCTCCGACCTTGCCTATCCGACGACAACCGCTGCCCCTCCACCTAGTCCGATCAGCGGGGCCAATGTACTCTCACGATGAGCCCAAAGAGCTCCCTTTGCACGTTTTCTTGACTGCAGAGACATGGTAGCCACGGAGCACGAGACGTCAAACCTTCCATTCACGGTCGGAGTCACTGCCCAACGGCACTCTGAAAGGGCCGGCACCCGCTTTATCTTATCTAGCAGCATACCGCCTTAGGCCGATTACGGAGGCGCCTTTCATATCCCACCGACGCTATCTACTGTGATATTTCACTTCCTACTACTAATTCCTCAACCCCCGGGTGTACTGACAGACTCCTCTACACGCCGCATCTACACCTCTCTCACCTCCAAGTATTAGCTGAGTATGTGATTGCGTGATTCTGCGCTTCCACTTTTGTCCCTAAGGTCGTCCAATCTCCTTCACAGCTACAGGTCCTATGACACTTGCTCCAGTTAATATTAGTCATATTTTCCAAAGCACTTCACACTTTCACTTCTATTTTCACAGCTTCCGTTGACCTCGTCACAGACACTTTGCCTTTCACAACCAGCGTAATAGACTGTCATATTCAACATGGGCCGCTTAGAAGGCAAGAACTGCATCATCACCGGCGCAGCTGGGTAGGTTCACCATCATCATGTTGGCGTCATGTGAAACACTGCGAGTTCTTGAAATCAGTTTGTCTTTGTTGCTTCAATCAGGGTCTATTCTTTTCTTCCGTTTTCCTTTAGCCTTATACACGTTCATGCCTCAATTTCCGCCAGAACATGCCTCCATCTCTCTTGCGATTCTGGCCGGCAGCATGTATAGCAATCATTGAAATTTCCTTCCTTCGGTGCTGACCTCACCCCAGTGGCATCGGTTTGGAAACAGCAATTCTGTTCGCCAGGGAGGGAGCCAATGTCCTGCTTACCGACATATCCGGACCAGCCCTAGAGAAAGCCGAAGCCAAGGTCAAGGAACTGGTTCCCGAGGTCAAGAAGCTCGAAACGAAGATCACGGATGTCTCCAAAGAAGAGAACGTCAAAGCCTCGGTCGAGCATATTGACTCATGGGGCGGCGTCGATGTCATGTTCAACAATGCCGGAATCATGCACGGAGACGATGCAGATGCGATTGACACCCCTGAGAAGATCTGGGACCTTACGCACGCCATTAATGTGAAAGGTGTCTGGTTTGGCAGCAAATATGCTGTAATCAGCATGCGAAAGCACGGGAAGAAGAAGACTTCCATCATCAACACTGCCAGTGTTGTTGCACTCGTCGGAGCTGCCACGCCTCAGCTAGCGTACACTGCTAGTAAAGGTGCCGTCTTGGCGATGACGCGGGAGTTGGCAATGGTGCATGCGAGGGAAGGATTCAGGTTCAACTCGCTCTGTCCGGCACCGTTGAAGTACGTATTCCTTCTCATTTGTAGATATCCCATATGCTTATTCGCGGAGCACCCCACTCCTCCAGGACTGGCTCGGAGATGACAAGGCGAAGCGCCACCGCCGCGAGGTACACTTTCCCACTGGACGCTTCGGCGAAGCAATCGAGCTGGCACAGGCTGTCTTATTCCTTGCCAGCGATGAGAGCAGCTTTGTCAACGGCACCGACTTCCTCGTCGACGGAGGCATGACGAAGTGCTACGTTACCCCCGAGGGCCCGCCCACCGAGGCCCCGAAAAACCTGGCACACAATTGAGCGTCTCTAGGTTCGGGGACGAGATCATAGACTTGCTGCGCTTGCTGGAGGTAGGTAGCGTTCGGATACAGTATCTGGAGTAACCTCGCACTATGTTAATCCACATCATTACTTTCTATGTCTCCGGAGTCGAGGACAAGATCATGGAGTGTAGTTGCTGTCTTTTTTGATTTCAATTCGATTGGAACATACAAGTTCTCTCCACCTCTTCTTAAGAGAGATCCTCGTAGCAAGGAACTTTCCATCATCAACACCTCAATCTTGTTATCATGCATTGCTGTTCGCATCGCGTCTACTTTCCGTCATAGACGGCATCTGTGAGAATTTCGTGCTTGACTACAATGTGCTTGACCACAAGTACTCGACACCAAGATTCATCGAGCTTTTCAATGCTTGATTTCAGAAACACGTCATTCATGCCCTCTACCATGACTTCGAATTCATGGATACGTAAGTATTACCGGAGTCAAGCATGAGACTATCGACTTGCTGTTTTTCAAACTAATCTGGACCCAGACATAAGGGACTCAGGAAACTTCTTCCGGTTTGATTCGACGGAGGGCTTCGTATCAAAGATCTTCTCAGCAGCTGCCGCCTCGGTTCTTCCCATCTATCGATGTTCGTGTAATTTCGATATCGTCATGGGTACATTGTTGCTAAAATTTCTTCCTGCCGGTGGATGGCGCCATGCTTGTGGATTTTCATCCCTTTTGTAAAGTTGGCAGAAACATATCATCGTCGTGTTCGGATTTCAGTGGCAGTTCTGAATTCGTGAACAAGACTATGAGGTGCTTCTCTCTTGGTCTTAGATGCTGCTCAAGTCCAAATGCCATAGATCGTCATCGTGATAATTTTCTTCTCGAAGAGTTGAAAGGGAAGATTGGTGATCTGGTCCATAGTGCTCTTTTCTCTCTTTTTACGCTTTCGGTAAAATCTCCGGTCTGGGTACTGTCATACCAGTTGGGGTCAACATCTTGATTGTTGTCGAGGCGAATTGGGCCACGCCAACATCAGCGGTCTCTTACTGCGGTTTGAAGTCGGGAAAGAACAAATACTTCTCGACATCGCAGATGATGCCTTTGCTGTTAGATTCTGCAAGGAACTGCTTCACGCGAACATTGGAAGTCATTTTGCTGTTTTGAAACTGGGGCAGGGACATATTCTCCAACATATCGATTTTGTATATTGAGTTTGTTTCCTCACTGGACACGCCAACATAGCCACAAATTTTGAAGCCTTTGAGGTGGGGCAGGGAACAGCCATCCAGCATGTGTTGCAACGTTTTTGAGTTTTACTACTTCGACAAAGGAATGCGTGGACATTACGCCATCCAGTGAATATTTGAGATGGTGCAGGAAGTAGATCTCCGACATGCAATCTCCTCCCTGGATCTTGAGACTTGAAGAAAGAGCAAGGTTCCACCACAACATTAGTCTGTCGACAAGTGTCTTTGGAGAGGTGCAGAAAGAAGCTCTCCGACATGAAATGCCTCCTGAAAGCTTTGGAATTTGAACAGAATCCTCCACGCCAACATCAACTCGTTCAATATCTTATTTGAACAGGTGCAGCAAGCAGCACTCCCACATGCACGCCTTGCATGAGCGTTTTTGCTCCCGCAAATTTCTCCACAGGAAGCTCCCTCCATCCATATAGCTCAGTTCCTGTTCTGAGATTCTCTCGGAAAATCTTCGCCAACACAAGACCCATTGCGCGCTCGTTTTGATTAGTCCAAGAAGCACCTCTCTCACATCTAAGCCTTTTTCATGAACTTTTTCTTCCAACACAGAAGCTCAAAACCAACATCCACAGCTCATTCCCAAATTTTGGTTGGACCTAGAAGAACGTTGCCCACATGACGGCCAAGACCAGTGCATTCTGTTTCAACGAAATGCTGCACAACCACATAGCGCTGCAAGTGTTGGATTTTGATTATACCCAGCAGGCACCCCTCCCACGTTCGGGTTTTTTGAAATAATTTGTATAACAACAGAATAACTGAAACAGACATAAAAGCATAGTCGAGGTTCTTTGAAAGCGCCAGAGGGACCTTTCCCACATCCATCACTATCGCATCTGTTTTGGTTCCAACGAAATACTCTAGAATAACATCACCCACGACTGGAGTGACTCAACGCGGAAGGCAAAACACCACATCCGAGCCGACTGAACTCCATTGTTTTGTTCCTCCAATTGCTCCACCATATCATGGAGGACCGTCGCGAGTAGTTTGACTAAGGACCTAGGGAACCTCTCCCGCATCTCTTCATTCTCGAGCAGTTTCTATTCCAACGAACCAACAATGACATCGATCTTTCTCTTCAGGTCTTTTGTTTCCACCCAAGAAAACATCTCCCCCACATCCAAGCTTTTCCATTTTCTGCCTTCGAATGCTCCACGACAACATGGATCCACGGTTTGAGCTCTTTGATTGCGACTCGAAAGGCGAAACTGCCCCATCATCTAGTTCGATTTGACTTTGCCGCGAAATGGACCACACCAATACATCGTGCCTCCCTTTCTCCTTCTTTCTTTTCCTTTCTTTTCTCTCCTGAGAGAGAGTAGAGTTTGGTTGGTAAGAGCTTCAGTTTGTTGTTCGTTGAGTCTTCGTTCTTTGGGTGTTGTGGGTGAGGAGTCGTATTTTCCTGACTCCTAAATGATGCAGGAGGCACCACTCAGACATGGTAATGTCTTCGACTTTCTTCCGTTCTCATGCGGGCTTTTCTCTGTTTTTTAAACACTGCAGAGTCTGCAGACGAACAGCATTTCCATTCAAGACCTTCCATTTTGAACTGACACCCAGGAGAGAGACAGAAGGAGTAGATTTCTGCGCGCAAGATCTTCGGAATGTTGTTCGTTGAGTTTTCGTTCTTTGGGTGTTGTGGGTGAGGATTCGTGGTTATCCTGATTCTTAAGTAATGCAGAAAGCCCCTTGCCCACATCCACATCTTTGAGAAGGCTTTAGCTCCCGTGATCTTGTCTTTCCGGACATTCTCATATGGCAGAGTTTTCAGAAGAACTCCATGTTACCCAAGAGAAGTTTATTTCGGACTGACCCCAGAAAGAGAGATAGAGAGAGTAGATTTTGCTCGCAAGAGTTTTGGATTGTTGTTCGTTGAGTCTTCGTTCTTTGGGTGTTGTGGGTGAGGATCCGTAGTTCATGAGGCCTCATGATGGCTAAGAACTGACCCCTGAACAAGTCATGGAATGCTGAGTCCATTTCTTTGAAAGGAGTCTCAGTGCTGCTCGACTCCATATGTGAGTTGTGTCGAGTTTTGATTTGATATTCGTGGGTTTTATATCTGTTTGGACATGCCACATCGAAATGAGAGTTGCTTCATCTTGATAGAACACAGTCACGCGAGCTGGCTCATGCAGCCCAATTGTAGGTTTTTTCGCGTCGTTTGTTGAGGGGCCTTTCTTCGCGTCATGGATGTCCGCCGACTTCGATTCTCTGACAAGGGAGGATCCAGCCAACATGTATCTTCTGGTTTTTGTCTTTTAGGGAGAAGAAAACCCTCGCACACATGAAAATTTGGCCAGTCATTTTGATATCTCGAAAACCTCTGTTGTGTTTTTCTGAGTAGCACATAGGATGTCCAAGGAAACCCACATGCAGTGATCGAGTTTATAATACGGAGAGCATTGAGAGCGAGTAGATCTTGATTTGTGAGAGCATCAGACTATTCTTCATCGAGTTTTCGTTCTTTGGGTGTTGTGGGTGAGGATCCGTGGTTCTCTAGACCTCATGATGGCGCAACGCGGGTGTGAACAGATTTTTGCAAAAGCCGTACAGAGAAGCATGTGCATGTGTTTCTGACACAGCAAGCACCTGCGTTCACATATAGGTATCTGTAGATCTCTTGGTCTAATGTCCCTCTCTTGATTTTGAAGAAAGATCCACAGACGGTGTCCAGGGCAAGTACGATGTTGATTTTTCGATATGCTCGTGCAAGTCATAGGAATCTGTCAGACGGTTTTTGGACCCCAACTCTTTCAACGCAAGTTCGTTGGGTTTCGCTCTTTGGGTGTTGTGGGTGCGGATCCGTGGTTCTCTAGAGCTCATGATGGCGCAACCATGGTTACCTCCATAGCTTTTCGTAGGAGGGATTTCTGCTCAAGTGACCATACACATGGCTTTCGAATTTAATATTTCGAGAAGGCATGCAGTATGCCACAAGCGATCTTGAAAATCCATATAAGGTCGAAAGTACGCTTTGGATCGGGTTTGCATCTTCGTCGGTCTCCTGCACAAGAGTATGCGTTTTATGAGATGTAATCGCCAACGGAGGTGGTTGAAGTTGTCGAAAGCCCGCAGCCTCGGAGGCATGCATACATGATTGTTGCGTTGTGGATGAACTGATCCTGAGCGGAAGAAGGTGCCGGCATGGTGTTCATTTTGAAACCAGTATTGGATTCCAAAAGGAGGATAGGAGAGTTACCGTTGTCCACAGGAGCAGACGGACTCAATTTGAGACTGTACTGCGTGGATACATGCGAAGGTGGAAAGAATTCTTGAGTGTCCGACAGACAGGATGTTGGTGTAGCTTGGAGAGAGAGAAGAGAGAGAAGTGGCAGCGAGCAACTCTTATATACCCTGAATATGCAGGCTCCGGAAATACTGCGAGTCCCCCCGAGATTTTCTTTCGCTTCATACATCAACCATGGCTACTAAAGGCGATCGGTCTTGCATCCAATGTTTGCACCCAACCGCTGTAGACCAATTCAAGCCAATCAAGGAACCAAGATTTCACATGCAAAAAGTCGTTTAATTTAGTGTAATGATGGTAGCGTATTGAAGTTCCTCTATTCAACTCCTCCATGCCATTCTTCCTTGTCATTTTGATTTTGCTCTTCGCCACGCACATTAAGCTGACATGACAAGTCTTTCGAGTCGAGGCTGTTACTCATACGCGGTTAAACTAATCTATGCCAGCGTTCTTGCAACTCGAGTATGCGTCAAGAACTAGACTCATTTACAGACAGACCAGAAGGTCAAATATGTAAGTTTTCTACCACGACTGCTTCGTGCTGTCATCGAACCATTTTCATCTGCTTTTAAAGGTCCTTGGGTGTCGTGTCTTGTTTTTGTAAGGATGAAGATGCGTTGCCTGCATGAAGTCAGACTCCATGGCTTTTAGTGAGCGACCACGAACACATGTCAGCTCATCCTGTCGTTTTTGATACATAAAAGACACAGTAGCTAGTAGGTCTACAGAAACTCCATAAAAATGTTATTGCAGACTTTCAGGCGAGCCCGATTTCGCTCATGAATATACTCTAAGTCTGCACCTATGCCTTTTTGAAAATATATGCGCGACGTTCATGGATGGTGAACAGTGAAATCATGGGGTAATTTTTATCTCCATACCATGGCGAGGCTCACGTCGTACCTTTTGGTGATATTTCATGAATGCTAGGAACGCATGTTCTGTGAAAATCAAGATTTTGGTTTCTCTTGACCCATGCGTCGGCTCTCGAGACGCTTTGCACAGGGGATTCTGCATGTTTTATTGACTCCACTGCTTGATTGCAACGGAGGTCATCCATTGTGGCTGGAACGTTTTAATTACTTTTGATTTATACATGCCTCGACATATTCAGGCCGGCTTAGGTGCTTTTGTTTTCCGAGACAAGTTTTCCGCTTGAGAAACGTTGTGATTGGATTGTAGCGATGCCACCTCGCAGGTCCTGCTTCGCATGTACTCGCACTAAATGCATTTTGAGTAGAGGGATCTTTAGGTTGTGAGGGTAGGTGCCGGCCTCTCTAAGCTTGGGATTTATTTTAGTGACTAGCCAACCTGCGAGAGGCTTCCTCGGCCTACGCCCACGATGTACTCTAGAGCGCGTGTCTCACAGTCGGTATAAGTCTCATGGCGTAATGAAAAGTCCAGGAATGAATTAAACACGGATTATCCTACAACATATCTCTGTGAACGATTCCTCGAAGCAGAGCCACTAAGGCAAGCTCTCAAAGACAATGTGACAGACTGAACCCAGCTACGACCCCAACGATGCTGGCTCAATTTTCCTAGACCCTAATGCAACCATCCCATCAGGATGTATGCTTTGACGACAAGACTCAGACGCTAGAAGATCTAGATCGGTTGGCGGAAGTAGTTCTTGGCCGATTGTTCGAGGACGAGGCCGAAGTTGGGTTGTCTTGATAGAAGGTTTCAAGAACCCCACTTGCTGTGAGGAACATGCGCGGGTATGCTAGTGTCGGGATGCCTCCTCCTGAAAGACTCAGAGAGCCTTGCTCATGAATTGTCTTGACAGTGCCGTCCGCCATAAGGATGAAGCGGGGGTATTTTATGCGCGGGTTTGTGAATGGCGTTGTGAGGTGACTTGCGGATGGGGTGGTTTGTTCGTCGATGTTGCCGACCACGCGAGATCTGCTTATTCGAACCCGCTGTTTGTAGTTCGGGAAGGGTATGGAGGGTTCGCTATCAATGGCAGGATATCCATCGCTGGTGACACGTGGTGCAATACCACCACCTGCGTGATCCTCCGCAACCGTGGCTGTATCATGTTTGACTTTAGAATCCACAGCCTTCTGCTGTTGCAGAGGCGAGTCGCACCGACTTTGTTCGGCCGAGCTCGGCGTGGAAGTTGGCTCGTCTGGTGCCTGTCCACTCAGGTTTTGCGCCATTGGTTCTGACATCTGGCGGGTTGTATCCGTGGAGTGATCGTTGAATGGATATGGGCTCGAAAGAATAGCGATGGAAGATTGCCTTGAAGCGAGAGGTCGATGTTGACGTCGAGAGTCTTGAACTTTGAAGTTCAGGCGAGACCTCATATGTGTAATGGCGTGAAGGAGAGCGCAGTCTGTCCCACGGAAGGACAGATGCTGGGTCTCGAAAGGGCATTTGGGGCGTTCTTGTCTTGGGTGACTGCTTCCCAATTTGTCTAATCCATCAGGTACACCCCAGACGCTACTGCCTTTTGGAGACACGTTGATATTGCCATTCCAAGGTTCCGCATGGAATGGCTAGGCATCTGAGTCTATTAGTGACAGGAAACAAGTCAACGTCGAGGCCTCACCTACCAGAACTCTTCCACTCCTTACTACCCTGTGTCAAAGTAAAGATTAAATCCTCAACTACCAATCGCCCCACAACACCCATCACAACAATTTCCCGCGCAATCGAAACACGCATCAATACAGGCCGTAATAGTCAGCCACAGGGAATTGCAACAACCTAATGACATCTGGCCGCTGGCTTGTAAGCATCGCTCGCATTGTGTCGAGCAGGTATCGCTCTCGACTTCGGGGATCTTGTCTGTCGACTGGTTCTCGCTAAGGGGTGAATAGTCCATGTTGAGTGAGTCTGGAAGTAAGACTGGGTGTTGAGACTGTCAGTTTGTGTTGAGATGATAGAGGTTCGGGAGAATGAGTAGTGGGGTAGTAAAGTAGAGGAAGAGCGCAACAAACTACGTCGAATGTTTGTATACTGGCAAGCGAGCAACGAGTGTCGGCAATCGCCCTGGTGGCTTGGTGTCTGGTGTTCCCAAAAACAGTGTCTCAATGGACTCCGCCTCCGGATCGTCCAGTGAATGTCGGTCGCCTTCCCCAGTTCTTCGGTATGGCCTTCTAAATTCAACAAATTCGTCGCGCTTCTCCCGGAATCAGATCTCGGGACGTTGATTAGGTGAAGTAATCAATAGATAGCTGGGCAAGTCAGACTCGTAAGAGCGCAGCTCGCATTCACGAGGCATACCAGCGATTATACCCGCGCCGCACGCCCAACCGCCGGCACGCCGCACGAGATACAGGTGGTAATCGAAGCTTCGCCGCTCTCAGCCTCGCCGTCCGAAAAGACATTTCGTGGCGCGGACTTGCTTGGCAGGGCGACGCTTAATTTGCGGCTGCTTGGAGGCTACCTGAGCACTCTGAGCTCGGGCTCGCCGTTGTTGGAGCTATCCATTGGTGTTATGTAAAGGGACCGCTCGGCGGAAGAGAAGTTGGTGTTAGATACACGCTACGATTAACCGGTGCAGTGGAAAAGTTGCCTGCCTTACACAGGCCTAGCACGGCTCGAAAGGAGGTGTGCGTTGATCTCTCCTGTCCACGCGCGAGACGCTCGCGCGAGCACAGCCACGTAAGGTTGCATCCGATACGCCCCAGGAGTGCTAAACAGCATCAAATCCATTGTTTCATTTCTGGATATGCTACGTGGTGCCCGCGAAGCGCGCGCAATTCTAGCTGAGTCCAGAACGCAATGAGCGAGTCAAGACGACCAGTGTGTCAAAGTAAAAAGTCTATCTTTTGTAGGCTACGCTCATAGAACAGTGCCAATAGCAGGGTATAGTGCTGAGAAATGCCTAACCGAGAGCAAAACGAACATCCAGTATCCGACTCAATCTTGGGGTATACGTACATCAGGCTCAATTTCATAAAGTCTTGAAAGAACTACGTCCGTATCACGATGCCCACCGAAAGACCTCGTGCCTCCCGGATGCAACAAGCTAAGCACGTTCGCCCGACGCGACCGATTATAGCATGAAGACCTTTCTCAGCACACCAGGCGCGAGCGAGGAGTTCGAGGTCTTTGGAGGCGCGCGCATCTAGAACTAGAATTGTCTTTGCTTTTAGATGAGGGTATTTCTTCTCCTCCCTCGGCGTAGTCTGGCCGGAAAGAGAAGAGGCTGCATATATTGATAGGTCGAAGGGTAGCACAAAGCTGGAATCCAGGACGTCAGTCGCAGCGACAAGTTTGTAGTTGTAAGATATGTGGAGCGGATGCGCCATCATAGGTGTAGCCTTCACTGGAGCTGGAGAAGTGAGGCTTTGATCATCTGCGTCATCGTCTGGGATGGGAGAATACACGCGAGTTGGGGCAATGCCCGGTGAATCCGGAGGATGCGATAAGAGAGGTTCAAAACCGTGACTGTTGCGTCGACTCAGGTTTCGCGAAATCCGCTTGTTGCTTCCGCTCCGCGTACTGCGAATGCTTCGTTTGGACGAGGAGCGCGAAAGGGAAGATTTGAGGACCTGTGGGTAACTGGGTGCTGGCGACCGCGAAGGAGGCGTACAGGGGAACGAAGTAACCAATTGCACATCATGGGTCAGAGTCAAATTGTGTGTAGTGCCACGGCTGAACGAGGTGAAGGTCAGCGAAGCTACGTGCAAATCCGAGCTCATAATGGAGCTTGACGCGTCCTGCTCGGATGGCTCGTTGTCGACGCATGACAGTTTCCACCTTGAGAATTCGATTGAAGGAACTGGTGGCGTCGGGTGGTCTACAGGGAGGGTAAGGTCTTCAGCTCTGACGTTGTCGTTCGGAACCAGTACAGAGTCTCGAGCAAGCAGATCCTCTTCAGCCCCGATACGAGCTGGATGCTCGGCTTGGACTTGCTGGCTGCTGATGGCATACCAGCCATCTTGAAGTTCATGCGGTAATCGTGAGGTAGTTATCCACCCCATACACTCGACGGCATCTTCGACACAGGCGAGGACCCGGCCAACTATGGAGCTCTTGCTCCACCAACTTCGTTCCGCGTAGATGAAGCCGCCGTACAAATTCGCAGAATCACCAAGCGCACTTATGGCAAGTCGGTCATTCTCGAGTAGTGTGGATATGAGAAAATGTGCGATTGGCTCCCCCGGAAGTACTAGCCCGGTAAGGTAAGAGCGACTAAGCCATCCGCCAATGTTCGCGGTGTTGATAGAGCTATCGTAAGCTTGAGCAGGCACTGTTGTCGACAACGGGACTGTGAGCGAAGTCTGAGTATTGCTTCGGTTCCGAGGCGGCTTCGCCATATGGCCAAAATAACTGTCGCGTACTGTAGTCGTAGACCGAGGAGTCGCTAGAGGAGTGCCGTATACGCTAATGGCAGACGGTGTACTAGGCTCCAAGAATTTTGCGATTTGCGACGGCGGTTGTTGGGAGCTTTCCGCAGTGTCTGGCAGACCAAGCTTTTGCGTCAACTGCTTTATGACCAAGTCAAGCCCGGGCCACCGCAAGGCATCGGCAAAGTGCACTAAACCGGACAGTTGCCTAGCTTGATGACGTGGAACAAGCACGATATCTGGTCCCAATGAGCTTTCCGGTTGATCTCGACTGAGCATAGAGAAGAGGCCACGCGCCTTCGTTGTCTGCGTTTTGGTATCTGCGTTCCCTTCTTTGACGACCAGAATGTTGTCCAGGAACCGGCGGGCTAGGACCAAATCCCAATCGGTCTTTTTAGTCTTCATGTCAAGGAAGCTCAGGTAGTCGTCGCGACTGACGTGCATTTGGCCTTTGATGTCATCGGTATCCATGCTACCGACCGCATCTAGGCGTAGCAAAAGCTCGCACGCCAACATGATTTGTAGGAGAACTATGTCTCGGCCTGCCCACAGGCGGTCTGAATCGTCTTCCTCCGTCAAGTCACTATCGTTCCAGAGAACTTGGCCCAATCGTATCCGCCATTCCACGAGACTAAAATCGTACCAAAACCCTCTCATCTTCAATATCTTTATCAAAGTGTCGATTTGAACTTTGATGCCCGTAGGGTCGTCTGCGGAGTCGTCATAGCGTGGCGGCGTCAGGAATTTACCAAACAAGTTGGCGTACAGATCGCCCGAGGACTGGTTATTCAGAATGGTCATTCGCTCCGGACTGTCCTGGAATGCTTCGATGAGATCTCCGAGCTCCGCAAGTCGATCGTAGACCATGTTCATGTCCATCTTGCGAATGCCGAGCTTCTCCGGGTTACTCTGAAATTGTTCCCGGTTCTTCACTGCTTCCAGATATCCATTGCTTGACTGCGATTCTTGTAGGTCGGTGACGAGGTTGTCTGACGTCGGTAGCTCTAGAAAATGGAGCAAGCCTATACTGCCAGGCTCGATTCCTTGAGCACTGAGCATACTGGGAACTTCCACTACGCCGATCTCATATCCTTGGTATACTTTGTCTTGCTCCGACGGGTCGTGGAGTCTGGGTAGGTGCCGATGGAGAGTGGCCGCCGAGAAAGCAGGCTGAGCCAGCTGGAGCGAGTCCGAGACATCTCTGGTCGCCAAATTTTCATCCCAGGGATATGATGCGGCGGGGATCGAACTATAGCCTGTCTTTTTTATGTTGAAGTGGGGAGCCCCTGAGAACAAAGTGTGTAGGCGTTCTTCGCTGAGGAAGTCTGGCTTCTCCTGTTCCTGTTCTGTCTCCTCGTCTTGTTCAGCTGGTTCAGGGGGCGGGCTCGGTAGCTGTGTCTGCTCCTCCTGCTGCCCGTGACTCGTTGTTTTCTCGAGGGAGATATTCGATTCGGCGATCTTTGAATCCCGCGGGACATCCTGTGGGCTAGATATATGGAGGGGTTTCGGGGTCTACAACGCTATCAGCACATGTCGGGACAATAGACGTGAATAGTGTAGACAACGTACAGCTGCGGCCTTCTCCTCCTCCTTCTTCTGCTTCCGAGATCGGAAGAACTCCGCTATCCTCTGTCTCTTCGACTTCTTCGAGTCCTCTTTACCTGCAGGCGCGTCCACCACCTGCTTGAGACGCTTCTTCAACGGCATTGCGCAGGGAGGGATGATTAAAGGGGAAGGAAGAATGCATGCTGGCGGAGGCTATTACAGAATACCAAGACGCGTCTTTAGCGGTCAAATAATCTCAAGGAGCATGTTTCGAGTGAGCACGGCAAACAGGGCAGCGGCCCTAGCAGGTTGGCAGCAGCCGTTCCCTGTCACACATCCGCCTATCGTAGCGATCATCCGAACGGCCTAGCCAGGACGCCACAGCGACGCCGCGTATGTTCCTGGCGAGTGATTGCTCAACACCTTCACCTGCGCGATGCACGCCAGCGGGGGTGTGACATTCAAGCAGCACCCACGCGTCAACGGTGCGTGGACAGGCTTCTGGGAGCTGTTCCACAGTCAGTCTAGAGCGCGGCAACTCGAGGCTTAACCTTCTTGTTTAGCTCTAGCGCAGGTCTAGTCTTCCTCTCTACAAAGATTTCGCTCCAAATGTTCCATAGGGTACAAGCAAACCTCAGTAAGCAGCACCCGATATACACTCTACCATCGAGTGGACGCTCGAGCAAGACGTTCAAAGAGCTAATCGACAGGCCTAAGATCTCGGGTACCGGCGGGTTGAGATCCCAGCCTATCAGCGTTCACACTTACTTTCTATCAAGCCCCCACAATGCTGATGATCCACACAGTTGCACGACGCGGCAAGAAGATATGGTGATTCGCGTCTCTTGGAATCGTCGGTCTCAACGGCATAACGCCTGCTCAATCGGGGTCCAAGAGCCTACCTCTATCTAGCTCAAACCGACCAGCCCCCTTGGTCCATCCCAAACTCACAGGACGTATGTCTCGGTGGGCATTTTGCTGGCTTCGGGGGTTTCGTGTCCCTGCAGCAATCTTGCATATTTCCGAAGCGACTTGAATCGGCCAATTGAGGAAACACGGTAGTCAAAATAAGCTTAGGCCAAGAGCTCTGCCGACCCACACACGACCATTTGTGTACACCACCTGGGCAGTGCTAAAGTCAGATGTGTCTCTCTTGTTCCTACCCGAGTTGGCTATCGAGGTAAGAACATGTCTTTGGTACGGTGCTTCCTGGCTCTACAGACAGAAGACTTTCGTAGAAGGAGCTATACCCGACAGTGTTTACCTTGCTCTTTCGAAGTATTAGTTTCCCTTGTCATCACATCTCAACTGGCACATCAAATCCATCATAGCTACTCAAAGCTTCTACCCATCATTTACGAAACTCTCTCTATCACCGACTGGGTCATTCTCCATATCCTTCTTATTGTGACACCTTCACCCAAAAGGCTCCGTTCTACGATCAACTCCCGAGGCCGTCCCATCCTCACCGAAACCTACCTCTACGCCCTCATTTTTTTTTTTTTTGGCACACTAGAGCCTTCAATGGCCTGGAATGAGCCACGAGGACGATTGGGGCGAGCTCAGAACCAAAATGCTATCCGTAATCAGCCGAGGCACCAGATCCCCACGGCCATCGAAAAGGATTCAACGCTTTCACCTCTCGATTCGGAGTTGCTCTTCAAGTCCCTCCGCGCTTCGATGTACCTCAAGAAACGCAAGATGATGGGACGATCAAATAACCATAGCTTCCCGAAGAGCCAGAAGGGGTCAGCATTAATCTGTCACGGTAACAGCCGCATCAGATGGGCACCGGTCTTTCGCACCAGAAGATCATCGCACATGCAAAGAGTCTCCTGCACCGAAAGACTCTCTTGCACCGAAAGACCCTCTCGCACCAAAAGAGTCCCTCGACGTCGATTTCGCCAAGGAAAACGATTTGGAGGAACCTGGTCGCACTTCATCAGACAAAGAATTAGACAACCACCGTTCTAGCGGAGCGGGCAGCCAACTTTCCAGCGCAGACGATACTTCACAAGAAGGGGACGAAGACAGCATACAACCTTCGGCTAGAGGCCTTAGGCGATCGACTCGTTTTTATTGGCATGTCAAGCGAACTCCATCGGATCGGAGGTACTCAGAGGATGCATGACGTCTTGGAGAGTGTGAGGGCATACCGTGCCAGATATTGACACACTCATGATAATCAGAATACAAGGCCTTATCGGGTACAAGCCGCGTCTCATGATCGTTTCAGGACTGGTTGTGATAGCCAGAACGCGTGCTCACCATATGTTTGATAAATTCACGAGGGTATACGTGGACCTTCTTCCCACAGCCCTTTGGTTCCACGGTCACTCATCCCCACGATTCGATATGTCTTAAATCAAGCTCCGCACGAGGTAATATCATCATATCACAGATTGCTGAGCGTTGTCAAAGGAATGCGATTTCACTAGCGTGAAGCTACGAAATGAGTGACTACCAGTCAATAATAAAACACGAGCTTATATGCACCTCCCTAGCCCACACTTCGCCGTACCCTTAGTCTGAGCGCCGCTAGCACCCCCAAGTCCTCCCGCACCTTGCCCCATCGTACCTTCGTTTTCATTGTCACCGCCTTTACCTTTACCTTTGTCTTTGTTATCTCCGAATTCCGTTTTCAGGGCATCAACGTCAGCCTCGGATTCCACACGAATGTGTTCCTCAATCCACCAGGTGCGCAGCTCGCTGTGTGGTTCCGGATCTCCTCCCGGGTTTCCATGATCTTCGATACCCTCCATATACAGGTTCCCCATTTTCCTTGCCTTGATATCATCGATACCCTTATATCCATAGATGGTCGGTCCTTCATAGTTGAGTACGTGGAGCTCGTACATGTCGTTGCGAATTACACGAACTGCTAGGTCCTCGGTGGTTGCGACTGCGAGGACTTCCAGCTTTCCTGAATGCTTTGCCCTGTGGCTGACTGTTTTCTTGAACACAATGTAGAGTATTTTGGAAGTGGGTTTGATAGATTTAGGTGTGTAGGCGTCCTCCCACTCCATAACCTTGGTAGTAATCTCGTCCATTATGAAGAGTGACTTTGGCTGTGAGCTGATGATAGTACGACGCTGGAATCTGACGCCATTCATATATGGCTATGACATGATTGCTGGTCGATTGCGACAAAGCACGTCCAACTAACATCAAGTCACTGTAAAGTCAGCTGGCGAACTCATGTGCAAGTGATGCTTGTAACCTACTTGGATTGTGCAGTTTGGTAGCAATCTAACGACATCTGGATGTAATCGATCCCTTGTGACGATTCGAGGCTTAGAGTGAAGTTACTGGGTGAGCGAAGCCGAGTAAACCACTTAGTGGACGTAACTTAAGACACTATTCTACATAATGATGATTTCCGCGAAGGAGTTCCATGAGTGAACGAGAGAAAATTCTGCCGCCTATCTGCAAGGGTTTACATTTCGATTCTGACAGATGGCTGATTGCTTGATAGATATCCGGATCTGCTCCACCAGAAATGTTAATCCAGCTGTTTGCATAATCTCACTTCGTATTCCGAACCAAATGTGGTTCCTCATACATATTCGGAGAATCCGCGGCCTGCCCCACATCGAATGAATAGTAATCATATCCTCGGAATTCCTACAGTATGTATGCAATTGATGACATCAGCTTGTTATGCACATTCAATGCGCCAATTACGTTCGAGACTGACTCCACGCTATGTCTAATTGGTCGAAAGCGTACTGTACGAGGCTGGATGGAACATACTACACATATATATACATTGGGTCACTGAAGGTAGAAAAAACCATAAAACTCGATTGCAAACAACCACGTCAAATTCAAAAGGTCTCAGCTCCATTTTAAACATAATGACAGACTCAAATGATAGCAAATCTAATTTTCCTCTCTCCGGACTAGCCAATGACGGTTGGTCGAATGAAAAAGAAGCAACAGCAACCTGTTACTGCGGCGCCGTCCAACTTATTTTTGTACGTACCTCAGTTTCCGGCTTCTTCTACGCTAACTCAAAATGTCCCATATAGCCCCTCACGGCGCCAGGTCTCCAAAGTTCCTCCGTCGTCTGCAACTGCACCGACTGCCACAAGATCACCGCATCCATGTTCTCAACCCTTTTCAGTGTACTGAACTCACATCTGAAGCACGTACGCGGACAAGACAAACTCAAAACTTTCGCTCAAAACAAGACGATCTATAGCGGAAAGTCCATGTCGAACCACTTCTGTGGGGATTGCGGTACACTTATGTATCGCAAGTCTGAGCGGTTTCCAGACTTGAGTCTGCTTCGAGCTGGGACCGTGGACGACTTTTCGTTGATGGACACGGTTCTGAAGCCCCAGGTCGAGATTTGGACTAGCAAGAGGGTTGGGTGGCTGTCGGGTGTGGATACACCTGTAAAATTGGAGGCCCAACCCGGAGGGGATGCGGCTGGGAGTGTGTTGAAGAAGAACCAATCAAAATGACTCAATCTGGGAGCACGCATATAAGATCTAGGTTCGCTTGCTACGGTTACTTTCGAAAAGCTGGGGATCGTATGCGAATATGTTTAAGTGTATCGAACAATCATCAGGTAGAAACAGTGCGTAACGTAATTGGCACTCTCGAGCGTGAGCTGGCCATCGCTCACGGCAGAGATTTTGATAAGATTTCAGACGTGCTATGACGAGGCTTGCAAGTCAGGGAAGAACGGCCGATTGGTCAATCGCTTGTCGTTTAGAGGTGTTCACATCAATGTCACATGTCTAGACTAAGCTGATGAAGCTGACTCAGTCCGAAAATGATAGATGTAGCTTTGTGTCAGGTGCTTGCCAAGTCAGAGTTATTTGACAAGGGACGAGCATGTTAGGCAGGTGTTTCTGCCTACTGCCCCTCCCTTTTCGTGCATTCGATGAAGTTCACTTCGTGGTCAGAACTCCCTGTATAGGGATAGCTCTGAGTTGTTCTTACGGTGCTATTGCCGCCTACTCTGAGGGCATTGTTCACATCATATCAGAGTACTGAGTACTTTTCCATAAAAACACTGTATTCTCTCCCTACATAAGATCGAAAACTTCCCTAACATAAGGAAGAATGCCCCCCCTATATTAGGGTCTCATCGACCATAAAGCACCTGATCGACTACAACAATGAGACAGTTACAGTTACAAACCAAAAGCAAGCGTTGGTCAGCCGATTTACTTGTTTTCATCGACCGAAACTTCCCAACCGAAACGATCTACTATTCAGGCTGCTGGAGAGGGGATACCACCGGGGTGTACCACTATACAAACCATCTTTCTCTCCATTCTACTGAAGTCGTATCATCTTCATCGGGCCGTGTGTTGTCCTGAAAGCGAACAGACATCCATGCTGATCGATTTCTCGCGATTTCATCTGACGTAGGGCTCTGACTCGGCGTTGCGTGTGCATTTGGATTTTTCAAGTTTGCTGCTCTTAATCGATCTATTGCACTAGTAATTTGGGCGATTACGGAATCTTCGTCCCCTGGGGTGATTATTTGAGGGTTGATCATCGTACAATGCGGATCGAACGAGTCGCGGGAGATATCGGTTCTTTGTTGAAGGATGACCCATTGTTGAGGAGACGGAGGTGGTTGCGAGGCATCCGAAGGGCCTACCCTTGACATGTTGAGATTGAAGGGGGTGAAAACTGCAGAGAATCTCACTCTTCTTGTTGTATGTTAACAATCAAGGCGTGGATTTTTTATCGGTTCTATGGAATTATATAGATAACAATGAGTGGATTGCCTATTGTTTGTCATCAGACAAATGCCAATGTGGCAATCATTGCTAATTGCGGATGGCACTCAAGTGTCTTCTCCAGTGTATCTTGAGAGACTTGGATAGCAACTGGTGTAGAACAGGAGAGTATCAGGGTCCACTCACACACCTTGCATAATATCATACTCTAGAAACTAAGAGGTATTCCTCAGTGATTGTGCACACAAGTTATTCTCGGATATTCTATGTTACCTGTTCAATCACAGGGACAAGACGTGATCGGTTATTCAAGGGGCTGTTTCAGTTTGCAAATCAGCTAATCGTGTGACCTGTATGGGTGAGCTTGAACAGATCCGTCGAGGATTGAGAAGCAGGTAGAAGGTTCGAATTGGGACTTAAACAGGTAGCTCAAGTCGTTCATCAGAAGTCATAGTTACTCTCATTAAGCCTTCGAAGAATACAGAAGAGATCCGGCTGACACGACAGGGCCGTTGGTATCTACATACCGGACCCCTTCATATACACCCTTCGCTTATCAACTAATCCCTAAATTGCCCATTTTCCCTCTTCCCCATAATCGCACACCTCGTCCCACCACCAAATCCTTGATCGATATACGGCTACGGTGGGATGCAAGTCCCGTTGCGAACTTCCGCCTAACCGTGAGTCCGTGGCTCCTTGCGTATCCTCTCCCCCTTCGCAATATTGTTTTGGGATGTTCCAGTACGTATGAAGATGGGCCATACCATTGTGTCTGACTTCCTCATACGTGGAGACTTGGGCAGGGATAGCCGTAGCACTGTTGCAATCCTGATAGTCTGGCGTTTTAATCAGACGTTCCATTCTATTTCTTATACCTTCTATCGCAGCATATTCAGTAGACACAATTGCGACTGGAAAACAGTGTGTAGTAGGTGCCCCATCAGATGTATTGGTCCTTTGCTCGAGAATGACGTATCTACGAATCGATGCAGGCTCGGTATTTGGTGATTGGGAGACTCCAAAGCTGGAGCTTCAGATGCTTTAGGAGGCATGATGTTAGGACGTAATTTGGTTTTGATGAGGAGAGCTTCGAATGCTTTATAAGTAGGCGATAATGGATTGTTCGCGGCGCAATCTAGTATACCGCATGATAGGGAAAGTACGACGTATAGCAATCTGGAAGAAACTAAACAGCGTTCACAAGTGTCGAAGGTCCCATATGTACAGACTTTACACTATTAGTTTCACCTAGAGCGGTCATGAGGAAATAATTGACACAAACTTTCCAATGAAAACAATCCGAACACTGAATCACGGGCTTGCAGCAAGCTTCTTACGAATCCATGTCTAACTGAATCAAGCAGGCTTTTAGTGTTGGTATGACATTGAGACTATAAGACTTAGTAGACAAAGGGGACTATACTCAAATGCTGGATGGACGCACACTCTTCACTCGGGGTTCTGGCTCCTGCTACTTTTTACGTCGACTCCCGAAGTCTCATATACGCCCAATCGATTTCCAGAACTTTGACAAGTAAGATTGACAACAACTATATAATCGAAATGCTTCAATACAAGTGACGAAAGCCTTCTCTCTCTCTCTAAGCTCCAGCTCCAGCTCCACCCATTGGACGAATTTGCAGTCCTTGGAGTGAGTTCGCCCCGATAGCCATCCACCACCAGGTCCTCCACGCATTGTTACGATGGAGAGCAGAGCGACTACCTTGTACCTCAAGTTCGTCCCAATATTGATGCAAGCAGGAACATCCTTGGGTCTTGATGTGGTTGAAGGTTGGACTGTGAATTGGGCCGAACTGTACACTATGTGGACCCACCGTGTTTCTGATATTATCATTGCGCATCATGAGAGCATTGATTGCTGCATCTTCAGAAGGAAATACTCCAATTGGTTTGACTGACGTGGTCGGTATCACGGTTAATTGCTCCATCAGGACGACTTGGATGGAGGGTGTGGGTTAGGCGGAGACATTGTATTTCCAGGCGGCACGGGGAGGGGTTTGGGCGTCTGAATGGGAGGTCGGTGCGGCGAGAGTGTCGTGAACATTCCAGAGGATGTGGGAACTCAGATGTCCTTCTATCGAAGCAGGAAAATGAGCTGGCCAGATATGGACCTTTATGAGCACGATACTTGTTTGTCTACTGGTCGTATCAGCGCGCAATGAGGTGTATCAGATGAACAATTCACGGTCATGCCATTGAAGATAAGAGTCATATTGCAGGTATCTAGTCATTCTGCAATTGAGGAGGAACGCAAATGATTGCGTCCACTCAGCAGGGCAGAATGTAAAAGACGAGACAAACAAATCGCGAGGCTGGGAAAATGAACAGCGACTAGGAAACATCAACTCGAAATGCCAAACAGCCCGAGTGACAATATTTTTGACAATTATCAAGACCGCTGGATTCACAGAAATCATAGTCCTACAATAGAATATCCTCTGACATCCATGGGATGTCCCCATCTCACGATCCCCTACCTCTACATCACATCTGCCCCTTCCTGCCCCATCGCTGCACATACACACTCACCCCCACACCCAGTACCTTACCCTAACCATCCACCGAAACATGCAACACTACACAATCCACTACACCTCGCGCAGCGACCTCTCCCTATCCTACGGCGGGGGCATACTCCTCGAGACCTCCAACCTAGACACAGCCATCGGAGCGCTGACCGCTCTCGCCGCGTACAAAGAGACCGAGAAGCCGAGTCTGCGTCGAGAGGACTCGAAGCGCAAGTTTGAAGTAAATTTTTACTACGGGGATGAGGAGGAGGATGGGGATGAGGATGGGGGTGACGGTGAGAGCAAGGGTGAGGGCATGTTGATGTATAAATTCTGGATTGAGGGGGCGGAAACAGAGGAAAAAGGGATCTTGGGTGATGAAGGTGGAATGGGAGCTGGAGCTGGAGGGACGAAGGGTGCAAGATGCGGGGAGGAACGGAAGGGGAGAGGGAAAGACGGTGGTGAAGAGGGGGTGTAGAAGGAGAGAAGGGGAAGGAGGAGGACAGTGTATGTGAGATTATATGTACTACGACACGGAAATAATCTCTGATCTAACTGTCCGAAAGACTAAGCATATCCATAAATTCTCGGTATCGCATACCATGATTAGGGACCTGGACGTGGTTCCACGGAACTCATAATGTCCAATTCTACCATCCCGTTATGCGACCGGCGGACTACCCACTTATGGTCAACCCGCTCGAGACATACATAGCCAAGGGTATCAAATCTGCATTGGCAGCCTCTATAGTCCTAAGAGGTGTTTGAGGGGGTCGATGCACAAGTGATGCTCGCACAAGGCTCAGGGCGAAAGCCGATCGAGATAGGTCTTGTGGTGCTGCTAAAGTTCTACTCTCTCATGATTTATATGAGAACGCACGACGGGGCGAGATGTCTTCGAAGGTGCATAAAATAGGATGGTTGGTACGTCTCGGGGTGAAGCGATCGCGTGCGCGTGGTCTATCTGGTCATTCGATACTGCTTTCTGATTAACCACAGCTACTACTGCGTAGAGGATTACCTTTGTCCGTCCTGGAGAATGGAGTCCGAGCACTATAGACATAAAGAACAAAACATATGCGTAGACAGAATCCTCCATAGTCGAGGTAGAGACATGGTAGATCCTGTGTAAAAGTGAACGCAGGCTTATTTCCCTTATCCAATGAAAGGCCCTACGGCCTCTTCCTCCTTAGAAGATCGTGCGCTGACAATATACAGTGGACTATGTCTCGCAGTTTGCGATTGTTGCTCCGATGTGGCCGTAAGAGTTATCCTTTCCTCGTATAGGAAGTACGTACTCTGAAGCCGAAGTGGATACTATTAGCTCGCGACGTCAGTGAAGGCGAATTTGTCGTTGTCATTGGACTCTCCTAGGAGCGGCCGATATAGTCCGTGCAGCATTTGCTGGTTGCGTACTGGAGGGGCAATATTCGAGTTCCCATTATGATTCTTGATCGTAAGCTGAGCACGGCGTACACACCGCCCTCGACGAAGCGAGACCCGAAAATAGGCTGGGCAGCGGTCGACGTGAGGCACGCAGTGCCTCCCGAACTAGGAATACCGAGTGACTCCGAAGAGTTTGAGACTGTCACTTCTGAACTGTGCCCGAGAGTCTCTGAACAGTGCTGGTACAGGGGCTGCCAGTGCTATTGTTGGAATCAAGTGTTCTTCACCGTAAGTAAGCAACGAGACGGTTTCAAAGTAGCCCGTGGTTTGAGAGATGTGAATTTGGAATTGACAGCTACTCCCAGGCGCCAAATCTGACTGCTTCCTCACACTTGGTGCGCTGAGATGGAGATACCACCATATTCATCTTGTCTCTCTACATGTTGATACGAGCATGATATGGCAGAACCTATTAATTAGCCTTGCTCGTACGGATGCCGGGTTAAAGATTAATGGCAAGGCCTAAGTTGCCACTAGCAATCCTCCGGATGCGAAGTAGCGGATATCGTATTGTTCGGATAGCAGGTGGATGCGCAAAGGATGCACAAGGCCAGGACTTGGATGGAGCACTAGTCACACGCATAGATCTTGAGGCGATGATATTATGTCAGACGGACCCGCGGTGACTTACTGGCCATCTGAATCAAGTTTTGATAGCATCGAGAAATGCACGTGGACAATAAGCCGCCGTAAGCAGTAAGCCGTCTGGTAGACCGGTCCCTGGGCTCGGTGCTGTCAATCATTTGTTAGCGCCCGAAGAGACCCTAAATAGACTACAATATGCCAACAACATTTGATGTTCGATGCAGAGGACATAAGAAAGCATCTAGAGCATCGTGTAGGACGTTCCCAGCAAGGCCATGTTAGTGATTACCGTTATCGGTCATGACCGCTCCAGGGCGTTCGGGAAGCTGAGAAGATACGAGATGCACTGCTGTGTGTTATAATGTAGTATAAGACGATGTGATTCGTTGGAAAATCGAGCTCGTGGCCGTGAAAAAGCAAGTCGTGATGGGCATTCGGACTCCAAGTGGCAAGTCCCGCAGAGGCTGCAAGCGACCCTGATGGCGAGAAAGACGTCCCGCGAATGCGGTCAGCACTACAGCTTGGAGTGATTCGGAGGTTCGCCGTTAGTGGTTCACAAGCCGTTGAAGTGCGTACGGATGCTCGAGATGGTGTTGTGAATCAGCTGGACCAATACCGGGAGCAACGTAAGAAGCGACAAAGACCTCGGGACGATGCTTGTGCTAGACCAGGACTTATCATCAAAACATGCAAGAATCGTCAGATGCCTTGAAGCTCGCCGAGAATATTCCTCGGATGCTATTGGCGGAGATTTATGCAACGAGAATGCGACAGGGAACAGTAGACGATGAAGTGACCAACATAGAGGAGATTGGTTGAAAAAGCTGTCATCTGCTGGAAAAGCGGTCATCTGGCGTATGCCTGAAATAGAGGGTGCGCATAGTGTTGGATCTCCAACCCCTTCCACAGAGTAGGACGTTAGCACAGATCGTGTGAGCGGCTACGTGTGCACTAAGGTCTGTCTAAGGCTCACAGCAGCTGTAGCATTTCGGGGTCCGATTGAGAGTTCGCGAAGCGCGCGCTCCTTGCTTGCGAGTGAATCTTCTATCAACTCTCCGTAAGATTTCAGGGAACACTCTATACGAGGTGGACAACGGCCGCGCTCTATCGAGAGTCCAAACTGTGAAGAAAGGGCAAAAGTTGGGCCTGCTGCATGGTCATGCAGAGACTGTCTGATACTGGAATCCTCGTTGATGCTCACGCCGAAAGACGGATCTGCACGATCCAGACCTGCTATCGGTGGCGGCTGGTATGGCGTTCAGCCTAGCGGGCACGATAACTGGCGGATACCTGATCAGGTAACGAAAGCACGCCAAAGGGAGATGAGCAACGGGATCATGGAATGTGGAGTTGGAGAACCAGGCGCCGCCCGGCCGCCAGACTGCATCGACAACCGGCTCTCACCAGGGCGATGCAGGTACGAAAGTGTCGCCTTATCACGCCCGCCGTTATATTCATTCGTTGGGCTTTCCGAGAATGGTGATGATTGCAGGACACATAGTTCTTGTCCTTCGTCGCGGCCTTTCCTTGATGCAGCAAAACGAAACGCTCTGTGAGACTTGCTACCGGAAACAGATATATCTACTGACAGAGCGGGAGAAGGCGAATTTCGCAAGGCGTTTACCGCAGCTGAGGTAGAACAAGAGCCTGGTATCGGTATCTTTCCAGTTCTGACACCATTATGGAAACGAACGCGAGAGTCCAATGAGACAACTCGGCAAGTCCCCTTGAGCGGACAAATGCACCTGCTGCAGACATAAGTGAGCGGCGGTTGAGAGTGAAGATGCGGGATGAGGTAGTGTAGCCCAAACGCGCTCTGCTGCAAGACGGTCGCTCTTGAGCACACAGCAGGGTTTGACGAAGCAGGCCCTTGCGAACCTAAGATTGAGGTCGACTATTGATTCGATGGGCAGCCGCAGAAGATGCCTGTTGCGGGCTGCATCATACAGGAGAAAGCGTCCGAGATAAATTTGCCTTCTCAGGACCGTGGGGTGCGTTTTACGCGATCAATCCAATCCACTTACAGCACCTTACTCGTAGCGCAGCGACGCCGGCGTGTTCTGCTCAACGTATGTTCCCTCTTGGACTCATGGAGCAATGGCAGACGAGCTTTCCCTGCGGAGCGCAGGGGCATACATGGGATCAGCGTGAACAACGACCTGAGCGGATTTTGGCTTGAGGCGGGCGGGAGGATCAAGCTGGAGCTTTTGGCTATGCAGCGTAGGGCACCGCACTGGCTTCCAGCGTTCTGGTCTATGTAGGCTCAAAACGTGGCCGCCGCCCGCCGCCCGTGACTGGGGTTGGTGCCAGAGGACCTCGGAAGAGGGAGAGGATTCCTGCTGGCTTGTCCCGCACCACAAATCCCAGGATCACGGGTCGGTTTTGGTCGGCTTGAGGATCATAGCTCTCGAGCCACATCGAAAGACAGCAGCAGGGATGCAATAGGAAAGGCGTGACGCAGTTGATGGAGATGACTCCAAAACACCGCAGTGATCCGTGTCAAAATTAAGTTGTGCAGACGGCCGTGTGACAGGGGCCGACCGGCGAGTCGAGTGGGCCCACGGCCAACCCGAAAAACGCCAGGCAGACGCCGGCATCGATGTCGAGCGTGGGACCGGGCACGATCTGGGATCGCAGCAAGACAGCCCCATAGACACAAAATCTGGGAATGTGGATAGCGCGCGGGTGGTGCAAATCACATGGTGACACAGGGTGACTGAGGTTGTTGTTGTTGCTGATGATCCAAGGTTGATGATGCTGCTGATAGACATGTACCAGGGGATCGAATACGCTGACGCACGTACGGAGCAGGCGCGGCTCCATGTCTCCTATGCGATAGCGAGGTTGATTTAAGCTAGGTGAAGTTAATTAAAAGACATGGGAGGTTCCGGCAGAGGGGGGGATCTCGCGAAGGCAATCAGAAGTCGTCCAGGGAGCCCCCCGCAGGTGCAGCAACGCCGCATCCACGCGAGACCGGGGAGTAGTCGCGGGCTGCATGCGGCCATCATCTGCCAGCCAAAAGCACGAGGAGCGGAGCTGGTGAGATGCGAGATGGGGGGGAACAAGCAGGCGTCGTTCGACTGGCGCGCTTCTGCCCACAGCCAGCCGCCAGCAGCAGTGGAGTCGGACGGTTTTTCTGGTTAACAGCTCGCTAAGGCAGCCTTCCTATTGGGTGTCACCGTCCGGGATGCAGCCTTAGTCGCGCAGATTACACGAGGCCTCGAAGCTCTCCCTTTCCTCATTTCGCGTGACCGAACCTTGGATATGCAAGCAGCGCAGTGTTGGGAGATGAAGGGAGCGCTGCTGATGCCGTCACTGCTACACAGGCGGGGCAGAGTACAGACACCGAGGGTAGTTGCTGCCAGTGCCATGACCACGGACGACTCCAGTTCCAGCAGCCCGTTCCCGTCTGGGGGCTCCCTCTCGGCGAGCCAGGGCGGGCCCACGGGCGCGACGCCATGGCGGACCCGCGAGCGGGCAGAGGCAGCAGCCAAAAAGCCCTCTGGATTCACACCCGCCGAGGGCGCGCAGAGGGCCGTCCGTCGGCTGCGGGTGCGATCTCTGCGGCGTCGTCCCCTGTGGTGTGCTCCAGGCGTGCGGGATGCGCTCAGGCGACGCCAAGGCCTGGAGATGCGTCGAGCACTGTCGAGGGCGCTTGGGCGAGGCGTGTGGATCGCCCGCGGAGCCGTCCCCAGTTCCCAGCCCGGTCGTCTCTTGCTTGCGCGAGCATTAAGCCCAAACCAGGCAGTCGGTAATTACTCGTTGATGCGCCAGCGCCAACCTGCTGCCAGCCCTGGCACTGGCAGGCTGGCTCTCCAACAGCGGGCTCGCGGGCACGCCAGCTGTCATCGAGGCCAACGGGCGCCTCGTGCTCGCCCTGCCGCCGCGCGAGTGCTGGCCTTGCTGCTGGACCGACGTCGGCCCCGGAGCCAGTTGAGCCACCGCGATGCTGATGATGCAGGTTGAGGTTTGAACCGTGGTCGACGGCCGTCAGCCATGGGGGCCGCCAGCGCCAGAAGGACCGAAAGCGAATGCAGCACCACGTGGAGATCTGCTCCTTGTGCGCGACGCGGTGCGCTCGGGAGCCAGGCCTCGAGATGCAGCAGCACATCTGGATGAGAGCGGGCAGGGACCGCGAGCTTTGCTTATTGCACCACCCAGCTTGGGGTCAGACACGTGCCCCAGGCAATATCGCGACCCGTCTATTTATAGCGGTCCCAGAACCACGATTGCAGATTGGGGCCAGAAGAGAGGTTGCTGGGACGAGAGCTCGTCAACAAGGCACCGCAGACTGGGACTGCAGGCTGTCCACAGGAGCGCATTCAACTAGAGACCCGGACCATGTCGCTCGCGCTTTTCGGTTTCTTGTCTTCCCGCCAGGGCACCAGCAGCAGCAGAACAAGAAGCAGAGCAGTGAATCAAGCAATCATGTGCAGCACGCATGCTCGTACTCGGCTAGCGCAAGAGCCTGGCCGCCTGAACAAGTGGTCAGCTAAGAAGAGACGGGCAGTCGCGTAGGCAGAGTGGACAGGCCGAGATCTCTGGGAGCACTGGCCTCGAGCTGCTGCAAGCTGTATGTAGCTTTCCAGCTGTCGAGCGTTGCTGAGGTGCATCGACGCGCTCACGACCTCGCGAAGTCGGCAGCGTAAACACCTGCAGTGAAGAGAAGACGAGCACGGCGCCTGCTTCTACGCGCGCACCGCAGGCACGCAGCGCTCGCGCACACACCACAACGATGTGCGCAATCCGCCCTCCTCGCTGCGCCGCTATTGGGCTCGCTGGACGGCGAGCGTGAGCGAGGAGGGGAGCTTGTCTTTGTGCAGTCGTCTTGTCTCGCAGACGAGCACGGCTCGCAAAAGGCTAGAACCTGTCCGTGCGGGCCTAGCTTCATCTCTTGTTGGCGCTTTTTCCGACGCCTCATGATCCCTCGCTGGCGCCCTACCCTTGGTACTTGAAAAACAAATCCACGCTGTTTTGTCCTGTCTGTCTCTGTCGCGCCGCTCGCCGGGGTCATGAGCCGCATCACCACTGCCTTGTGCGCCCTCGCCGGCGTCCTCGTCGACGTCGATGGCTCCCGCAACAAAGACTTGCCCCGGCGAGGTGAGCAACAGTCATCAACGCAACTCGCGCCCATGAATAAGGGCTTCCTTTGAGCTAGGTCGGCCCGGCGCAAGCGACAGCTCCTCCACTGTGCTGGTCCAAGCCCGTCCCGCACGTTAGTGACTCCGAACAGAGGGCCAGCCTACAGGGTTGACGCTGGTACGTGCTGTGATCCCGGGAGCGCATTGTTGTGAAATGGTCGACCCCCCTGTCTGCTAGACCGAGCCTGAACGGTGTGGTCGGTTTATTATTCATTCACTTCGCATTTGCTTCTGCCGTGCCTCGTCTGCTTTGCCTCGTTGCGTCAAAGTGTGTGACCGAGCGAGTCTATAGCGCTTCGACCCGCTCACCAGAGCCCTGCTCTCGCGCCTTTCCATGCCCCCTCTCATCCCGATCCAGATCATCCAAACGCTTGGACAATTCCCTATCGCCTGGTTGAGGCCCTTGGATCCCCCTAGTCCGCCATAAAGCCACGCGAACGCTGCCAACCCTGACGCCCTTAGCCCGCCGTACATATACGTGAAGGGCCACCACTCTCCACTCGCTCACGGCAACAAAGCCTTTGGTCCAGCAGTGTCCAGCCTCCAGTCCGCCATCGCTGCTTAGGGCGCCCAGGAACCGAGCTTAACAAGGAGGGATCGCCGCTGCCCGCGCGCCTCAGCACCACCACCACCACCGGTCCC
The DNA here is from genome assembly GCA_010405375.1 of Lophiostoma macrostomum CBS 122681. Taxonomy (NCBI): domain Eukaryota; kingdom Fungi; phylum Ascomycota; class Dothideomycetes; order Pleosporales; family Lophiostomataceae; genus Lophiostoma; species Lophiostoma macrostomum. Next base: position 72,633 of record MU004348.1, on the reverse strand, counting down.
GTCGTTCACACCAGGCCACCAAGGACCCCGCCGCCATCGTCAACGTACGACACCAGATCTCGCAACGCCTCTGTTGTGGACAGCAGATCCAGCAACCTCACCTGTGCCTGTTTCCCAACCCGGAAGTCGACCCCGTCCCGGTGCCGTGGATAGCAGAGCTAGAGGACCAACCATTAACCAATCCGGGGCAGCTCTGTGGTCGTCGAACAACCACTCCAGCACGTTTGTGGCAGAAGGGTTTAACCTCTCGTCCCAAAACCAACATATACACAGCTTGTACTACCGCCCAAGTAGCACTACGTCTGCGCAACCCAGGATATCGGGCTCTACCGAGTACTGGCTGCATTGAAGGAGATACTGTTCCACGAGTATCTGCTTTTGCTGCTCTGTACACCCTCTTCTCTCGGCCCAGAGAGCGAGCACCACTGATTTGGCGCAGAGCCCGAGACTTCTAGAAGATATCCGGAGAGGCCTGCATCCGTCGGTATTACGGCCCTTCAGACACTGCGCAGGTACCATCACCAGGACCGCCCACCCGATCGCGCTTTGCAAGCTCGGAATAGCTCTTTGCCATCTGAGGGACCATAGACTAGAGCGGGAACACCGTCGTAGAATATCTACATCCATTGGACCTCTGTGCGAGGAATCGGTTGCTCCCTGGATCCTGCTTTTTCTGTTACCTGCAGCTCATCAGCATCTTGTCCCTCTTGACTAGGACCTTACCTCTATATTGCACCGAGGGCTCCAAGCCAACTGCCGCCCTCCGTGGCTCATCCGCAGTCCTCGCGTGGACACTATTGGTCGGGTGCTCCGTTCTCGACTCCGTCGTTTGCAGCATCGCAGCTGCAGTCCATACCCAAACATCTTCCGTCTGACGGTGGTAGGCCCTTGAGGTCTGCCTCGGACACAACCGCCAAAGTGGCTGCTGCAGTGGCTCACCCGGCTTCCATGCATCCTGGGTCTGACCCAATGGGTGCCCCTCCCAGCTTCGCAACTCGGAGGCCACACGCAGCCCAGTTGGGCAATTTCGAGCTCCCACCACCACCTATGCACAAGTATTCGTCCTTCAACACCGTCAACGCTCCACAATCGTCACAAGCCCCGACGACCATTGCTAGTGTGGGCAACCTCCTCACTCCACCAAACACCCTTCCTGGTGAGGTGATAAGTCCGTCTTCTGGAGTATCAACGAGCGGCGCGCACTCGTCGGCCATGCCTTACAACGGTTCCCACTACATCTACTCTCCTCCAAGTCAAGCGCCAGCTCAGTATGGATACCAACAACACTCGCAACAGCAAAATCACTACAATTCAGCCCGAGGTACGTTTGCGCCCTTGTATAATACCCGCCAGGCTGGCGCTGGACCGTCACTTACTCTGGGCCCAGGGCTGAATCCGCCACCGTACCAAGTGAATTCACAACAGTTGCCACCATTTCCGCCATCCTCGACCCCACTTGGAGCTTCATCGAACATGGCGACTATGTCTGCGCAAGAGCACCAACACCAGCCTCATCATATGATGAGCGCACACACGCCGGTATCAAGCTCTGCGCCCCAACAGTCTCCAGCCCACGCCCAGGAGCAGTTCCAACGACCACCACCAACTCCGACCTACTATAATTCGCAGCCTTCCTCGACACCACAACAATCCTCGTTCGCTTACTCTACAGGACCGTCACCAACCCAACAAAGTCCGATCAGCGCGGGTCCAGGGCCGCGGATGTCGCCAGCTGTAACGCAAGGCCATATACCATCCATCCCTCCCGCGCCAGCTCAGTCCCCCCAAGCGTACCAACGTCCTTATGGAGGGTTTCTTCCCCCAGCTCCAGTCTTTTCGAACGTCAACAATCCGAATGGGCAGCTCGCTCTGGTGGGTGGTGTGCACCCAGGGATGATGCAAGGCTTCAACAGTGGACATGCCGCTAGTATGCCTCACTTCTTGGGTCATCCTCATCAGCAGCAGCAAGCAGCGAACGACCGCCCGTTCAAGTGCGATCAATGTCCCCAGAGCTTCAACCGAAACCATGACTTGAAGCGTCACAAGCGGATTCATCTTGCTGTAAAGCCTTTTCCTTGCAACCACTGCGACAAGAGCTTCTCGCGGAAGGACGCCCTGAAAGTATGTTGATCTGTAGAATTGATCCTGAATTCTGCTAACATTGCGCCAGCGACACATCCTCGTCAAAGGATGCGGGAAGGCGGCCAACGCTAACGGCGACGACGCCAAACGGGAAAGCCACTCACCCGATCGCAAAACGGAAGGCGTCGTCAAAACCGAAATCGCCAGCCATTGATTCCTCTTTCGACGTGTAATATTGCAGCCTGAAATTGCTCGCTCTTCTCTTCGCCCTCCAATGTATTATCTACTCTTTACCATACTTGAACTGGCGAAAATTGGATATGAACCGCGGGCATCACAGGCTTCTTTGTCACAAATTTTGTTTGACTTTACGATACTACGCGGCCGGAGTTGGAACGGTTTCTGGCACCCGGCGTTCTTCAACCTTTGATGCTCTTTCCGCGGCGGATACCTCTCAAATTCTTGGGTCAGGGTCAGGGCCAGGTTGGGCCTGACAATGGGGTGTCAAACATTCGTCTCTTTCAACAATTTTCTTCTCGTATAGGGTACGACATCTCTGCATTCGGGCGCGCATGTCAGGGGACAAAGGCACCGCGCAGCTGGGTCCGGCTCGGTCGGTTCCGTACGGGGATTTCTGGGCTACCCCAAGATTCGGTTTTCGGTTTATGTTGGCTCTTGGACCTTTGCCTTGTTCGCTCGCGATGTGCCGTGCGATTGCCCACGGCTTCTACTTTGGGAAACGGAACGGAAACGGGATCGGGGGTAATTGGGGCGCGGCGCACGCACTTGTCTTGTACAACGGCGGATGGTTAGGACGGAACGGAATGGGAATGGGTATGATCGATTGCGTTGGCGCCAAGCGGCTCAAAAATGAAACGATAGGGTGAGATACCGTGGGAATATGAAGATATGTACTGTTCAAACGATTTGTTTCCACATCTCTCTCCCAGCCGTGATGACTTGGTTATGGAGCAGCGCAATCCTGATGCAGTCGAAGCTGCGTTAAGGTTTTGGGGTTCCTGGTGGGTCCACTTGGCCCGTCGGGTGCGTGCAGGAGCATCATGTGATCAGGACCTGGTCCTCGGGTTCCACTAATCTCAAAGCAGCCCGGAGATCGAATGGTCAATCCCTAAACCTCCCAAGGTTTTCGAGATTGACATATCCACACCGTCGGGTCGCTCCTGGAGGCATGCCTGTTGAAGTCGTACGTCATCGAGAAAATAAGTGTCAATGGTGTCGAAGTCGACCTCTCGACATGTTGCGCTTCTGATTGGCACGATTTTGAGCAATTCCCCACTTCCCACATTTCTCCACTTACATATGCCTCATCTGTCTGCATGACTATACACATCCTTTTTACCTTTCCAGAGCGTCCTGCGCGCGCCAATGATCCAGATGACTACGTGTTGCACCCTTCGTCTATGAAGCCGACAATTACATCCGCCCTCGGAAAACCCCCGAGCTTGCAGCACATTCTAGCTCTAGCAATGACTCTTGTAACTTAGCCTAAAGAACGACACTCTTTTACAAACGAACCATGGGCTTGAGCGCCTTCCCTTAATTCCAAGCGCTGTCCAAATAACTTTTAGCAACTCGTCAAATGACTTCGCGACGATAAAATACAGCTGTATACCGACGGGACGTCTCCAGAAAAATCGAGTTAACATTTTCCTTCAACGACATTTGGCTGTACGCGCTACTGATCTTACAACATAGACCTTATATACATGCTTCAACTGATCATTCCAGGACTAGTCGAGATACAAGAGCAGCATCCAAGTTTGAACGTAAACCTACACAAAGTCTAAATTCCAACACATCTCAGACTTCAAGAACAATATTCACATTTGAGACTTCTTTACCATCTCAAACAGTAGCATTCACATGTATGTCCCATTGTAAAAAGGACTCATCGACTATCCAGCATTCTCCAATATCGAACACAATCACAGGACACAAAACCCTCTTTCGCGAAATTTCGCTAGCTTCTGCCATGGGATGATGGAAGAGTAGGTGTATATATACGGACAGCAAAGTCGTTCGCTACCTGATCATCGGCACACAAGATTCTCCTTCATGCACAATTCCGCTTCTAGTGCGTGAGATCTATTCCGAGGGACTGGGAAATCAAAAGTATTCATGCGCTCTCAGAAGCTAATCGCAACTGATGGACTCCATCTGATGATTTGCGCAGTGAGGCATGTCTGACGTGGCCCTTGAAATGATTATACGGGCCCTACGAAGCGGGAGTCGAAATCGTCCATTCCGAGACCGTCGATTGAGCACATTGAGATCGTAAAAAGTTGGTATGGCAGTTCGGCAAGAATGAAACAGATGGACGTTTTTCAGGAGCTTCCAAGTTGCGTGGATTGGGTAATCGCAGTGTTAGAAAATGCTCAAAAAGCCGTCGAATGCTAAATTTAGGCTCCCCACAGCTGGACGGTTGACTTTATTTCGACGAGGTGACTATGTCATTTGTACCAGAGGAAATAAGATGCAGAGGCACAGAACCTCACGATGGAGAAGAGAAGATGTATACGGCAAGATAGCGGGGAGTCAAGTCTACTTCATCAAAGCTTCTTCGTCGTTGTTCGATTGCTGGCATACAATATAACCCAGTCATCGTTGCATTCTTGCGCAGCAGCATCCGATCTATACATCCTTGGGCCGGCCTAGGATGCAACAGTCAAAATAAGCTACCAGGAAAAGGGGTCTTACAAAGCCATACCAGTACCACGACGCCTCCTACACCCAATCGACAGCACGAAGGCATTTCCAGGATAACCCTCCCAGCACCACAGAGCCCACAAACGCTAATCAAATCTAAGTAATACTATCCTGAGCCAGCATCAGCATCAGCATCTGCATCTTTCGTCCCACCATCGCACAACCATCCACCTGCCCACAGCACAGCCCATGTCTCAAACTCCCACCTGTGCTCCAGGACTCGGACTCGACAGGAGAAACCAGCATGCACTAGCACCAACCCGCCAGCCAGGTACACCATCCCTCCACCACCCAATCTCAACGTCAGTGCAACACCCACCCAGCGTCCCGGTAACGTCTGCTCCCACCACCACACCACCAGCGTCGCACCCTCGCCGCCTCGCCGCCTAATAAAAGACGCCATCAGCGCCAGTCCTGGCTAGTCAGCACACATCTCGTACCACCAGCCCATCCGCAGACCAGCCCAGCCCAGCACCACCACTTACCCAATCGGCATGACGTGCACCGATCCTGTGCGGCCGTCGCACAGAGAGATCCTGTACTACAAACCCCAAACCCCAACTAACGAAGACGCAAAACTGGGCTCACGACAGCGCAGCCAGGACGATCCATCGGGATGTTACACGAGGCGGGCGTCCATGTGCGACGGTGTCGGCCGCGCTCGCCGATTGGTGTCTTGGGTTGGGGTAAAGAGGATGTGGTGCGAGACTGGTTTATGGGATCGTGTTCCACTCTGCGAAGCTGCTAGGCTGCGCGGGCCCCGCGCTTAGGCGCGTTGTGCAGGGTATTGGTCTTGCGTTGTGGGTTCGGGGGTGAGATGCGGTACGGAGGTCCTGGGTATATGTGGCTGTACAGTACTGCATGTATTGGCCTGGAGTCGCTCTGTTTCAGAGGCTTGTCCGAAGCCTTTGAGGGCTCTATAGCGTGGGTGCGTAGTGCTCTCTTTGGAGTGGGTGTAATTGAATAGTTGGGAAGGCACCGGGTTTACTCTGGACGTTGTGCACGCGCAAAATGATGAAGTCTGCGGTACGTGCTTCTAGTTCTGATGAGCAGTGTTATGCAATGCTCTTGTCCCAATGCCTGGTATATTGAAACGTATCCGCGGAGCAGAACGGTACCACGTCAGTTTCCAGAGGCGCGGTATCGGATACCTGGTTCGGCCGTAGCATGATGCTGCATGCGACGATCGCAACGGCTCTCGGCCGCGGGAGCATAGTTCTAGCGATGAGCATACTCGTAGACTTCTAGGTGGGTTTCCGGGAGCATCTCGGAGACTTTGTGTATCTCAGCGCATACGATGCCCCGATATAGCGACAACGACTGCTTCAGTGGGGTTCCTGATCGTCCCGTAGTTATATATATAAAAATATAAAAGACGATGGAAAGAGAATAACACCCACTCACATCCTTGATTAGTCGTCGATTGCTCTCCATCAGTTCAGCCACACTTACCATGAGCAACGAACCCCAGTATCCCGAGAGCTCTGACTCTGAAACGTACGAGGGTACCTGTCATTGCGGAACGGTCCAATATTCGGTCATCCTGTCCCCGCCGCTTTTGAAACAGAAAGTGGTCTCGTGCAACTGTTCCATCTGCATTCGGCACGGGTACCTCTTCGTGTACCCGTCACGCGAGCAGCTCACGCTCAAGAGCGGTGCGGATGCCATGAATGCGTATACATTTGGCCAAAAGAGGAGCCTCCACAGGTTCTGTACGAAGTGTGGATGCAGTGTATACACGGATCCTAGGATGACGGAGTACGGAGGAGAATCGCTGGATCTCTTGGCAGTGAATGTAAGCCCGATTTTGGAGGAGAGTCATTGGAGAGTTGCTGAGTGTGGCAAGGTTCGAATGTTTCAGAATATTGAGCTGAACGATTTGAACATTGTCGAGTTTGATGGGAAGAAGGAGATGCCTTTTATTGGGGATGATGCACCGCACCGAAGAGAAAGTTCGGGGAAGTGCATGAGAGAGGCATGACATGCGTTTCCAGTTAATTGTCTGCTTGGTAGCGGGACGTTGAAAGAGAAGGAAAAGGCTGAGACGACAGATTCGATCGATCCATAGAGAAAGCAAAGGCAATACACGAGAGTCTTGTGAAGAAGATATATGAGATTGATTTACTTGTATTAGTAGGAATTCCTATCACCGCTCGATGATTGAGGATCTAAGCAGGGTTTGTTTGGTACAACAAACCCATGATGCTCCATTGTCTCGAGTCGTTGGCCATCCTCAGTTGAGAAAAATCGTTCGAAACCATGAAGACGAGCAATTTTCTGCTGTAGATGTGTACATGCGTAGTTATTGGCGGTCATGGGTTACCGTTGTTGTGGTGCAAAGTGCTAATCGCCAAGACATCTTGGCATCGATCCGTACCAACACCTCGGATGCAATTGACAACCGCGTTCATAGCATTCTTTGTCATGGCCTTCAATCGCCTTTGGCATCGATCCTTCCGGCTGTCAATTCCTCCACGACATCTTGCGCCGCCCGGGACCCGCTCTCGCGCCCTTAGTATACAGTCAAAAGCTCCCGCGCTCGAGCGAAGAGCTCGTCGACGCCGCATACCGTGGAGGTATGTCGCTGCTCTGCTATCTTTAGGTACCGGAGCCGCCGTAGGGACTGCTGCTCGCCTTTGGTTGACTTTACGAACTGAAGCGCCATTTCCCGGAACAGAGGAGGACGATGTAGCTCTCGATGCTCTCGCAGACCAGATTGAAGAACTTCATATTGTGAAGCATTTGCGCGCAGGCGAAGATAACTCGGGAAAAGGGCCTTGGGTAGAGCTCGACATCAAGGAGAACATGACGGAGACAGCGACGGATCGCGATAAGACTATACGTCCATTCACACGCCGCGTAATGGGGGGTATACAAGGTCTGGGTGTTCAGCGAGCTTTCTGGAATTCGGAGACGCGAGAACTCTTCGCTGTCGTGTGGATCGGTCCGCGTCTCTCTGGATGGCCGACAGTAGCGCATGGCGGGGCTATCGTTGCTATGTTTCAAGACGCCATGTCCAGAATGATAGCTGGACCGCACATGCCCATTGGTACGTCTGCAAATATCTGATATACACCAAAAGCTAATGCGTCCTATCTAGACAATATACCCACACCTGCCTCCCTGAGCGTGACATACGCTCGGCCAACGTTTACTTTCGATTTGTACATCCTACGAAGCTCGTTTGCAAGGCCAGATCTCTCAAAAGATGCGCCAGCTCCCGAACCTGCGCCCGCAAAGTCCTGGCTACCTTCGTGGAAAGACTTGACGAAGAAGCCTACGTCGACTGTTTCAGAGCCTACCATGGAGGTCAATGGCACACTTGAAAGTCTCGACGGAGAGATCAAGGTCAGAGCAAAAGGGGTGTGGCCCGCTTCTGCAGTTCCATTCCAGTTGTTCGATCAACGCCGTCTACAAATTTTCAACATACGCGATCAAGAGCCCTAGGTCGCTCCCAAAAGTAGCTGACGTTTCATCACAACATGGCATATGAATCTGCGATTTCCTAGACGAGCTCGTTCTGAGCAATACACGTTCTAGTGTCTCGCTATTAGGCACGAGTCCTGTAAAGCGACCTACGACGGCCAGTGACAACAAAGGAAGGAAACACTAGGGTAGTGAAGGAAGTGCGGCACGGCGTAGAGCAAGAAGCCCAAGGTGGATCATCGTCTATCTACACGGTTCTTCCTACAGGATGACAGTTGAAGCTAGTCTTTGGAATGACTCTTCCTTCAATCGACGTCGATCCAGAAACCATGGCATCGACGTGGGCATGGATGGCTCATACGTCCGAGGCCGGCAATAGAGCTGCCGTTTTCTGGGTGCCGAGGTGGCAGTTCGCCTACCCCAGCAATTGGATTGCGATGCATGCTTCACGCATATTGTGCGAATGGGACAAATCTGGATGCCAACGACCAGAATCAGCATGCTCCTCTCGCTTCTGAGATAGCCGGCGTTGGCCCCAACCTCATTCCACCTGGGCAGCGGGTCCCCACACCTGAGTACTTTACACTCGGAATGACGAATGAGGCGTCACCACGCTCACTGACATTCTACCACGTGCAATCGTGCATTTACTACTGCAACTCGCGCCTAGCCAAGCTCAGCGGATGCTTCCTCCTTCTGCGTGCAGAGGCAGCGATTGGATGGCTGAGCCGCGCTGCGTACTCTCGACATCACCATCGTGATCGAATCGAGCGATTATCGTGTACCGAAACTTGGAACATTAGTCCGGGGGAAGCGAAGCTGGGAGTGTTCGTCTGCGGTCGGTCAACGACCAGCGATTCAAGGATAGCGATATGTAAACGGCAGGAGAACTTGTTCTCGGCGACTTTGATGCATCCTGTACAGTAGGGGATGACTGCGATGGTTGCGATGATGACGAAAGCGACGACTGCAAGCCGTGGTTGGACCGCATAATCGAAACACAACATGGTTGCTGCATGCTCTGACAGCCGTGACAGGAGTATGGGGTAGGAGCCGAGAGCAGCCGCTGGATTTGGACTCTCCTGCGCAACGATATGGACATTGAATCAAAAATATATTTCACAATTCCCAAGTACGAAGCATTGCTCGGGCCATGCTAGCCGGCGGCTCCACGTGAAGCTCAGCTGCCCGGGGCGTGAGGCGCTTACAGGCCCCCATCGGGCACTATTTCGCGATAGAGGGCAAGCTGAATGGAGCCTGCGAAGAGAAAGTGGGCAGGTCGGTGAAGACAAAAGCAGTCAGGCGCGCTGGGTGACGATCGCATCCTTGGGTGTGATCCCTCAGATCGTGTCTGATCTGAGCCTGGCTTTCCCGCGCTTCTGCATCAAACCCATGACGATTGCTGCAGGATAGCGGCGCGCTAGCCCTGAGCCGCATCCATGGCTTCATGGCTGAAAGCTTGGCTTTTGCTTGGTGCAGTGGCCGGAATCGTGGTGTCGTAGACGAGTGGGCGCGACGAGCGAAGATGATGGTTCTTGTAGGTAAAGACTAGAGTGTCCGAGCACTGTTACGAGCACTGCTCCATGACATCCATACTCGCGCGAGCAGTAATATCCCGTCTTCCCTAGACCGAGAGGGGCCGCGAGCCAATGGTGCAGTCGGAGGGTGAAAGGCCTCGTCAGCGGGCTAGCGTGAGAGCCACCTCAGATCCTTGGAACGGGAAAAGATGCGTCTCCCAGCCTGTCCCGACGGGGCCCGCGCGCCAGCACCATAAACCAACCTCGTCCTGTCGTTGCCGGTAGAGCCCTCGACTGTCTTTCACTCCGGTCCTCCCTCGCTGCCACCGTCTGCAAGCCTCCCTCACTCCCCGCAATTCACGCTGCAATGCTCCTGCCTTCGTTCGCTACACTGCACCGCTGACCCGCGCCTTCCCGCCATTCACGATTCTTGGCTCGGCATCGCCAGTTGACGTACGACCCCAGTAAACCCCCCAGCGCGACTGCCATTGCCTCGCCGGAGAATATTGACGACGTGCCCCGCGCCCTGGCTGAGCTCCTCAACCACAAGTAGAGCCCCTTGCTTTGCGAGCGACGTCCTACGAAGCGCCGTCGCTCCACCGCCGGTCGGCTTGGCATCCCGATTTGGGGGAAGCGAGCAATCGACTGTTCAACCTTCCACGTCCGCAAACAGCTCAACACCCAAACCGCAGTTTCGTGCGTATTCTCTCCCAGCTCGCTCCTAGGTAGCCCCCCCCCCGGGGCTTCTACTCCGCCAAAATGAAGCTTTCTCTCGCGTGTCGGTCGCCATTCGCTCTTCTGCTCGTGCTTCTCTCGTTCCTCGGCTTCGCAACTGGCGCAGACAACTCGCAATACGTTACCGCTACCATTGATGGCCAGCAGGTCCGTGTCAAGGACAGCCGTCAGCCGTCGCTGTACACGGGCAACTTCGGGGACTGCATGGGCGGCAGCAGCATCAATGTCACTCGCTTCGATGCTGCGTACTATGCGGACAACATGACGGTGCTCTTCCATCTGGGAGGAGAGACGGCTCTCGTCAACGAGGCCATCATGAGTAGGTCATGCACTGGCGGAATTTTTGACTGTACTCTGACCATACTCTAGTGTATATCGGCGTCTACGCTTACGGCGAAAGCCGCTTCGAGTTGACCTTCAATCCCTGCAGTGCGAACATCTACAGGTACAAAACCACCCATAGCTTTGCTAGATCCATTACTAACAGACACCAGTGCTTGTCCGATCAAGGCCGGTGTGCCAATCGAGGCCAATGGAGTCATCCCAATCAGCCAAAACGATATCGCAGGCATCCCCGCTATTGCCATGACCATCCCAGACTTCGAAGGACAGGCGATCCTAAGAATCTTCGCCAACTCTACACAGAGCCAGATAGGGTGCTTTTCCGCTACTGTGGCCAACGGCAACACTTTCTCCCAACCAGCTGCTGTCGGGACGGTCTTGGGCATCTTCACCATTGTGGCTGTCATCGCCTCATTTGCGACAGCCATATATGGTGACAGCATTCCGGTCATGCGCAAGCACTATGCCCACTCGCTTTCTGTTCTGGTCGTCTTCGCTGTGTGGCATCACATCTTCTACAGCGGAGCCCTCTCCATGAACTGGCCGAGCGTGCTGGTAGCATGGTGGAGCAATTTTGCCTGGGCTGGCGGAATGATCTACTCCGGAAGCATGCAAAACTCCATCAACAACTTCATCGGATCCAACAAAGGCAACACTTCGGCTGTGGGCGCTGCTGGAACAGGGACGCAGAACTCTGATGTTGGAGGCGGGTACGATATTCACTCCATCTACAAGCGAGACATATTTTCGCGAGCCCTCAACGTTCCAGGCCTCATGAAGCGACACAAGTTCAACCGCGTTGCTCGTACCGTTGAGCAAGCCCTTGCGAAGAGGGAACTTGCCAATGCTACGGACGGTTTTCAATGGTACGGCGAACCTGTCAAGCCGGGACTCCCCCTTCCTGGAAACTACTCCGGGTTTGCTGGAACTCTCGCAGTGGAGAATATTCCCGCATCAAACGCTTTCATGACCGGCTTTCTGTGGTACCTCATTCTACTGGTGGGCGTAGCCTTTTGCGTCGTAGCCTTCAAATTTGCTCTGGAAGGGATGAGCAAGACGAAGATGATTAAGCCTGACCGACTCATGTTCTTCCGCACCCACTGGCTTGGATACACCGCGCTCGCTGTCCTCCGAACGCTATTCATCGGATTTTTCATGATGGTCTTTCTCTGTTTGTTCCAATTCACGTACCTTGCAGCTCCCGGACCTGTCGCCGTGGCATGCATTGTGTTCCTGATCATGCTCTTCGGCTTGGGTGGCCTTGCAGGGTATGCCTGCTCCTACAGAATTAAATTTGGCCAGTACGTCTCTGAGCCCGACCGCGTACATCTAGAGAAGAAGAAGATCCTGAAGTTCATTCCGTGGTACGGCGTTTCGCGGGCCAGCAACAGTCCGACTTCTGAAGAAAAGGCACATTCTGGATCCTTGCGTTGGTGGCGCGTGCGAGCGGCTTCGGAAAGCGAGAAATCCATCCATGACGACGAAGACTTCACCAAGAAGTTTGGGTGGCTCGCCTCTCGTTTTAGGAGGACTCGCTGGTGGTTCTTCGTTGTCTGGCTTGTTTACGAGTTCATCCGAGCTTGTTTCCTCGCTGGAGCTTCTGGCCACCCAATGACCCAGGTTTTTGGACTCCTCGTGGTCGAATTCTTCGCGTTCGTCGGCATCATCATCCTACGACCTTTCGAAGGACAGCGGCTTAACCTGTTGGTTGTATATGTGCTCGGCTTCAGCAAGGTCGCCACGGTGGCGCTTTCGGCAGCCTTTGATCACGAGTTCAATCTTCCAAGGATCATCACCACTGTCATCGGTGTTGTTATCATCGTCATCCAGGGCATCCTCATGATCATTACCGTGATTGCCATTATCGTTGGAGCCATCTCCAGCTACATGTCAGTCATGCGAAACCGGGAGCAGATCCATCCAACGAAATGGAATCCCTGGCGTGAGAGGTACTTTAAACATATGGATGCAAAGGTTTCGGACGCTCCACGCGCTCAACCCGTGCTAGCAGAGCCACAGGAGCCCGAAGTCGCCAAAGGTCCATACTTCAGCGTCAACTCAATGAAGCGAATGCCCAAGGTCGAGGACGAGGATCGCGAGTTTGTCGATGAGATCAATGGCGACCCAATGGCCTCGCAAGTCTCAATAGGCGCTACTCCGGGTGACTCAACTGCCGATATCGCACCGTCACGTAATAGAGCTCCAAGTATCCGGTCCAATATGTCCTACTCCAGTCTCCCATATGGAGCACGTGTTCACCGCACAAGCTGGAGTTCTCGCGACTTTAGCGAGCACTTCGAACCTGACAGGCAACGAGCGCGAGGCCAATCCTTGAATGGGAGAGACCGCCCTGCGAGCAGATCCTACCCCAGAGTCAACACCCAAGTTGGCGGCAGCTCTGAGTATGTGGATCGTGTACCGAGTCCGGTCTCCCCAATTAGTTCGCCACCACCTGCGGGCGCTGATCCAGGCCATATTCCGAGTCCACCACCAATGCGCTCCAAGAGCAGAGCATCGAGCATGAAATCGAACAAATCGCGGCCACATTTACCGACTCTGTTGAGCGCGAACGAGGTTCCGCCTCTACCGAGTGGTTACCAGAACTATGCAAGTGGTTCTGGCACCCATAACTAGAACCAGCAGCCTGATTCTACCCTAATTTAATTTATGAGAGTATCCGGATACTTCTCACACCAACGCTTATGACGACTCAATGATACCAAAGTGGCAGCTATTTGCTCTTCTCCAGCGTGCATCATGGTCCGGGCTTTCTCTTGGCGTTACCGGGTCTCTTCACGCGTCATTCAGCATTATCGGCATCATATCCACCCATACCAGCATTCTACAGGCGTCACACTCGTTACTCTTATCCCGTCGAGGGATATACTGCATTCTTTTGGTATGGTGGATCAAACTGCATTAGACGTTATACACGAAGCATCATGGCTCCGCAATGGATGTCGCTATGGCGTTGCTGCTTCGAGTTATGAGGGCATGGAGGATATGGGACATGGTTTCGCAGGTGGATAGCAAGGAGGAAGTGTAATTGGCATGTAAATATCATGATAGCTGAATATTACCTTTCGAGTGCGTCATGAGAAGAATGAGTATCGTGCTGATTCGTGGAGACGAATGTCTTTCTTTGTTCAATGATGCGTGAAGGACTGACACTAAAGGCTTCCTGCGCAGGCGCGACTGGAGGTCATTCGTGACATGTCATCAGTGTCATCGGTATCAGTGGCGAAGGGTTTGTGACATGTTATTGTTTGCTCTCGAGCTCAAGATGATATCCAACAAACATGTGCGAAACCGCAGTCAGCGGGGCTCTTCACACCTAAACCTAACCTGATCTTCCCACTCAGGGTATCAGGGGACACGGGCGTGATACGGCGATGGTGATTGTAGGTCAGCGATAGTGACGGGGTCGTTGTGTGTTGAGGTTTAGGGATGTTTGGGTCTTTGAGCATGTGGATGTTGATGTTACTTAAAGTTTGAGCTGCCAGTGCGTAGCTGCCGCTTCTTTTTTCACTTGGGTTAGATCTCGGATCAAGCTCTATGGGTCAGTCCAGGCTCACGGTATTTGTGTACGTGGCTGTGGCTGGGTCAAGCGGTTCAGCATCACTTTTTCAAGGATAAGGTTTCATAAACGGTGCGAGAGGTCAGGCGGTATGTTCTTTGCGAGACTCGGTACATGAGCTATTTTTTAACGTCTTGGAGTCCCAGGTTTGTCAGGAGGTGATAAGCAAACAGGGGATCTACTGCACTCGTAACTAAATTACGTGGTCAGAGATAGCCTAGAGATGTTTAGTTGCATCGTTCGACAGGGAAGGTAGATTGGGTATATAACATCAAGCATGCCACTTTTGCGCTCCATACCATCGCGATCAAAGAGTAAAGCCAGGTAAGGACATTCCAGATGCTCCTCTTTCCATCTTCCGGTACCCCATCCGTACTGTCCAACGGGTTATTAGACAACCATACCTCCGAAACCGTGTACGGGGTTTTGCATGGAACAAGTTTGACCAGGTACCGCTGCGTTTCCGGTTGGCGGCTGGCTAATCGAAAACGGCAGATCGCAATTCGGATAGCCGGATTGCGTCCAGTCGGACACGGTGTCGTAGTCAGGGGTGAATGATATATTCTGATGTAACGTCTGCTCAAGATTCCTCGATGGGTTTTGGTGTGGTGTTTGCTCAACGTTTCTCGAGTCGTGAGACGGCGCATCGATTTTCCCTGCTGATGCATATGCACTTTCGAGCAGCTCTTCTACTTCACTTTGTTGTGGTGATGCTGGGTCGACATCGGTGTGCGAGCCAGCGAAGGTTTGCAGGCGCTTGAGGAGGGACATGGTCTCGTCGGACCGAGCCCACACAAGTCTGCGTTGTGTGGGTTCCTTTTTGCCTAGGTATTCTCGATATGTTCGTATGAGCCGATCGTGTGTCAATATGTTGTTCATGGCAAGATTCAGGTCCCAATGAGGACAGCCCTCTCGGCCGTGATCGTCTTCAATGTGGTCCTTGTACTCGTCGTAACCGAAAGCTTTTCCTTGGTAACCATCTAGGTGCCCTCCGGCTAGCGTGCAGTAGCCGCACGCTATTAGGGTATTTGTCGTGGAAGTGACCCCTTTGAGCTCTGGTAAACATGTCTCGAGATGGTCTTGGAACTCGTAGGCTCTCGATATGCGGCATTCAGGACAATGCTTTCTTTGCCGGCCCTTGGAACCCCCGTTTTCTCGAGATACTTTGCGCGTCTTTCTGTGCGCTGGACGCGGAATACTGCCTGCCGATGACGGTGTTGTGTCAAATGATCGAAGGTAGCCTGTCGAAGGGGTGGACGGTTCGTCGCGCAATCGCTTGCGGCTTGGAGTCACAAGAAGTTCGGGAGAGACGTCTAGGGATGTGGTGGAGCTCGCTTCGCCAGCAGTATCTAAAACATGTTGAGGGAAAGAAGATGCAGATTTTGGGGGTCATCCTACCTAAAATATAGCTAATGGTATGACTAGTCTGGTGTTCAGGAACGGTCTTTAGGTAATCCACAAGATTGGCCATGCTTCCTTTTCCAGCTCTTGCGATGGCTCTGTACAAATGACATATTCGCTCCACGCCGTGTGCAAGGAGAAATTTAAGATCGTCTTCACCAATGGTGCCTTCCTTAACGCAGTCTTGGAGATGGGTGATTGGGCGCAAGAGAGCAAGTGGGAACATGATCTCTGCGAAATCCGAACCAGTACTCGCTGGCGGTGAAGTTTCCATGGCTCGACGATTTACACAGAGTTGAACAATAATCTGAACGCTAACGGGAACACTAGTTGAGCGTATCGTTGAGTGCTAGATGCTACGAGTAGGTCGAGAAAGTCGCGTTGTTGTGACCCTAGCGTCAGCCCCGCCACAAATTGGGAGGTTGGGTGGTTGCCCCGAGCAACCTTCGTGGCTGGTGACGGTCATCAATTGCCAGCGCCCTGGTCTTCAGATCGCTGAATTGACTGTCGAAATTTGAAAATCAGTGATTTCGACTCCCAAACTCCCCCGATGCTTACATCTCATATGTACATCCCCCAGATCTCGCTGCAAAAGCGCAGAATCGCTGCGTTGCCGTCCTAACATCACAGCGACCATCATCCCAACTCTCCAAAAGCGCGTTTGCTCTCCTGAAATCTATCATTACACCTACGTCCTGCATCTTTTGTGAAATTCATCTTTTTCCCTCACCATAAGCGTTCCTAATCAACCTGCCATGTATATAAGTAAACTCGAACTTTGCTACTATATCATCCCTTCTCCAGCATACCCTTCACCACCCAGACAGCACATATGGTTAACCCTCCTCCTTGACGCTCATCTCGTGAGTTCTCACCATCACAAATGGTAGCTGTGTCCTCCAACAATACCTTTTATCACCCAGACGTTGCATGCGCTCGACTCTTCTCTTGGAAGTCCATCACCCCCACTTACCACCGCAGACGCTCTGTCCGGCTCCAATATACTTTCCTCCACGCTAGATAATGCCCTCCAACACCAAACTCGACCCCATCACCCTCCTCACGCTGATAATCAGCACCCTAAGTCTGCTATGCGCAGCTCTACAGGCCTTGTTCAGTTGGCAGTGTCTACATACCTGGAAGAAGTCCACCGTTTCACCACAGGGGCCCGCAAAAAGTGGGAAGCTCAAGATCGCGCGAAAGGAGGCGGAGGGTCGGGATGGGCTGCGGATCAGGAGTGCGAGTACAGTCTAGTATGGTCTACCTCCTATTAGGATGAGATCAAGGGATTGGATAGATTTCCACAATGATCTTGAATGGATGGTTGTCGTCAGGACTGGACTCGGTGAAAGAGCTAATGGCCACAATGGAAGATGTCTGTAGCACCTGCACTTCAGCATAATAACGTCTGAGACATCTGCGATGTGTGTATGTATTCGTACATTCGTAATTTGCGACGTGACGCGGAACGCGGTCTATCCATCCTATCAAAACGTTCCTACTTTTACTTCCTGTGGTATAACATTTCGATCGTGCGAAGTCTGACGGGAATCTTACTGCTCCCCGCTGATCGCTTTCTTGAGCAAGTCTATCTGCTCCCTCACCGCGCTCTTGCTCGTGCCTCCCGTTGCGCTCTTCAGCTCGACTGCACGCTCATAGTCGAGGCATTCAAGCACATCGTCGCCTAACCGTTCATCAATTCCCTTCAAGTCTGCGAGGCCTAGCTGATCCATTGGCACACCCTTGCTTTCCGCCAGTGCGACTACACGTCCGCTGATGTGGTGGCCCTCGCGGAAGGGCACGCCTTTTCGGACAAGGTAGTCTGCGAACTCCGTCGCTAGCATCTCCGGAGCCAGAGCTGCGCGCATCTTCTCCGCGTTAACAGTCAACGTAGACAAGACGCCTGTCGCGATCAAAATTGAGTCTGAGACGGTCTTGATATGGTCGATGAGTGGCTCCACTGATTCCTGGAGATCCTTGTTGTACGTTGTCGGCAGGCCCTTGATCGTGCAGAAGAGGCCTGCCATGTGTCCGAAAGCACGACCGCTCTTTCCCCTAATCAACTCCAAAGAGTCGGCATTCTTCTTCTGAGGCATAAGGGAAGAGCCTGTGCTGTATGCATCTGCCAACCTCACGAACCCAAATTCCAAACTGGAGTAGATGATCAGATCCTCAGCCCAACGAGAGATCTTGAGCATAAATGCAGAGCCCCATTGTAGGGTTTCGAAAACGAAGTCGCGGTCGCCGACAGCGTTCAGGGAGTTCGGGAGAAGAGCCTCAAAGCCAAGCTCCTTGGCCATGGCATGTCGGTCGATGTTGAAAGGATTGCCTGCGAGTGCACCGCAACCTAGTGGTGATCGGTTGACGCGCGATATGACTTGGCGGAGTTGGGAGAGGCAGTCTAGGAAGCCGGTCGCGTGGGAGAGGACCCAGTGGGACCAGCGGACTGGTTGCGCTTTCTGGAGATGCGTATAGCCTGGTATCTGCGACAGGACTTTGTCAGCGGGACGTCTCTCTTGTTCGTCCCCTCGGAGCAGCTTGCTCAGGAACGACTATGATCTGCGACTGATCGAGCGTCATACCAGAATGTCAATCTCAGCCTCAGCCCTGCTGACTGCGACCTTGATCAGATCTACTAGTTCGCTTTCTACCCTCCAAAGCTCCTCGCGCAGCCAAAGACGCATGTCTGTCGCGACCTGCTCGTTCCTACTCCTCCCTGTGTGTAGCTTGCCTCCAATCTCTTTTCCGATGATCTCGCTCAGCCTGCGCTCATTCGCCGTATGGATGTCCTCGTCATTCTGCTTGACTTCGAATGTGTTGTTTGCCCACTCGTCCTTGACTTGAGCAAGGCCCTTCTGGATGGCGGAGAACTCGGAGGAGGTTAGGATGCCGTTGTTGTAGTTTGCGCGTGCAAAAGCAATGCTGCCGGCGATGTCCTGCGAGTAGAATAGCCGATCGTAGGGGAGAGAGGCATTGTATTGTTCCATAACAGGGTCGAGGCCCTCTGCATGAATATATCAGCTAAAGGTGTACAATCTCGTAAGACGATTGGCAAAGTCAATTGAGCAATTACAGCAACTTACGGGTAAAGCGACCTCCCCAGAGCATATTCTCTGCGACTTTCTTCTCGGGTGCCATCTTGAATGGCGAGCTATGAAGACAGGGACAAGTGGGGTGTGAGCTGGCTGTGATTGAAGTCGTGACTGTTCACATGCAACCTAAAAAATTATGACACGAGCAGGGATGACGATATATGCACGGTTCATGTGTGGCTGCTGTGGCGTTTACCGTCCGGATACGGCATGTCACGATGTTCATCCCCCGCCTGACTAGGCCACCCCATGGATCTATCATAGAAAGCCTGCATCGGTAACATATAAGAGGACTGATAACATCACGATGTATGGAAAGACTGAGATGTTCGATGAACTTCGTGCATACTCTCATAAAGTGGGGTATCTATACAATGCGGCTGTTGTCGTGAAGAATGCATGCATCCCTCCTCATCCTCCATCCGCAAAGCCATGCCACCTCTCAAAATAAACTCGATCGTGGCAAGTAAACCAAATCGCATAGAACACAAGGAAAGCTCGTAGTCGGGGTATTCTCCACTCCATTAGACGCCACTGCTCCGCCTCACGCGCCCTGCGTCGCTAGCGTCCTCGGGACGGCCAGCGTAGGGCATCACTAGACTCTGCTCGTGTGCATGCCGCCTCCAGTTGTCGCGCGCCTTCGCCGGCCGCCTGCCTTGCCGCAGGTCAAGCAAGAAATGATGATGTCGAAGAGGGCGACAATGCCGTTGATAATGGCCATGCACACGGCGCCGATGGCGTTGACGATGGCCATCAAAACATTTCCGATCGTGCGGAGGACGGATTGGATCTTGTGGAGAGTTAGAATGCTTGATACAAGACTAGCGGTGTTAAGTAAGCCTTACGCAAGATACAACGGCACCCATTTCGGCAGTATTTGTGAGATGTTTGTTGGTAGTAAAGTTGTGGACTTGTAGAGAGCTTCGATGGAGTCAGCACAGAAGCAGAGGTCGATGTTGGCGGTACACACCTTTGGGGATGGGGACTCTCAAAAGCAGAGTTTGTTGTTGTGGTGAGGAAGAATGTGTGGGTGTGGCAGGTAAATATGTAGTTCCCAGGGGGCAGGTCGTGGCTCACTTATAAGGGCTCCCCGTGCCTGCAACAGCCTGACGTCACTGTTCAGAGACTGTAACCGCCTTGCCGGTGACTGACAGTGACAGAGCACGAACCCCCCCAGCCATGCTCATTTCGCCAAACTCCCATCATCATCGCAGGCTGGGCGCTTGATCACGGCGCCGCACCGCAAACAACCCGCAGCCTAAAACCTGCTCTTTGTTCTGACGTTCCTTAGCGCCGAGCCTAGCAGTCCACTTGCGGCAGCGATCAGCACCAGTCGTCCGAATCAGTAACGCTAAACAGCCATCTTCCCTGCTGCGCTGCGCCGAGAAAACCTTTTTCGTGATCATGCGCCACATGCTTAAATTCCTTCTGTCGTCATCTTCAACCTCCGCAGCTTCATACGGCGAAGATGTTCGCCAACTGTGGCTGCAATCTCGATACGCCGCAGCTATCGACACAGATATCTCCCAGGCCAGCAATCCGATATCGTGTCGCACGGCACTTTGTTCCGCGACATTTAACTACAGTAGTTCCGCTGTGCCAGGTTACAAAGTTGTTATCGACCGAATCATGGGTCGAAGCAGCCACACTCTGCGACTTCTCCGCTGCTACTCCGCTTCTGACTGCGCCCGAGATTGCGAGAAATCCGGCGGGGAGAACCGTTGCACGTTGCAGATGAGTCGAGAGTGACGTAGTCGCAACGGCTCGTCTCAAACTTCCGTGAGTACCAGATCCTGGGAGACGTGGCCGTGCGTCGACGCAAGCAGGGCGTGGGAGATTGGTGGTGAGACAACCCGAAAACTCTGTGCCGGGCAGCCTTCATATTTCCATGGCAATCGGCGTTTTGGTGGACGTCGAATCTCGGATAACAGTAGCTAAAAGGTAACGCGCGCCACCATGCCGGACGTCTAGACTTTTCGTTCCGCTCATTTCAAGATTGCGTTGATGCTGTTGAGATCGAAGCAAACTGGGAGCGGACCCTGTGTTCCGAGTACGGAGTATTGTCAGAGCCTGAGCGAGGACACTGCAGCGCCGCTTTCAGTGCAACTCCCCTTGGCATTGTTTCATGCTCATCTTCTCTAGCAACATTGTTGTACTGGCCCAGTCTACTACATCCGCCACGCTTTGTTCTCTTACCCGCAGAATGACCTTTCGTTGTATATGAACAATGTGGAGGTTGCCGATGAGGTAGTATATATTCCTGGTTACCTCTTATCGTGATCTTCAGACAATCTTGAAACACTTTGAGTGCACAATAGCGTCGCACTTTCGTACCTTTGTTCGTTAGTGCGATCTCCCCTTCTGTCAGGAAATTGACGTGCTACTTTCCAGCATCAAAATGTTTTTGGACGCCAAGACATTGAAGCGGGACTTCGTCTCCGCTGGTAAAATCGGTGAGGGAAGCGATGGCGCGATCGAAAAATTCAAGCACAGAAGAATCAAGGGAAAATTCATTGTAGTCAAGATGCCCGTTGAAGGCAAGGACTCGTATCGCAAAGCGATCCAGGACGAGATCCGGGTCATGAAGAACCTTCAGCATCCGAACATCGTCCACCTACTAGGATACGATGAACACTGGATTCCATATGGCCCCGCCCTTTTTTACGAGTTCTGTCAGTACGGAGACATATTCACTTACCATACCAGGCTCGTCGAAACGTATGGCTCTGTTCCTGAGGAGACTTTATGGAAGTTCTTTGCTGACGTATCCAAGGCTCTAAACTACTTGCATAATGAGCTCAACATAGCTCTTATCCATGGAGACATGAAGCCCGAAAACGTTCTAATCGTCAAATCCTCGGATTGCTTTGAAGTTCTCCCACGAACGCCTCTGTTCAAAATCGCAGATCTTGCTCGTGCTGTTCCGTACTCACCTGAATATAGGCAGTGGACCAAGTTCAACGGCACACCCGAGTACGCGCCACCTCCCGCAGAGAGGCGACTCGGTGTAACCCCGGCATTTGACACATGGGGCCTCGGAGCAACTCTCCAGCAGTTAGCTTTAGGCGTGATGCCGATCTTGCGCTGGGAAACCTTCGTCAAACACTGTCCTGAGTTGCAGAGAATGGAGCCTGCCAAACTGGCCGAGCAAGATCCCCAGCAGCAGCACTGGCGAGATATCATTCCGTGTGTATACCGACCTCTCAATGTTACTACGGAACAACTCAAGCAGAATTGGGATTGGTCGCCTAGGAGGAAAGCGACGCAGTACAGCAACGCGTTGAATCGGTGGTATTCGATGTGTATGGAGGCAGACCCTGACCAACGCATAACTGCTGCAGAGCTAGTCAAGCGGCTTGTTCCGGTAGCTGAGCGCCAGATTTCGGTGCTCGTAGCAAAGAGGAAGAGAGAGAATCTAAGATCGATCGTGCAACTCTTGGAGAAGCCCAGCCTTGTCAGCAAGCCACGCGACCCATTCTCGATCCCAAAACGTAGAGCAGCACCTCTTCCCCTTCCGCCCCGACACGGTAAGATGGATGTAGCCGATCCAAACCCTCTGGCAAGGGCTGCACTCGAGCTGAAAGGGGAACGCAGTCCAGCTTTGAAGCGCGAGGACTTTGGTCTGCCACCGCGTCGTAAAGAGCTGATCAAGAGAAGCAGCACTCAGAATACCGAGAAGTCGTTGAAGCGTCGACAAATAGAGCAGAAGTATCTTAAGGGTATGAAGAAGAAGAAGCCCCAATAGGGGTTTAACTCGCAGGACGAGTGCTTCTGCTTTACGAGCTACGATGCCATGCGCGACGGCCGGCCACCCTTCGGAGATTGTTTCTTTCCCTTCTTTTTGCCCTCCTGTAGATATACGTTTTCGAAAAACTGCTTTCCAAATGCAATCATTCCAAAATTATTCCTGTCCCGTCCAATACTATCTTTTGCAGTGACCTAGCCCGTCTTCGGCTTCTATCGAAACATTTCTTTACTTACACTCATCTCACCCTTCTCGTCTCCTATCTCACACATCCCAACACATGTAAAATCAGTGTCCGGTCGTGGCTCATATCACTGAAGTTCAATCCCGACTCCAAAATCCTACGACCGACCCCTCGGCCATAGCACCTCGGCTCCGTCGGCTTTTACCCATCACCCAATCCTTCCATCCAAACGCATCCCATCAATTACGCCAACACCAGGCAACAGCCCTCATCTTACGCGTCGCCAGACAACTGCGCCTAGATTATTGTAAGATCCGAATTCGCGCACCCGGACATGTCTACGGAAACCGCGGAGCAGCGAGCAAAACGCAGGGCTGAGTCGGGCCGTGCACACAGCTACGCACGCTACGCGCGCTATGCTAGGGGTCGGGGAGTTGGGTTAGTCTAAACGCCGACGAGATGGCTTGGGTCGGACCAAGTGCAGGGCTGAAACGGGGATGAGGCGAGGGGTATATATGCGGGTGTGCTGCTGCTGTGTTGGCTGTAGATTCTTGGAGGTGCGATAGATACCACTCTTACGAAGAACTGGAAAAGAGTCGATACTAGGTTACTCTGGAACACAGGCGATTTGACCAAGTCCGAGTACGAGTCCTTCGAGGCTTCGAGGAACGTGCGTACTTGAAGAGACTGAAAGAGACGGAGAACCCGCGGATTCGCTCAACTACTTTACATTCGTATAAGAGAAGGAAGAAGGAAGCGCAAGGAGTCGTAAAATATCTGGAAGCTTGAAAAGCACCGAGAAAGAGCTCGACAAAGATGTCGACAACATACCTCTCCGTCTACGACCTGCTCCGCATCACATACACCTACGAAGGACAAGCTATGCTCTCTTCATCCCCGTCTCGGACTTTGAATCGAACAAATTCCTCTGCATCGACATCCACATCCACATCAACATCCTCTGTACGTCTACCACTTCCCTTGTCTCTTCCCTTGACCATTCCCATCCGCTTCCCTACATTATGCCACCACAATACTAACGAATCCCAGTCCTCCACCTCCAGCACAGCAGACCCCACCGCATTAGAAACCGACTTCACATACTCTTTCAGCTCCAGATCGAGGCCAAAGGCATCAAAGCACGATAGTGCCATGGCTGTCGATTGAACAAAATGACGATCAATGCCTAGCAGGACCGGGCAACATGAACCGAACTCCACTCATCCAACGGCGGACCGTAGGACTCCACTCTACTCACTAATGCAGGGAGAGGGGTATGAGGGTCAGGGTCGGATGCTCGCCACTCCAAGCACGAAGCCGCAAGACGCTTCGAGCGACTCTGCATGCACCCTTATGACGGATATCGTAGTGTAGTACTGAGGAAGATCGGTCACGGGTGTGCGCAGTGATGCCGTCTTAGCACTTGGTACCCAGGCAATTGAAGTGCGAATCCGAATCGCAGCGTCGGCAAGCATGCCAGATATGATCTTGTAAGATAGTAGTACAGAAATAGTATACAAAATATAATACAGACATGCATCGTACACATAACCTCCTCTTCCTCACCCCCCTGGCCCAGACCGCCGATTATCTCTCTTCTGACATGCTCCTCGCATCTCATCGTACAGCTAACCCCATATAACGCCATCCCCTCCCCTCCCCATGCTCAATCGCCCTCCGCATACCGTGTCGGAGAGGCGCAAAGCCCCTTATTACTTGTTGAAGATTATCCCCTTCGTACATGCTCCTCGCATCTTACACCACCCCGTATAACGCCATCCCCTCCCCTCCCGTACCCAACCGCCCTCCGCAAAACGTGTTGAAGAGGCACAAAGCCCCCTATCGCTGGTCGGCCTCAGCCGTCTTCTCCAGCCGGCCCGCCTCGCTCTCCTTCCTCCACTTCTCCTTCCTGTTCCGCTCGATGATGTCGAAAATCTCCGACAACGGCCGCTGAGGCTGCGGCGGTGTGTGCGGAGACGGCGGCTGGCGGTGAGGGGAGGGCGGCGGCGGCGGCGTTCCTGGTGGTGAGGGGGTAGGGCGCTTGCCCTTGGTCTCCTCGACCGGAGGCTGCTCGGCGGTGGTCTTCTTGTCCTTGGTGGCGTCCATTGAGGCCTTTGGCGGTGCGGCAGGTGGAGGACGGGGGAGCTGGGCTCGAGTAGGATTTGTAAAAAGTGCTTTTGTGGCTTTGTGATGTGAGACGGTTTTGCTATGGGTGCTGCTTTTGTAGTCGTAGGTCGACGTAGTGGAGTATGAGGAGTGTGTGTGTGGTAGGATAGGGAGTTGTTGACCTGCAGAGGAGCCAAAAAGTGTTTGCAGGCTGGCTTTGGGGCAGAGGGGCAACGCGCCGTGATGTGATGCGGCCTCTATTGTTGTCTTCCTTCTCCTAGCCCCGATGGTGCCCACGCCCCCATTCTCCTCTGCTTCACCATAACACCCTCCGGATGGCACTCTCCAAGCTTGCAAGCACGACGGCATTGTCGTTGACCATATCCTCGAGATGTATCCAAACAGTAAGTCGCCCACCATGCGGTGCCATCGCGAGAAGTGACTGGAGCTCTCTGCCTTTGCTCTCCGCGTCTCTCACTCTCAGCTCCTGACGCCGGCAACGCAGACATTGATAGCAGCAGCAAGTTGCAAGTAGTAGAGAAGATCGAGCTACACCGTAGCATTGTAAGTAACGTCCTTCTCCAATCCACCTGTGGCGTTGCGGCCTTGTGCCCAGAAGCTCTGTTCTAATCCCAACCCCGGACACAGGCAGCGCGCCTTTGACGGCAGCAGTGAGCATCCTAGCATGAGGGATCATCGACTTAGATGGTAAGTAACTTCATCTCACAGCGGTTGAAGCGGTCGGCATCAAGTTTGAGTCTGACGCGCCTGCCACACCATCAGAGGCAGCGCAGAGCGGCGAGCTTATAAACCACCAGACGAGCTGAACAACACCTAGATGAGCTGGCAGAGAGGTTCATACAGATGGAGACCTGCTGGAGCATCTGCGCCATCCACTCGGTGAGTTGGCCTTAGTGAACTCCACTCCAAGGCTGAAGGGGCTGCTCCCGCTGCCACCCTCTTTCCTCATTCACCCCACTAGCGAGCTTCACCAACGCGCGGAGCTCTCTCTCTACCCCCAACGAGAGCCACTTCATTCTTTGCAAGAAGGTACGCAGATCCCTCTTCCATGCACAAAGGTGCCCACGAGCTTCGAGCTCGTCCGCCGAGGGCGCGCATTGTGTGTCTTTGTCACCACAGCTGACGACAACAAAGCAGCTCGGCAGCCAATTACCTCCATGAGAGGGCGCGATGATGTTTTGACTCGCATAGGTCTCGAAGGCGTCCGACAGTATGCTGTTGCGGCGAGCCTCATCCTCGTCAGCTGGCGAGGGTGACGGTAACGGCGAAGTTCGCTAAGCTCGCGACGGCGGCAACGATGCTCACTATCCTAGGTCGTACCACCATTAGCATTGCGCGTCAATGAAGGCGGCAAGCCATGACTTTGGCCATTGCTTCACAGGCGGAGATAGCGGCACGCGCCTTTGCCGTTGATTTGATGTTGAGCACAGCCGTCGGACCCATGGTAAGCATCCAAGACTCCCAGCATTGAAGCAAGGCAGGATGATTTCGATATGACATCTGAACTAACGGCAATATGCCGCCACAGATGATTGTTCAGAACCGCTCTGACCTTTCCCTTTCGCGGCTTCATTCATTATATCTTCATGCTGAACCAAAGCTGACCGGAGCACAACAGATAGGATCTCCATTGGAAACAACGTCGAGTGTCGGCAATCGTTCGAAGTATAAAGGCATCGCAGCAACGGTACCAACCCTCGGAGGCCGCTCGGGACGTTGACGACGCCAACCACCAGACATCAAGCATGAAGGTCCTGCATGACCAACGCCGTCATGACTCGAAGATCGTACTGAGGTAAAACCTTCACTCCCATCTCTTCCCATCTGTCTCTTGAATGATGTTACTCCCAACGTTCTTATGAGGGAATTCTCGGTGATTCCACAATCAAATAAGATCGACTAATCTGTGATCTGACCCGTTGCAGTTGCAAATGAACTTCCGACTCTTTCTTCTGAAGACAAAAGCTAACCAAGACTCATCAGGACTACTCGCCGATCATTGCATCCGGATATCCCCATCGATGCCTCCTGGTGCATGTCAAGCTACAAAGACCGCCGATACGTACACATCCCTTACCTAGGTACGACCTCGAGGTCATGCCGGCGAACGATAGTCGTTCCTCGGCTAGCATTCAGAACATGTCGAGACACACGTGCCGAAAGCAATACTCATGCTGGTTAATCACAATCATACCATCAATCCATTCTCGACCAGCATGAGGACCAGTCACTTCTCTCGAGTATCCTAGTCAGGTGAGGAATCAAGCTCCCCTTTCTTGTACAGTCTTCCTGTGATGACAACTTATCTCGTTTCTGGACCGATCCATGGCGGTGAACGAGGCACGCATTTTTGATCTGTGCTATTCGCATCTGGTGCTATGCAATCCAATGCCGTACTCGAGCTGACTTTCTTGACTTAGGAGCACTCGGGTCCCTTGATCCATTTACGACATCTCGAGATGAAATCTCTTCATGCAAGGTGAGACAGTGAATCCCTCTTTATGATCTTTCAATGATGATATCTCTTTCGATTCTGTACCGACCCATGGCAGTGATCGAGCTCACGCAGATTCTGATTCGTCGCATCCACGTCCCGCTTTCTGAGAATTCTTGTCAGAGTCAAGCAGATCTTGATACGTTAGGAGCAGTCGGATCAACCGCTGGGCACTTCGACTGGAGAGCTCAGTATACCTCGCCTGCTGCCTCGTTCCTTATACATGCGAAAGTATCTCGGTGTACTCTAGTGGAAACCGCATGGTACCTTCGAGTCCTTTTGCGAGGCGTCGGCTGACTGTTCTGTATAGCCGGCCACTGTCAGATCAAGCTGTCGTAGATTCCCGGTGACGTCGGAGACCGATCCAAGCCGGTAAGTTGTTGATATACCCATATCCTAGCAAGCCCACAAGATGATCCTCAATCCTTTCTTATTCCGACCTCTACCATGGAGAGCACATTTTCAATCTGTCAACTGACCCCTGGCACTCACGTCCGACACTCCTTCACCGTCGGTGGAACCGAGCTGACACCCTTAAGCAGGCACAGAGCGTATCAACAACAGGTCTTGATCGAACTTCATCCTATAACAGAACGTAATCCAGATCAAGCACCATCTTCCTCTTATGATGATATACCATATCACGCAACTTCGATTGAAGGTCATGAGAACACCAACTCTGATTAAGAATCCGCTCGTCGTCAAATCGAATGATGCCAGCTCTAGCGAGCAGTTGATGAGTGAGCAGGGCCACAGATGCCCGCAGCAGCAGCAGCAATATGTGAGTTTTTCCCCTCCGCAGCACCCTTTATCCTTCGATGATGATTTTCCATATGTTCATCTCTCAGAGCTTCCTGTGTTGATACACTAATTTGGTCATTCTGATCTTAATCCGTTATCGCTTCTTGACTGGCAATCAAGTACTGTTATTAGCAGCAGCTGACGAGTACGCAGGAATGAGAGCAGTCTGCCAAAGATCCCAGTCGTAAGTTCTCCTTCGCTCTAGTGTCATTTTTCCTCGATGATGATTTTCCAACTATGTTCATCTCCTTCTGAGATTCCCTGACGATAACCGTGGTGTGGTCATTCTGATCGTTTGTGTCCGCGTCTTAAAGAACGCAATGCTGGTACTGGCAACAGCTGACAAGTACGCAGGAATAACAGCGGCTTGGCGAAAGAGTTCAAATGTGAGTTCTACTTTTCTTCAGTGTTATCCTTCCTTCGATGATGATCAATCAAACTTGTCTTCTTTCTGAGATAAGATTCCTTGACGATACATCAATTGAGTCTGATCGATTCTTTGAGTTCCCGAGTTGTACGATGGCAACAGTGGCGAGAAGCTGATGATCAAACAGTGTCGGAACATCTTGAGCGATACATCCAGGTCCACCGCTGGCTAAGACACGAGGGCTCAGATATGAGCGGTAAGCAAGATTGCTTCAAGCTTCCACGATGACTCCGACAATGTTTCCTTCAACCTGAAATTCGTCTTCTGATGCTCATGATGGATACTTTCCAGGACAGGTATCGATTCTCCGATCCTTTAGCGATATCTCATGGACGTCACAGCGAGAAGCTGGCGGTTACACAGAGACGACAAGCTCTTTCACGTAATCGATCCGGGAGCACCATTGGTAAGCCTACTCTTATCTTCTCCTTCCGACATGATGACCTCAAATTGCCTCTCTCGTCTGAAGTGCCATTACTAATGGCCATGATAAACACCTTGCATGTTCTGATCAAATATTGTTCACATCTTCTGCGAGACATGACGAGCGTTCTTGCGAAAGGCTGATCGAAGCATATGTAGAAACTTCTTCGACGGACAATATGCCGATAACCCACCAGTAAGTCAAGCCTCCTCTTCTCGCATCTATTTCTCTTTTCATGATGATCTCTTCAAACAATTTCAGTCCTCAAAGTCTGATTGCTATGACGACCCCAAAATATCTGATCTTTCATATTCATGTCGCAGCGAGCTATGGTGGACGTTGCCGCAAAACGCTAATTGCTGTACAGGATGATCATTACGGGAACGCGATAGATCAAGTTCGCGACCGGTGAGGCATTGGTGTCTCTTGCATTTCGCCAACCCGACGAGTCAGATGACCAAACATGTTGAAACCCGGGGAAGACTGGGTTTCGGGTGATCGAATCCAATAGTTGTCAGGTAAGGACTGTTCTCTCTTGGGCTGCCTCATACTCCACAGTGATGCTTCTTCTTTGATTGTACTTCTGATTATCTTGACGAGTCTTCAAACCTCTGATCGTTTCCTGTTATCGAAGAATCGAACGGCGTTAAAGACGGCAGGGTGCTGACGCTCGTATAGGAAGATGACTCTGATGCCGGACCAGATCTAGGTAAGACACCAAGGCTCCCTTGAATGTTTGCATATCAATTTCGATGATGACGCTACAATATCCAACCGAATGTGATGAGGATACACACCACGGTTACCTGATGCGTGTTTCTATACCTACAGCTGGAAATTCATTTGTAGAGACGCAGGCTAACCAGATGCTAGACACACCATGAGAGTATGATCCTGTATGGATTGCTGGGCTGTGAACGTCGACCCATAGTGGAAGTCTATCTGACATATTGTCAAGCATTCACCGCAGCGGCGCAGTGAAGTTTGACGTGTCTTGACGAGAAAGGGTTGTTTGTTGGAGCCGGCGTGGAGTCGCTGAGCAGATCGGAGGGTTATCCTGGAATGTCGTCGAGCATTTGCCGCATCGTGCACCGGGACGATCCCGAACGAGGAAGAGCTAGTTTTGGCAAGAAGCGCGGAGTCGTAGAGTGATAGGTCATAGACCCCCTCTCGCGTAACAGCTCTTACGGACAATATAATGGTGAGATAGGGCCTAGGTCGTCGCCCTTATCCAGCGCCGCCATCAGCAGGTAAGTGGATTGTGTCTCTTTAGCGTCGTTCATTCAGAACCGTGGCGTATCTGAGCCGTCGGGCATAGGACTTTTGGCCATCGTTCCGGCTTTGTGGTGTTGACCCGATGCTTCGAAGGAGGATGGCTACACATGTTGTTGTGTATGTGGCAGACCGGCGGCGCGGCCGTTGCGATCAAGACTGCTTGCAGCGACCTCTAATCAGGCATACACTGGATTTCGTTCGAGGTGCTAATTGTTATGCGTAGTAGATACCGCGGCGCCTGCTGTTGCTCGCTCCGGTGTGTGGCGCCCAGAGCAAGCGCGTTAGCCTGGAGTCGAGCAGCCGCAGAGCCATCCACGCTGTTGGGCGAGGCCTATTTGATACCTCTCCTTTGACCTACGTGGGCCTCGTCTGCAGCGGTAGTTTTTTTCGGTGATGCGAGCGCCTTCGGAAGGGACATCGACGGCGTGCGATCTTCGCTCGGCTCCTGGTGTACGCCGGAGTAAGATGTCAGTCCTTTTCAGAGCTATGCGACAAAATGCCGTCCAAGAAATCGCACAAAATTCTCACGTGCCCGCGACCATCAGTGCCCACGTGGTGGTTGCTCGTGCGCGTCGGGCGAGGGCTTTCGCCGAGTTGTGTACGCTGCGATGAGGGTGCAACGTAGAGGTCCCTGCTGTTACCGAGAAAGCGCCCGTCCGCACACATGAGATTAGTTCATGTCTCATAATGTGATGGATTTGCATACCTATGCCGACATACAATGGCTACTACCCTCCTGTCAGCTATGCTGGCTCTTACAGCACCTACGACCCTGCTGTCATGACTACTCTGCAGAATCTCTACGGCTAGGATGTGGTATGATAGAGCGCGGTGCCTGCCTTGGAGATCAGCTCGGCGTCAACATGAGCACAAGAGGGTGGCTTTCCTGACAAACACGCTGGCGAAGAGAGCGCATCGCATGCTACCAGCGGACCCCGCCCATCTTCGCGCTCGCTGTGTAAACTGAGTGCAGCCCCGGCCAAAAGCAGAGCTGTCTCTACTACTGAGGATGTTAATGATCAGCCGGTCCGCGTTGCTGCACGCTCAAGGCTACATTTGCACGCCTATTTAGTTGGCTCAGGAACAGTCGAAATACTTGTTTTCCATTGGTGTTCCGAGATATCACTTGTCAAAGCTAGAGGCGCTTGACTTCTTCTCGGTGAGCAGGCCCATTGCCTGTGACCTTGATGACTTTCATCCTCCCCGGGTACGCCTGCCGTTGCCTTCCAGAGAGGCCATGCAAGTCATGCCAAATCTATGAATCGTCGTTTCCATCACATCATAACGCCAAGTTGAAGTAAGGTGTAGTCCCGCTGGGGTCATGCAACTTTGCCTGAGCAACGCCGCAGCCTCCGTGTTTCGCCTACGCCTTTGCATGCTGCTGCGTCCACTGACGAGCTGTCTCGATGGCGGCCTTTTCGTCCTCCTTCCACTTCTGCGCGACGTCGTTGGCGAGCGGATCGTCAGGGTTCGGAGCACCAAGCAGCGCCTGGATGGAGAGGAGAATGGTGCGGATCTGGAGCGCCGGAGACCAGTTGCCTGCCACAGTCAGTGTTTGCTCGAAGGGTGCGCTGTCATGGTCAGGCTTACTCTTCAAGACGTCCAAGCAGATGCGGCCAAGACGATCGATGTTGGGGTGGTAGATCTTGGTGAGGAAACGGATCTTGGGCGGAGTCATGGGGTAGTCGTCCGGGAGGAAGAGCTCGAGGTTGAAGACGCCGCCTACAGAAGTGGTTAGCAAAAGCGCACGTTTGACGACACTGCAGGGGTTACCAACCCTCATATGGGCTCTGCGAGGGGCCATCGATCTTGACGTCGAAGTATCGCACGTTGTCGTCGTGAGGCACCGCGCTGATGCCAGGCACCCTAGGAGGAGTCATCAGCATATCGTCTGAGCACTGCTGAGCAACTTGGTGGCGTAAAACTTACTTTTCCGCGACCAGGCGCTCCGTCTCCTTGATGATGCGTTTGGGGGTTGTCATCCTGGAGGGGTTGTCGAGGATGTTGTGGTGTTGGAAGAGGTGATGTCCACAGAAGGGGAACTCGTGCAGCTGCCCGCTACGGCGGGGCGGTTCGTGCAGACCGGGCGGTGTGGGGGTGGCTGGTGCACACGGCCCGATTACCACAGTCCCGGCCCGCGTTACCCACTCTTTCTGGACATCACAACACCACGCGCACCGCTATCCGCCTCTGCGATATCAGGCAGAGCCCCCCAAAGCAGGCCGCGCGGGGTCGGAGGGAGCCCTTTGGCGCCGCTATGGCGTCTCATGAGGAGGAGGACACGTTCGTGAAGGACGTCTCTGTCGAGGTCGGAGACGAGGAGATTGGCGCCGCCTCGATCTCACCAAGCGGCAGAGATGTAGTGCTGGCCAGCAAGACCGGGCTGTATATCCTTGACCTCGACAATCCTTGGTACCCACCGAGACACGTCGTGCACCGGACAGACTGGGACGTGGCGGACGTCCAATGGAGCCCCTTTGCGTCCAGGCCCGGGAGGATAGCGAGCACTGCCAACCAGAAGGCCATCATCTTCAATCTCAGCATAACCAGCCTCGACAACAAGGCCCCAGTGGAGTACATCTTGCACGCACACTCCCGTGCAATCACCGACATCAACTTCTCTGCCCACCATCCAGATATCCTAGCCACGTGTGCCGTGGACAGCTTTGTCCTCACGTGGGACCTTCGGTCTCCCCAGCTGGTTGGTGGCACGTTCGGACTGAAGCCCAGCTACTCAGTGGCCGACTTCGAAGCAGGCGCTACTCAGGTCAAATGGAACCGCAAGAACGAATACATCATCGCCTCCTCTCACGACAAGTTCCTCCGCATCTGGGATACTCGAAAAGGCGCGGTCCCCGTTACCACTCTGGCTGCACATCAAACCAAGATCTATGGAATTGATTGGCATCGTTCAGACCCGCACAAGATTCTCACGTGCTCCTTGGATAAGACCATCAAACTGTGGGACAAGGTTGGCCTCAATGAACGGATCAGCCTGCCAACTCGTGTCATTCACACAGACCATCCGGTTCGACGGGCTCGCCACACTCCCTTTCCCAATGGTATCCTAGCTATGCCACAGAGAGGCAGCTCTGCTCTGAGTCTCTACACCTACGATGCGGGCGCCACAGATATGGCCGAGACTGTCTGTCCTCCTGCACATACTTTCCAGGCTCATGAGGAAGGTTCACACGTTCAAGAGTTCCTATGGCGCGTTCGCGGATCATTCGATGACGGGTTTGACAACCGCGAGTTTCAGCTCATCTCGTGGGGCACCGACCAGCATCTCCATCTGTACAAGGTGCCACCGCACCTCCTGTCCGATGCTATGGGCTTCAACAAAGGCGATCCCGTTGTTGGAGAACCGACTTCCACTAGGAAAGGTGCCAAGTATGTTACATACCGTGATGAACCGGCCAAACACGTAACGAAAACACGGGAGGCTTCTACATCTCTTCAGCAGCAGCAACAACAAGGCACTCTCAGCTCTCTTTTTCAGTCAAAGTTGCGCTTGACTACCAGTCGGCTTGACACGATGGATGGAGGTCCGCAGCGTGCTACCATGACCGCAGGCTCGATCCGCCATAATGTCCACGGACACGTTGTCAACTCCATGAAGTGGTTGACCGGTGTGAAGGTTGGCGAGCGTCGCGCTGATACACTCTCGGAGAAGCTTACGGACGAGAATCACCGCTGGAAGGTCCACACCAATCTCCTCACCGAAATCGTTCGTGTAGGAGAGAAATATCGTAATGTTAGCTTTGAGGAGACAGACTATGCGAAGCGTCGCCTCCAGGTGTCGTTCTACGCACCATGGGGTGAACCCGAGACTGCTAATGATCGCAAAGGCGAGGGCAAACTAGTCTATCTGCGCTTTGTTATTAACTTTCCAGAGAAATACCCGTATATTACCGAGGTGGTGGATGAGAACGGCGAGACCGTTAGACAGAAGAACCCACTCCAGGTCGAACTTGAGAGGACCACCGCGAAAGCGGATACCGCTACTCTGGTCAAGCTTCAGGTCGACCTGAACCGTATCGCGAACTACAGAGCCAGTCTTGGTCGGGAGGCACTGGATGGCGTCATTTCCTATGCGCTGGGAGACCGCCGCCTTGAGGATAGCATGAATCTTCCCGGGGAGCCAGAACCAGCCCAGGAGAATCTGCCACCGGAGGAACTGGCCGAAGAGGAGAGCTCCAGTGACGATGACGATGAGAATGACGGTTTGGGTATTGCACAAGACATCATGAACTCTTCGCTTTCGAATGCTAATATTCCTCTTCCTGTACAGTGTGCCGTTCGTTTCTCCGTCGCTGGCTTTCTAATCTTAGCCCGACCTCCCCTGGCGGAACTCCAAGCCACAGCCCACACTGGTCCAGCCCTGCGACTCCCACGCCATCCAGCGCAGGGTCTTCCGAAGGATGAGATCTTCGAGTCTTTTGGCAGGTTGAACATGCCGCGTGACGATGGCTCGGATTCGCCAGCTTCTTCCACCGGTTCATGGGAATGGTCATCTTCTCCGTCATCTTCTGGATCTGATGATACAGGCGACCCCAGTTCATCTCGTTATCAACCCGCTATGGCGTGGCAGAATCCGTCCTTGCGTTTCCAGGCGAGGACATCTCATCCATCTTCGGTTGCAGCTGAGAGAACTAACAAGGCCAAATCTGTGGTTTCGATCCTTGCTTCACCTGCGGAACAGTTTGTACCTAGTAAAAAGTGCCTAGCGGAGGAGTACCGGATATTTGGCGATGGCCCCCAGGTTTGCTCTCATAATGCGGATGTAGCCAGGCGTTTTGGTTTCGAGGATCTGGCCGATGTCTGGGAACTTTGCAAGCTGATTTTGAATAACGAAGTTCCGTTGGAGATACTGCCCCAACAGAATAGACGGGATCAGGTTTTGGTACTAGCCCGCCGAGCACTGGTACGGATCAAGCGCAAGGATAGCGGCCTAGACCTCCAATTTGATGAAGCAGAAACCGTGACCAATCCCAAACTGAAAGGAAGAATCAAATGGGGCCACCATACGATCGTTACCTGGCTGATCCCGGCTCTCTTCGAACATTTCGAAAAGCTAGCTGACACCCAGATGCTTGCCATGTTGTCTTGCGTCTTCTGTGAACCTGCCGCCCGGGAGGCCGCCACTAGTACCATGGCCAAAATGAGGCAGTCCAATCTTCCGATGGCCATGGAAGCGCCGGCCTTCTCGTTAGACTACCACTCCTCAGCTGAAGCCGCTTGGAGCATGTTTAAGCCCACCCTTTCCATTCCGTCAACTCCTGCCCATTCGCGATATGCGACACCAGTCAACGAGTTCGGCTGGCACCGTCTGACGAAACCTCTCGATACTTATGGCTCCCATGGGTCTTCCAACGGTCCGTGGGGAAGCGATACCGTGCCTTCTGAACCTGTGACTCCTCATTCCACAGGCGATACACCCCCAAATCTATCACGTGCCGCTACCCAGCGGTCGACGACATCTCACACGCCGTACTCGAGTTCTCCAGAGCAATCGCACATCATCAAGAAAGCGTCGACCGGCAACTTCGCAAGCGCTTTCGCCACGCTTTCGCGGCCGTTCGCAAACGCCATTTCATCTTCACCACCAGTGAAAAGCCGGATTGAGTCTGATCTGTCGACATCTGCACCAACTGGTGGGGTTACGTGGGGAACGACCACATTCTACAGTAGTGGAAGCAACGAGCGTGGCAGCGGCCCTTCGCGCACAAAGCACACCAAGCGACCAAGCTTTAGCCAAGGAGAGCACACCAACACTGATTACTTCTCGGACTCAGACTCGGAATACGAAGCGCCAGATGGCACATCCGAGTATACCGCGCCTCTGACGCCGAGTGGTGTAGAGGAAGCGAGCAACATTAGGGTCACGCTCAAGAATCAAAACCAATTCGACGAGGAGGCATGTGTGAGTGCGCCGCTGCTCGACCTGAGTAAGCAATGGCTGTATAAAGCATGGAGAGAGCAATACGCCGAACTGCTAGGCTGCTGGGGCCTGGTCACTAAAAGAGCAGAGGTTCTCAAGTTCAATGGGTTGACATCTTACTTCCCACTGACCAATTCGCGAGGTAGCTCCAAGGCTGGATCGATTCATCTGGGTCTCCAGCATAAAGACGGAGACGGGTCCTTGCCTCTCTCGCGGACTTCGACGCTTGCGCCGCCTCCGATGCAGCATTTCCGCCGCTCTCCTATACCCTCACCGCGAGACTTCTCGTTCAACCCCGAGGCTAGTGAGTTCCGTCCTGGCACACTTCTCGAGGAGGAAGCGTCGGCACCGCCACCAGATGTCTTGGGTGCTTCAGAGCATTACCTCCGTCTCAGTATTCCGACGCCAATCGACAAAGAAGATCGATTTGAGGATCAGTTGATGCGCGACCGAAATATGCTGACAGATGGTGGAGGCACGAACAAAAGTCCAGGCGGCCAATTGCTGAAACCACGACCGAGCATGAGTCGAGCAGCGTCCAAAACCTCGTCCGTGACTGGCAAGAAAGCGAACAAGGACCCAATCTACAGTTGCAGCATTTGCTGGATGAAGGTCTCTGGACGGTTCTTCTTATGTCCTAGTTGTGGCCACGTTGCACACTTCCAGTGCATGGATGCTGGCGACTTTGATGAAGGGCTTGGTTTTGGGTGGGAAGAGGGGGAGTGTGTGGTCGGATGCGGATGCGGGTGTGGGTTTGAACAAGAGGAGCAAGGCGAAGGTGGGATGAAGAGTGGTTGGGAGGAAAGAGGAGGATGGTTACCTGAAGACCATGAAAAAGCGGCATATGAGCCTTCTGGCTATGAGAGTGGGCATGCCGAGGAGATGGACAGATTCAAAGCTGATACATCGAGTCCGGAGAAAGGAAAAGGGAAGGCGAAGGGAAAGAGGAGAGCCGTGTCTGCTCTCAGTTACTACTAATCCGTTCGCGGTCGATTGAGCGGGGAGATTCGAGTTATGGACATGCATATTACGACATTTACTGGAGGATACAACAGACTGCACGCATCGTCATCAGCAATTCCATATATCCACCACATTATCGGACATTTGTTTCTCTATGGACCACTTCGCAACATTTACATCGGACATCGAACATTATTTTGCGGTTTTAGAAGGTCGACGGCGTGGATCCAAGATACCCCTGTACTACTACTACAATTGTGTGTACGATTACTACTGTTGTGTGTCACATCACCATGTAATCTACATCATTCTACCATTACGATAGCATAATGAAGCCTGCATCTGTGAATTTTGTTGCATGAATGCCTGTAACGCGAAAGGATGCAACGTTCAATGTTTGCATGTGTGAACGTGAGTGCCCAGTTTTGCACGTGCTAGCGCGAAAGCGTTTCCCACGCGAACGGTCGAGTCCACGATTCCGCGTCCAACAAGCACACTTCGCAGCGCATGCCCCGCCAATGTAACCGCCGCCATTATTTTTGCTTTTACCGAAATCACCATGAAAGCCCAGGCGTCGAAGAAGCGAAGCATCACCGAATTCTTCAAGCCCACCGAAAAGTTGACAGCCGCGCAGGGCCTCACGCCTACCCATCGCACAGCGTCCGCAGCGCTCGAAACCGCATTGCCCCGCCGTCCCGCTCAGATCACTTTTCGTGGAGGCTCGATTCGAAGGTTTCCTGACGCTCGCACACCAGACCGGCACCATGAGTCCCGCAGTCCCGACCCCGTGGTATCGCGGACGTCTGCATTAGCTCCGGCACATCCAAACAAGGACCACCACAAACAAAGTCCCCGCGTCTCAACGTCGAGCGTGCATCCAGCCACCTCTCAGTCGTCGACCACCTCAGGCGGCAGCAAGAAGACCATAGTAAACGGCGAGCACGTTGTCCTCAACTCCGACTCTGATTCCGACGAGCTTGAAGAGATCGACTTTGGCGTCCGACAGCCCTCGTCCCCAAGAATGGCATCGAACGATTCCCCACCGACTCTTACGCAGCACAACGTTCCTTCCCTACGATCCCACCTGCGAGTGCAAGATGACGGGCTCCGCAAGCCACCCAACAAGTACAAGTTTGCAAGGCCAACGCTGAGTGGCCTTGTGGAAGCCGCTCGGAGAGATGCCGAAAATGAGCGGAGAATCGCAGCGGAGAAGGCAGAACTAGACAGAGTCGCGGAAGAAGTACCTGCCGATGACGAAGCCATGAGCAAGGAAGCACTGGCAGAAGTCGTTGAAGAGAACGAAGAAGGCGACAAAGCACAGCGGTTGTATCTGGCAATGCAAAGGACAAATGCGCTGGATCTTAGTTGCACGTTTCATTTCTTCCGTGAGAACTTTGCAATCCTGAACAGTCAACAAGTCCAAGAAGCGACGTTTCCCCTCAGTAGCCTCCCTCCGCACGGATGGGTCGCGGCGTTCGAAGGTACGCTGAGTATGAACCGTCGTGTGCTCCGCTCACTAACGCGACTAGATGCGCAACGGAGAGAGCAAGCCTTTCTCACTGGTTTTGCTCGGCAAATATTTCAGTTTCAGCAGCTCCCAGAGGAACTAGCCTATTGGATGATCGATCAGCGTCAGTGAACATATGCTACGAACATGCCGTGATTTGCTGAATATGGATAGTCCGTGTGAGTCAAAACGACGCTCTAAATGCTAGGTACACTGAGTTGCTGCAGGTATGATCGACTCGACGTGGCATACCTTTCACGAAGCTAATTTCCAACAGGAGCATTCTCAGCACCTATCAGCCACCTTGAACACAATAAAGCTTGACGATATCTTCGCCAAATTAGGAGCTGACATCCGATGTGTCAGCCTAGAGCAACCCATTGTTCCATCCTTTGAACCTCTGCAACGTATGCTACCGAAGAGAACCGGCAGAAACTATGTACGCTGACAATTTCAGGTTCCAAAAGACCACTTCCATCATCACTCAACTATGTCATTCAGTTGCTACGCAGTGCAGGGAAGAGGTATGTGTTAAGACGTTCTTCCCATGATTAGGTTATTGGTTAACATATGTAGTTTGTCGAGAGAAGCTCGCACTCACGCTTTGCGGATCCTCTCTCTTCTGTGCCTCGATGACAGTGTGATAGCAGATGCATCTACTCTACACAACGTGCAAGAAGCCATAGAAGCACTGTTCCTTGAATCGACGAGGAATGAGTTGGATGTCCTAGTAAGTACCATGGCGTCACTAGCTCTCCTCAACTATTAACGACGACCTAGCTGGACTATCTTGTTCCGCACGTGACGCATCCTATCCTCCAGAATAACCTAGTCCAATCCCTGCCGAGTAGCACACCTTTGCTCGCGTCCTTTCGTCAACATCTCGCTCTTGCATTTATTGTTCATCCGACGCCGCTTCCTGGACTGGTCCCAGGCCACACCATATCACTGATGATCCACGATCACCTTGACCGTTCGCCGGACTTTCTGATCACGCGGGATACAAGTTACGCTTCTCTAGCAGCCCGATTCACATTGCTAGATCTTGGAGTTGGCCCAGGACTTACAAAGATTCCACCACCAAGGAAATCGAATACAGCTCAAGGCAAAAACAAACAACTTGGACTACCTCCTCCCACAGGTCTGACCAAGGCAGAGGTCAAGTTCAACCAGGAGATTGACATGCTTGCGCAGCACATCAAGTTCATCATCAACAGGATCTCTGAAGCTGGCGCTATCACCGACCCCACTCGACTCGATGCGAAAGACAATGGCGAGAAACTTGTGCATCGCCTTCAAAGTGCGGCGCGCATCGGAGGCCGCAAGAGGTTCGATCTCTTCGGAGGAGGAGGGGCCGGTGCTGAGGGCTCGAATCACTCCATCAAGAGATGGACTCTTGGGAAGGGGAAGAGCAGGCCAGCTACTCCTGCAGCTGGCGGAATCGATGCTGTTCTAAATGGAGAGAGTAGCAGTGTCAATGGCGTCTCCCGTGATGAGGTCCCAGACTTGGAGAGCTTGTTGCAGGAGGAGTGTATGAATGGTGAGCGAGAGGTTGGTGGTGACACTGGGAATGACAAAGATGCGATGGAGACGTGAAGATGCAGGATAAGACTAATGTGCTGTGCGAACGATTGAACGATTGCAGGTACGAGGTCATGACTTCACGGTATGATGGGGCAATGTCGCCGTGAAATCAGTAATGTATACAACTATATTTGTCCCACGTGTGCCTTTACTTTTTTGATTACTGTGCTACGAAACAAGTCGAAGGACTCTACAATGACTCCTACCCTATGGTGTCGTCCACCGTTCCATCGCCTGACCCTGGGCCAGCATCACAAGAAGTCCATGACCAGCCAATACAGTCGACATGCACCCGAACCCTACACTTCGAGGATCTTATACATCGCGAATGCACAGGCCTTCAAACCCCGTACGCAGTACTCCAGAGTCCACGGGGTATCCCGCGCTCGGGTCATATCGGCCGCCGAATACGAGATGGCTGCCCGTGCTGGTCAAATCTCAAAACACATCAGCAAATCTCCAGACCTCGTTAAGCTCATTTGACACGGCCTTGGTTTCAATGCCAAGTCTCGCGTAGGGATTGGGTTGGGTTGGGTTCTTGATGGACAGGGGCAGGCGCGCTACGCTGGTTCAGGGGGATCGTCAGGTACGCGGCTGCTTTGGGGGAAGGAGAGGGGAGCATGGGGGGTTGCTTGGTATTCAATATTGATATGTTGACTGCTATCAGTAGGTATGAGGATTGGTAAGGGGCGGTAAGGGGAGGGGATGAGGTGGGCAAGGGCAATCCGGTGAGAGTGTCTACCGTGGGCGCGCGTGGGGTTATAGGATGTGAGCTGATGAGCCGATGAGTTGTTCGTCTGTATACCCCCATATCCCAAAATTCCAATCCAAATTTTTCCTTCATTGTGAGTTGTGACCCCTCGAACTTCGCCACCCGTTCCTCCCCTATCCAACTCCCCATGTCTTGCCCCTGCATCCCAGCGCACCCCGCGCTTCTCGTCAATATACTGCGATGCGTGCGATGCCGCGGCAGCGGACCTCCAGCTGTCGCACGGGACGGTAGTCTAGCCTGCACTGTAGGGGCAAATTAGAGCCGCGCGGCGCCTCTTCATTGGAGCAGCCGAAGATGCGCGTGAACACGTGCATGCGCTATTCGCCTCCGACCTAGGTATGGCCTCAGGCATGTCTTTTCGTGCTCGCTAATGTTGATATGTCGATCGACGTTCGTTGAAGTCTAGTCTGAGATGGAGATGGAATCATGGAGGAAGGAATTACCGACCTCGCAAAACCCAAACTCATACTCTCAAAAAGCCCACCTCCACTCCATACACCATATACTGTTCTCCGTACTCCATAGTCGCCAGCGAGCCAGCCAGCCAGCACATGCAATGCATCCTGCATCAAACCCCCGCCGTCTTTGTCTTTCCCAACGCCAACGCGACGCGCATGCATAGCGCGGCCACGCTCGGGTTCTGCGCTGCAGGCGCTGCAGGACGCGGTGCGGTGCGGTGCGGTACGGGCGCGGACATGGGCCCGTGTGCTGTGCTTCAAAGCCCGACCCTGACCCTGAGGAACGCTTGGATTTCTGGAACCTGGGGTTCAGGGTTCGCGAGGCGCGCTTGCACTGTTCGGTGGGAGCGGTGAAGGGGAGGGGTCCGAGGGGTCCACGGGTATCAGATGTCAGATACGATTGAAGGATAACGCGCGCCGGTATCGGACGGACGGGGAACGGATGATTGCTATATTGGGTAAGTGGTGGATTGTTTGGATTGGTGAGATGCGCGTTTGTAAGTCCAGGTGGGGAGTTGCTAATGCAGTGTGGGGGAAGCGTGGATTCGGGGACAGCGATGGACATGTTGATGGGTCTATACTTGGGATCTAGACTTGGGGAACGCTAAATACCTAGATACAGGAACGAAGTGGATACAGAGAAAAGTGACCTAGCTTTCTCCACTTTTCGCACACCATACATACATCACTAGGAACCGTTACTGCTGGGGAAAAGAACGACCTTGAGTTGAATCATAATATTAACAAGCTTCCAACCATCATTCCCAAACCCCCGATTGGCACTTCCTTCCCCTCGTCTATCAGCAGTCAGGAACCAATCCCATTCTCAGAACCCGCCAGCGTTGTTCTTCTGGTCAATGTGTCGGTATCTCTCCTGCTCTTGCCTGTACTTGAGCACCATGGCCACACACATAACCAGGATGACATCAACACCCACGATCCCAAAGGCGGCAGTGAAGATCAGGTCCAGATAGCTGTTTGCGAACGAAGAGAACTTGGCGATGCAGCCGCCCTTTTGTGCTGCGACCAGGGAATTAAGGCAGACATTGTCGACCTCGAACGGAGGAGTGGTCGCATTAAAGTAACCGCAGCAATCGAACTAGGTTGGGTCAGCACTCTGTTATCCTAGCGCCCGCTCCTGGTAGACCCCGCAATATGCCTGCCAGCCTCACGTGGTCTACTGTGCCTCTCGAGCCAGACCGGATGCCATGTCGGCGCCTCCTCAAACGAAAGTCCAAGACACTCACCTTTTGCTGCAGGAGACTGACAACCAGAGGTGGCTGGTTGCCCCAGATGCCGCTCAGCTTCACGCGGGTCTGCAGGGTGCCGACCCAGACAGCGAGACCTAGGCCAAGCGTAAAGGTTGCGCAGACAACGACCAGCCAGCCCTGCGCTCGGAGCCAGCCACGGTTTGCTGGGAGGAAGAGCGCAGGGAGGGAGAGGAGGAAGG
Source organism: Lophiostoma macrostomum CBS 122681 (assembly GCA_010405375.1). Lineage (NCBI taxonomy): Eukaryota > Fungi > Ascomycota > Dothideomycetes > Pleosporales > Lophiostomataceae > Lophiostoma > Lophiostoma macrostomum. The sequence continues at coordinate 29,582 of MU004348.1, read as the reverse complement.
TGACGAAGATGAAGATGCCGTTTACTACGCCAGCTGTGGGGTGTTAGCCATCTTGCTCGCAGGTGTGACAACCAGGCGCCACAGTAGTGCTACTATATCGATGCTGCATTCCGTCTCTTCCTGATATGAAAACGGTCCTACCTGTCAGTGGGCACTGGTCGAGCAGCAGGTTCTGCGCAACATTGTTGATGGTCGGGCTCGCCGTCATCGTCTGCTCCGCAATCAGGGAGAAGCCCATCAGCAGGCCTCCACACATGGCGAACAGGACGTCGAATCCGACAAAGACTAGCATCAGTTTGGCGACCATCTTGGCGATGTTGCTGCTGCGTTCACGGGGCGGCGGTCACAGAAGGTCAGAACGACAGCAGGCGCCTCGCCCGAGGCTCGCAGGGAGGGAGAGTCGAGTGCAGGTAGAGCCGTCCGGCGTGCTCTCGCAGAACGACAATGTACGTATTAGGGTGGCAGTGGGCAAGATGTGGTGGCAATTAGATACAGCGAAGAGAAGAAAACGGGAAGTGACTGGCACTGCAGCGGAAAAGCGAGAGTAGCATATGCGCTGGGCCGCCTGCGGGCGTCTCGAGCATTAAGAGGCTCTGCGAGGGCGCGTCGCAGCCGGCGGTGCGAGGCGTGGAGTGTCTCAGGAGTGTGAGAGCGCGCGGGACAGCCAATCAGCGCGCGCCGAGGGGGGCAGTCGTTCGATGTTTCGCCGGAGCGTACGCACTCATGGCAGCACAGCGGACCTCGCGCGCGGACGTCTGGTGCGGACGTGAAGCTGGGCAGAAACAGCAGCGACACAGAGCATCGTCGCGCATCGCGTCGCCCGGCCGTGGTGTTGAGGTCGAGTTGACGTTCAGCAGCCCCAGGGCGTGTGCGGTGAAGGGGAAGGCTGGCAGGCTGCGCGCGGTTGGTGGCGTGCTGCACGGTGCTGGCTCCAGGGCTTGACCCGAGGCGAAGGCCGAGTGCGGCAGGCGGTCAGCTGCTGTGCCCTTTCTGCTGACCTTTATAAGCAGCGCTGCAGGCGCAATTGGCCTGCGACGGGCCCGTCTCCACTGTTTCTGGGGGCCGTCTGGGACAGGCAGCGTGCACTAATGCGGGCTGCATGCCTCGTCTCCTCGTCGTCCGAGGCTCCAGACGTGGCCCGAGGGGGCAAGGCGCTCAGCTTCACGATGCTCCAAAGCGGTAATGGACGAAGGGTCGCGCGTCTGGGACGTCTGCTGCCGCCCACCGCTCGCAGAAGGCGGCGTGCCTGCTGCCAGACGACGCGGCCACGCTCTCTGCGCAGGACATGAGGACAGGACGGCTCGGCTCCCGATCAGCGATTCAAGAGCAGCTTCTGGCGGCCAGGGTTGCGTGAGCTTCGACCCCAAGCGCAGCCAACCGCTCTACCGCACCCCCGTCCCAGTCACCCGCCAGTGCTGCTGGGCCTGCCACATCTTTAATAACACATGCCGCCGTTTCACTCTTTTCCTAAAGAAACCCTTCGCTTTCCCTCTCTGAGACAGCACAGTCGCAGCTGCACAACAAGTACCTCCGCCCGTACCTGCGTGCCCGCCCTTTCACCGCCAAGCGGCCTGCTCGCCCTCTTTAAGGCTGCGGCCCATTGACCTGTCCGCGCCCGCCCGTCAACTGGTCTGGTTCCTGCTGCCAACGGCGCATCCATCCCAAAAGAAGAGCACTTGAGCGCTGCTCCCCTCTGCTGCTGTTGCTCCTGGTACGTATACCCGCGCCCCGCCCAGCCTTCATTCGCCCTCTCCGCTCAGGTGCCCGCCTACCACAGCGCGCGCTCCCAGGGCTGCCCGCTCGGCATCGACTATTAGCTGTGTTCGCCCGCCCGCGGTCCAGCTGTGTCACCTGCCGGGCCCTCTCTGAACCTGCCCTTTCCTTGCATTCCTTTGCCCGCCCGCCCACACCGCAGGCGCAGCCCCGACCATTGACTTGGCCGTTTCCTCTTCCAACCTTTCCTCTTTTAACCACCAGCCTAACCGCGAACTCGCACGCTCAGGCTTCACCCACCTGCTGTCCACTCCCAGCGTTCCCCAAGCCTGCGCTCCAAACAGGAAATCCCCACACCGTCTGCCCGGCCACAAGCAGTCTAGTCCACCACCGCCCAAAACACTTGACCTCGCGACAACACCCCAAATGGCCTCCGAGATCACCGACCACGACCAGAACGCGTCGCCCTCCGTCCACGACGACGGCTCCGGCAACAATGGCGCGCTCGTCCAGGGCGATGCCAACCGCGGCACCAAGCGACCGCGTCCGGCCGCAGACGACGACGACGACGATGACGACAAGCCCGGCCGCGAGCGCAGAAAGATCGAGATCAAGTTCATCCAGGACAAGTCGCGTCGGCACATCACCTTCTCGAAGCGCAAAGCCGGCATCATGAAGAAGGTACGTCAAATGTTTCCGCGTGCGCAGTGCAGTTCCGTCTGAGCAGCACCCGCGTCGCCATTTACCCGCATCGCATGAGAAACGTCGGCTCCACGCTGCGCGCCCTCGCTAACTCGATCGCTTTCCTCCAGGCCTACGAATTATCCGTCCTCACAGGCACCCAGGTGCTGCTGCTCGTCGTCTCAGAAACTGGTCTCGTATACACATTCACAACGCCCAAGCTGCAGCCGCTTGTGACAAAACCCGAGGGCAAGAATCTCATTCAAGTGAGTCTCGTCGTGAACACTGCCATCGCAGTCGCAGCTCTAATCCATCCCAGGCTTGTTTGAACGCGCCCGAGCCCGCTTCTGGCGACGCGAACGGCGTAGACGACAACGGCCCCGCTGATTCCCCCGAGGACAGCCACGCCCAGCTTCCGGCCGGTCAGCCTCGCGGTATGCCCAACAACGGCGGCATGCCACCAGCCTACATGACCCCCGAAGCCGCGCTACACTACCAGTCATACCTCCAGCAGCAACAGGCGTCAAATCAATACGCGGGAATGCCCCCGCAAGGAGGAATGCCACGCCACCCTGGACACCAGTACCCCCAAGATCAGAAGCTAAGCTAAATGTAATACGTACAATTTTGCCGGTCGTGCTTAACGACAGCCAGGCGTGTCACCTTGGTCGATATGGATACCCCCTCCTAATGGCGAAAAGTAATGCAATAGGGTGGCTCTGCAGAGGCAACACTCTGCACCGCACGAGAATGTCTGCGTATATGAGATGTCACGGTGCGGTATGCGCGATATGACTGACTGGAGTACAATGTTCGCAGGGAGCTATGGCGGGTATTAGTTTTGTCTGGGATGCATGCACTTCGTGGATATTGGCGCGGCTGTCTTTCTTAATTATCAGTTGGTACCTATCTTGCCAGTCTCCCTCTCACCTCCCAATCCACCACGTCTCCCGTTTCCATGCGTTGTTTCACGAAGTTCCAAGTATCATGTATTTTCAAAATATCCCCCTCCGTTGGAAGCAGTCTTCCTAGAATGCGAATAATTCACAACTATCCTGCTCTGGTGGACTTTGATTGCTAACTGGCTACACAACATTTTGCACCTTCCTGTTTGGGAGCTGGTTTCCTAATTGGGAGAACTACAACATGCAGGTGCGCACCTGACCGCGCGCATCCATGCTGGTGGATAGGCAAGCAAGCTTTGGATCCTCAAAATAGTTTCCAACCCTTCGTCTCAACAATGCCGTTTTGCGCACGTTTTAATTGCTCGAGGGCCGCGATTGCCGACTCGCATGACGCGTACCACCCATCGACCGCCTCGATATGTCAGTGCCCCTCCCGTGCAAAACGTCACAGCATTCACTTGGGCATTCGAGTGTGACAAGGCGCATCCCGACTCCGGGCTTCGGCTCGTTCCCGGCATGGTCAAGTCAACGTCAATTGTTTCATGTGCGACGTCAATGTGGCGACGAGCTCTCGTCATGAAACTACCGCCGAGATGGGTGTAGACGGTACGACTGCCCATCAGGTGTTCAGTATACCAGGTATGGTGTCCATGACTACTCACTATCACGAACAGTCGTCCTGGGAACTTGAACCGGTGCACTCCAAGCCGCATTGCGGAAATGGCTGGCTGGAGACTGTACTTGAAGGACGCATTGCATGTGGGCAGACGGTGCTTCGTACTCGCACTCCCGCTCCCGACGGCCTGGTCAGGGAGCGTAGAGCAGAGCGTAGCGTCGGTGGTATGATTCGATATCATCGATGCTACTCGTACAGAGGCAGCGTGACATTCGACGGCGGCCGGCTTCAGGCCCGATCTGCGTTCTCTGGTTACTCGTATGCCTGGCGCGTTGTTTTCCAGGGCGGCGTTTCTCGAGTCCGGGTGGCACTGTCACTGGACAGGTCCTACGTTGGTTCATTGCTTTGGTGTTGGTGTGACGGGGTTGTGCTACGCTGGGCTTTTGAGCTACTTGCCGTTCGGGGGGTGCGGGCCTCGAGTCTTGTGGTAGGTGGAAACGCCGCTTTGTGCGAGTGTGAGGTCTTGTGGGTGGTTGATGTCGGCTTTTAGGGATGGGTATGTTGATGGGGATTGAGTAGGATTGGAAAGGTTGAGAGGGAATAGGAGCTCTGCGGAGAGATGTCGGTGGGCCAAGGTCTCTCACAAGTAGGGATATTAATTGAGCTCTACACAGGAAAGTCGGCCGCGTAAGAGTACTGGGACTGGGGAACGCAGACAAGAGATGGAACGGTGGTGGCGTAGAGCTGGAGGTGCAATAGAGATAGGCAACTAGGGATTGGTTTTCCCTTTTGGGCAACGGGCTGGCGCTGGCAGTGGTAGACAGAACATACCACCGATACACTGCCGGCTTCCACTCGAGACTGATGATTAGGACGTCTGCTTGATGTCTACTCGCCATGTCTCTGCATCATAAATTCTCCTTCAAGCCCTCAAGTCTGCGCGTATGCGCGCACATAACGGCTGCGCCCTTACACAAAGCTACGGCAGCATGCAGTGCAACCAAGAGCTGCAGTCTCTCCCTCAGTCATTTTATTGTCTTCATCCATCAATCTTGAGTTCAAAGTGCCTGAGCTCGGGACCCTTTCTATTGATAGGCGCAGCATGGGGTAGGTATCTAGACCCTGGTCGTCGGATACGGGCGCACGCAGCCTCATGCAAGATTGAGGTGAGATAATGACCGGGCTTACACGAGCGTTTTCGTCATATCAAACGCCCGTCGAATCGCGTCGTTCGCATCCTGTCAATTGACGTGGACGTTGTCTGTCCCTTCTCATGACAGGCCGCTATTCATCTTAAATGCTCGGCGACGCAGTTCGAGGGTGAACGACAAGGATCATAGCTCGAGCAGAGGCGCTGAGAACCCAATCATCAGCCTGCGGCCTGCGGGCTGCAGACCAGCCAAGGGTGAGCTCCAAGTTGCTGGAATCTTGACGATTCATGATCCGATGCCCCTCTCGTGCCGCGTCCTCGCAGCAGACCTTGAAGCTAATCTATGCTTCGCATGTCCCATCTGGGGCAAGTGGGTTCTCCGCATACTCGCGATAGTGAGAGGGGCATCAAGAATAGGTCAAGATATATAGGCATACTCGGACTTTCCGGGTCAGCTCTTTGCCAGAGCGATACGTCGCAGGTCAAGCACAGCGACCGAACCACTCCGCCGGACTGCAGCTCCACCGCGTTTATACCGCCTGGTGAATGGCTGCCACCTTTCCACCACGACAAATCCGCTATCTCTTATCTGCCGCCGGAGCTATCCCGCGTGTCCCCAGGCCTCGCTGATATCTTCTTATTCTTTACTATCGCAGCAGCGCGTGTTTGCATCTTCTCGAGTCCTCGCTCGCATTCTCCAATCCTTCGAGTCTCCACTTCACCTTGACTAGCTTCGTGGACCCCCAACTCACACCTGATCTCAAGCTTCGCCAAGCCGAACCGCGTCCGCAAGCGCGCTTTCCCGATTAGGAAGACTGCGACTACAACTCGAATCTTGCTCGACTTTGAGAGTTGCTCGCGTGACTTTGCAAATCAAACATCGCCATGGCCGCACCCGACTACGAGAAGAACGCGCCAGCCGACACGGCGGACATCGACAATGGCAAGGCCTCGTCCGTCGATCTGGACGCCATGAAACTCGCAGAAATGGGCTATACGCAAGACATGGCGCGTAACTTCTCCGTCTGGTCGGTCCTCGGTGTGGGTTTCTCGCTCACCAATTCGTGGTTTGGTGTCTCTGCGGCTCTGGTCACGGGCATCAATAGCGGCGGCCCTCTGCTTATTATCTACGGCATCATCATCATTGCGTTGGTTTCGACGTGCGTGGGCATCTCACTGAGTGAGCTCGCGAGTGCCCTGCCGAATGCGGGTGGCCAGTACTTTTGGGCTAATGAGCTGGCGCCGAAGAAGTATGCAAACTTTGCGAGTTATCTGACGGGCTGGTTTGCATGGGCTGGAAGTATCTTCACTAGTGCGAGTGTTGCGCTGGCTGTGGGGAGCGCTCTGGTGGGTTGCTATCAGCTCGGACATCCGGATTTGTAAGTCACGTTTTCTTTACCATTAGCGACTGCTGAGGGTTGCTCGAATGATGATGCGGGAAGCCATAGATTTGGAGAATCGAGCAACATACCTTTCAGCGTGACTGACAATTTCCAGTGTTATTCAACGGTGGCATGGATTTGTTGCGTACCAAATGGTCAATATCTTCTGTTTCTTCTTCAACTGCTACGGGAAGACCCTTCCCAAAGTCGCCACAATCACTCTCTGGACCTCTCTGGTCTCCTTCTTCGTCATCATGGTCACTGTCCCAGCCGTCGCACCAACTCACCAGCACGCCAAATTCGTCTTTGCCACGTTCATCAACAACACGGGGTGGGCCGAGGGAGGCATAGCTTTCATCGTTGGCCTCGTCAACACGAACTGGAGCTTTGCCTGTCTCGACTGTGCCACGCATCTTGCCGAGGAGGTCCATCATCCGGAGCGCATGATCCCCATTGCCATTATGGGTACTGTGGCGATTGGCTTTGTCACGAGTTGGTTCTGGAGCATGGCCATGTTTTTTTCCATCGTGGGCGACTTCAACGACATCATTGCTTCTGCGACAGGCGTTCCGATCCTCGAGCTATTCCACGGAGCGCTGAATAACAAGGCTGGTGCTACGTTCCTTGAAGTCCTGATCATTACTACGGGGCTGGGATGCCTCATAGCGAGCCACACGTGGCAAAGCCGGCTCTGCTGGAGCTTCTCGCGGGACAGGGGACTGCCGGGACATCAGTGGCTGAGCAAGGTGCATCCTAAACTCGACGTTCCCGTGAACGCCCATTTCGCGAGCTGTGTCATTGTGGCAATCGTCGGCTGTCTCTATCTCGCGTCCCTGACAGCGTTCAACTCGTAGGCCCTCCCTTCTTCCCTCCACCAACTCTTCCTAAGCTAATCTTACACCCCAGCATGATCACAGCCTGCATCGTCCTGCTCTACCTGAGCTACGCCATCCCCGTCATCGCGCTGCTCGTCAAAGGCCGTTCGAACATCAAACACGGCCCCTTCTGGCTCGGACCCATCGGCCTCCTTTCCAACATCGTGCTGCTCTGCTGGACGCTCTTTACCCTCGTCATGTACAGTTTCCCATACGCGAAACCTGTCACTGCGGCGAATATGAATTATGTCTCTGCTGTGTATGCAGTCGTCACGATTATCATTACCGTGGATTGGGTGTTCAGAGGTCGCAAGAGCTTTAGAGGGGCGGGCGAGAGACATAGTGATGTTACGGATGTGATTGATGGGGTTAGGAGGGCGAGTGGTACGGGCAGTGTACACTAGACTAGAGGAAGTCTGGTCTGGGTTAAGGAGTTTGAAACGAGGTGCAGAGGCGTAGCGGTCTGGATGGAAGCTTTCGACGAACTTCTTGTAAGTCCGCCATGAAGGACACGACATTGGAAAGGCTTGCGATCTAGTATCTGTTTCTCGGCCTATTCGTAGAGGGGAAAACAAAGTCCACTCATTTTCCTGCTGCCAAGTCAGATTCTTCCTCGCCCTTCATGTCATCTCTGGCTACCACCTATCTCTTCTCAATACCCTTATTACCACTATTCCATCTACTGCTCAACCAAGCAGACCACGCAGTTCCCCTACACACTTTCCTACAGCAACCTCTGCGCTTGACCAGCCAAAGCAAACCATGCCCAACTCTGCGCCCTATCCGATGCTAACTTCATGTTCCGAAAAGCTCTCCAGGCGTCGTGTATACTTCCATGTTAGACAACATCCAATAATAACTGCTACTAAACTCGCGACTTCAGGCGTTCGACACTTCATATAGATGGAAGAGAGACATCATTCTTCCTCAAGATATATAGCTTCTTGGACATGTAACTCGTCCGCTTTTGGGGAATCTGTAGTCCCTGTTGTTAGGCCTGGTCAGGAACGATCTATTCAGAGTTCTTGATTTACTTGGAATGAGAAGGTAGGAAATAGAGTAGAGGGACCCGTGGACTTCTTGGGTTTCGCGTGAGATGGCTAGTTTTTGGGTTCAGTTGATGTTGAGAAGGTGCTCACATACAGGTGTATGTGGACGTATCTGATGTCCTTTAAAGTCTTCACCTGGGAAGAAAGTTGTAGTAATATTGTGTATCTGCATACAAGAAAGGTTATCTAGCTGTCCTAGAGTCCTCTCTTCGGAAATTTATCGTGTGTCAATTCGCTCGTTCTCCTTCACAAATACTGTTATCCTTCACGCCTCAAAATAGCTCTTACTTTCCAAAGTTCTTTCCTAGGCTCAAAGGGGTGACTGATGAACGTTAACAACGTATCTGGCACACTCATTTCGCTACCTATCGTGAGCCTGAAATGATAGTAGCTGGATTAGTAACTAAGTCGCCTTTAAAACTTTGGTATAAGTACCTTCTATCTTTTACCTTGTCCTTGAAACACCCCACTCATATCACCTCTAAATATGTCCATAGAAACCAGTATTCCTTAGCCAGAAATTCACGATTACTGGATCATGATCATTCAACCTGCTCTTGATGAACGACCAAGATCGTTGGGAGACAAAATTTTATCAGACATAATGGAATATTCTAAGTACAGTATCCAGAACGGTTACCCCTAGTTTTGTTTGTTAGGGAACTGACCGCATCATGTGCTCTAATCCCATGAGTAGAGGTGGAGTAGATAGTGAACGTAGTTGTCTTTTAGCCGGACTTGATAGCTATGACTGAATGGCTTTCCGAGCACTTGGATCAGTGGCATTGGGACAACTCTCGTGCGAGTGCTCAGAAACGATAACACGACGATATAGGCTAAACGTTGCCACCCCTCTCGGATCTCATATAGTTTCTTATAGGCTGGCTATGGTGTCTACTTGAATGACCACCCACACTACATGCGAGCATACATGGTCGAGATGTCCCCGTCAAGATCTGTTTGTCATGGGTCAGGAGTGCCTCTTCGTAGTATTTCCAACAGGATAGGGCGTGAAAACCTTCGCGTAGGAACGACCTGGATCTGGACCTTCTTGTTCTGGGAAGCGGAGGTTGAAGCCGCGAGACAATGGCAATTGTCGCATAAACTCTGCTCTCTCTTTGCAATACCCCTCTCCCGGAAATCTGTATCTTAATCAGTGAGTTTTAGCCAAAAGTTCGGAGTAGCATCGCACACTTACATGAGCTGAGGCATGAGGATTCAGTTTTTTCGGTCTCTCGGGGGTTTTCGTCAAACATATAAGTCCCAGACCATTGTCAGCCTCGACCACCGTCGTCCAGCCGCGTCACATATCGCTTTGTCCATAGGAACAATGAAGGTTACGACTCTCGCTCTGATTCTCACAGTGTTGAGCGATGGCGTCTCTGCTCACTGTGAGTACCGCGGCCCGAGTAAGATCTCGCGCTAACACTGGTCAGATTATTTCCCCAAGTTTATGGTGAACGGCAGTCTCTCAGAGAAGTTCCAATATGTTCGGTGAGCTCATCCTCTGCGCCATGTGGCAGCTCTAACGCATCAAATGCTCTCTACTCATACCCTCCAGCGACGTTGTCCCCCAACCAGGCATCCCCCTGAATTACAGCGACCCAGTCCAATACGAGATGATGAAAGTCTTTCCAATGCTCGTGCTGGAAGCTCCCATGACGACGTGCGGAAACAACGCCTCCAAGTCGGCAAAGAAGACCCGCACGGCTACCGTGCTCGCTGGAACTGAAGTGGGCTTTGAGGTCGCTGACGTGGGCGGGGGTATACCTCCTTACATACATCACTCTGGACCGTTATCAGCCTGGCTGTCGCGCGCACCGAATGACGATGTTGCGAGTTACGACGGTCTTGGTGACTGGTTCAAGATCTTCTACCTTGGGCCTTTGGACGACACGACGTGGGCCGGTCTGGGCAGAACGGGAGTACGTGATGTTCCCGGACTGATCTGATATAGTTGTGGTCATCAGCTGAGCTGTCCCACATACTGATTCATGGCATAGGCCACGTTCAACATCCCAAAAACAACACCTCCAGGAGAATACCTCTTGCGGTTCGAGTCGCTCTGGCCTTCTTCATCGCCCGAGCCGTACAGGGCACAATTGTTCACAAACTGTGCGCAAGTGAAGATTGTTGGACCAGGAGGCGGTAAGTCATACAAGGCGTCAAGCTGGCTCGGCCAACCCATATCACCTTCAGTGTGACTGACCTGGCAAATAGGGGTACCCACCGGTTTTGCGCGCTTCCCAGGCACATACCATTACGGCGTCCCTGGTACGGTCCTCACAGAAACTCTATGGCATAGCACCTGCTTACTACAGACAGGAGTCACGATTCCGAAAGAGATGGACACCGTTGACGGAGGCAAACCGAGTGGATTGCTAGAATATATAGCTCCTGGACCTTCCGTATGGACTGGTTGAGTCATCTGGCCACGCCAAAGAAGCGGGGATGCCTTTGGTGTTGTGAATATGACAATGGCTGCTGTACATGTGGGAGTTGGGCAAGGATTCGTAACATTAACCCAAGAAGCTGCAGGGGAGAGGCAAGGAACGAAGAGAGTAGAGTTCTGCAATGAGTGTGGTGCGCCTAAAGGTTAAAAGAGATAACGAAGAGCTTGTAACAACAGAGAACTTCCAAATATTACAATGCTCAGGGTACATTTTAGTGGGTGAGGCTCTCCGACAGCTTCTCTAGTAGGTGGTCGCAATACTTTCGTTGAATGCTAACAAGGTGTCGAGTTCTCGTGCGTTTGCACGTGCGAAAGATCTGAGTGGTCCGTGCAACACTGAAAGCGTGGGACGGGACGGATGCGTCGGATAGAGACTAAAGGTAACCGAATCTTGTGGTACTGGAAAGTGAACATATAGAGAAAGAAAAGGTCAACCTCATTGAGTCGTGCAGTTCACTTGTCGAGAGGTTAGCAAGCAGCCCCGGCACGATAGATTGCGGCCACTCTCGCCTACGGTAGCTGCGAGACCAACCTCGAGGCCCTGGTGTACGACTGTGTACGTACTTCACGTGGACCCCGCGAAATATTATATTCTGTAGCATACGTGTCTAGCGCTCGCAGTCGACTGCCTCGTCGGGACGGGACTGCGGTCCAGGCGCTCGGTGTCCAAATGTTTCCAATGTTTCGCATGAACTTCGTTCCTTGCCTCTCCCCTGCAGCTTCTCGGGTTTGATGTTACGATTCCCTGCGGAAGATGCGAACGGACTTTTTAGGAGGGCAATTAATCAATTCCTTCCGCAACGGTCCACCTAGAAGTGGAATTCGATATTGCACATCACGGGCACTTCTTCGGACTGCCTTCTGCTTGAGCCACGCCAGCAGCGCGTCGGGATGAGTGAGACGTGTAACCATCGCTCATCGTGGCAATTTGCCTGCGCACCCTCTCGCCATCAGGACCGTTCGGAACGCTCATGGAAGCTTCGTGAATTGCAAAGGTGAACGTTCCGCACTATTAGCTCTAAAGTCGGCAACTTGCCCTGAGCAGAAGTAGTGGGTTTGTTGAAAGGTTCAGGGTCGCGCATGGTGGTGCTCTATTTGCTGGGAAGGGTCGATGACGGTGACAGTCCTGGAGCGAAGGCGAAGCACCATGAACAAAAGAGCAGCTAGAAATAGAACTAGTTAGGTCGCCGGGCCCCGACGGATGGATTTCTCAGGGTCTGCTGGGGGGCTTGGAGGCTTGGGGGTCGATGTCAGCAAGCCTCCGAATGTGATGCGTGCGTGTTGCCCAAGCACGCTGGCGCTGAGCCGTCGCAGCCGTGATGTGTACTGTAGAAGCACCTGAACCGCGCCCGTGTCAATTCGACCGTCCGCGACAGCCTTTTGCTTTGGCGAGATTAGCGGATCAGCTTCTTTGGCGAGTTATTAAGTGGATTACTGAGATTTTGCAGCATCTACGGATTTAAGAGTGAGTGCCGCTAGCCTTGGAGGGTCGCGTTCGCCCCAGCAGCCAAAGCACGCTCCAGTCAGCAACGCAACGGGGAAAGAAGCAACAAAAGGGCCTGGCTCCTCTGCTCCCACGCGCGCCGCACTGCACTCACTGCACTGTGTATACAGTGTCTTCATCGTTGAGGCCACGAGTCGAACCGCATCCACCGCCGCATTTATCGTCGCAACCGTCGCCAGGCGACTTGCTCGTCGTAGCCGAGTCTTCCGGGACCGCAAACATCCGTTCCCGGGAACGTCAACGTCTCGACTCTACCCCGTCCTCAGCGCCAGCATTGTCACTCGCGCATCGTCACTCTCCACCTATACCGGCGAATTGGCCTCGTCTACAGCGTAGACGGCCTCGCAGCCAGGGCTGGCCCATCGACAACGCCCAGCAGCCCGCGAATCGTCCGCCTGCTCCGCGCCCCTGTCGACCATGGCAGCTCAACCCGAGCAGCAGGACGCTGAGGTGACCACAACGAACCCGGTCAAGCGCATCCGGTGGGCGACGCATCGCGCAACGGGACAAAAGGCGGACACGAAGCGGCAATCGCTCAAAGAGCGCCTGCACCGGCGGATAGGCTCGGGCGAGAAGAAGCGGGACTCTCTGGGCAAAGAGGGCGGCCCGCTGGAACATGCAGACGTCGAGAGCTCCGAGGCGGACAGCGAGGAACAGGATTCCGGGCGACGAGTCTACTTCAACGTGCCCCTCCCGGCCCATGAGCGTGACGAGGAGGGCCATCCCACGGCGCACTACTCGCGGAACAAGATACGGACGGCCAAATACACGCCCTTGAGTTTTATCCCGAAGAACTTGTGGTTCCAGTTCCACAACATCGCGAACGTGTACTTCCTGTTCATCATTATCCTTGGTGTACGTCTTACCCGCGCCCTTGCATGTCGTGATTTTGGCACGCTAACCTGGCTTTGCTACAGATCTTCCAAATATTTGGTGCTTCCAATCCGGCCCTGAACGCAGTTCCTCTGATCGTCATTCTTGTCGTGACTGGTGTCAAAGATGCCGTGGAAGACTGGAGGCGCGGGACCCTGGACGACGAGATGAACAACGCGCCCGTCCACCGACTGATTGAGTTCAACAATGTCAATACCGCCGAAGATACAGTGTCGCTATGGAGAAGGTTCAAAAAGGCAAACTCGAGAGGGATTGCATTGATTTGGAAGAGCATGCAGAGAAGCAAAGCGGGCAAGGGCAAGGGAGGCAGCGATGCTGATGCGGAAGTCAAGTCAAGACCGTCGATTGACACTCGGCGAGCCTCCGTTATATCGCAAAGGTCGTCCTACTTTCCTGGAGACCGTGGCGCCAATGGGGAAGAGGGCATTCAAATGACCCCAGTTCCCTCACCTCTACCTGGACAGTCTCCGCCGACAGATGCTCTCAATATTGGCGGCCACACACATATCAAGGAAGGCGATCAGGCTAGAGTCGCTGGCACGCAACATGTATCAACCCAAAAGTTCTACGGCAGCGTACTCAACCCATTCAAGTCTGTGCCAGACAAAGCACGCTTCAAGAAGGACGCGTGGAAGAACGTACAAGTCGGCGACTTTGTGCGACTGTATAACGACGAGGAGGTACCGGCTGACATAGTTGTTCTGTCTACGTCATCAGACGATGGTGCATGCTATGTCGAGACTAAGAATCTGGATGGCGAGACTAACCTCAAGGTCCGTAACGCGCTGCATTGTACCCGTGGCGTTAAGCATGCCCGGCACTGTGAACGATCCGAGTTTGTGATTGAGAGCGAAGGACCGCACTCCAATCTCTATGCGTACAGCGCTGCGATTCGCTGGAAGCAGCACGATCCCAAGGATGCATCTGTGGAAGCCTACGACATGGCCGAACCTATCTCGATCAACAATTTGCTTCTTCGCGGGAGTCAATTGCGTAACACTGAGTGGGCCCTGGGGGTCGTCGTTTTCACTGGAGAAGAGACGAGAATCATGATCAACTCCGGCATCACCCCAAGCAAACGTGCCAAGATCACTAAAGATCTTAACTGGAACGTTGTGTACAACTTTATCGTGCTGGCACTTATGTGCCTGGTCTCTGGTGTCGTTCTGGGTGTTTTCTGGGCAAAGCCCGACACATCGCACGCCTTCTTCGAATTCGGCTCCTACGGCAACGGCAATGCAGCTACTGATGGTGTGATCGCTTTCTGGGCTGCCGTCATTCTTTTCCAGAATTTGGTGCCTATCTCCCTGTACATCACGCTCGAGATCATCCGGACCTTGCAGGCATTCTTCATCTACAGTGATGTTTTGATGTACTACGAAAAGATTGACTACCCATGCACTCCAAAGTCTTGGAATATTTCGGACGATGTTGGCCAGATTGAATACATCTTCTCGGACAAGACGGGCACGCTCACCCAGAACGTCATGGAATTCAAGAAATGCACCGTCAATGGAGTGCCCTATGGAGAGGCATATACTGAGGCGCAAGCTGGTATGCAAAGAAGGCAAGGCATCGACGTTGAAGAGGAAGGCGCCCGTGCCCGTGAACAGATCCAACGAGATCGTGTCCGAATGCTCGAAGGCATCAGAAAATTGCACGATAACCCATACCTTCGAGACGAGGACCTGACTTTTGTTGCCCCTGACTACGTCGATGATCTGTCTGCAGCATCCGGGCCTGAACAAAAACTGGCCAATGAACGATTCATGCTTGCTTTGGCGCTCTGCCATACGGTCATCACTGAAAGAACGCCAGGTGATCCCCCCAAAATCGATTTCAAAGCGCAATCTCCAGACGAAGCTGCGCTAGTGGCTACAGCACGGGATGTGGGTTTCACTTTGGTTGGGCGGGAGGACGACCGTCTCGTTCTCAATGTGATGGGTCAAGAGCGCCGATACCAGGTACTCAACACGCTTGAGTTTAACTCGACGCGGAAGCGCATGAGTGCAATCATTAGGATGCCAGATGGAAAGATCATATTGTTCTGCAAGGGCGCGGACAGCATGATCTACTCAAGACTAATACCTGGTCAGCAACGTCAACTGCGAGACACCACTGGAGAACATCTCGAAATGTTTGCCAGAGAAGGACTTCGTACTCTGTGCATTGCAGAGAAGCAAATCTCGGAAGAGGAATACCAAACATGGAGTAAGGACTACGACCTTGCGGCTAACTCTGTCGCTGGAAGAGAGGAAAAATTGGAAGAGGTTTCCGACCGCATCGAGAACGAGTTATGGCTCATCGGAGGCACTGCAATCGAGGACCGTTTACAAGATGGCGTGCCAGACGCAATCTCTCTTCTTGGAAAAGCTGGTATCAAGCTATGGGTTCTTACTGGAGACAAAGTCGAGACCGCTATCAATATTGGGTTTTCGTGCAATTTGCTGGACAACGACATGGACTTGATCGTGTTCAAGGTCGAGGACGAAAGCCTCGCAACTGCTGAGGCTTTACTCGACGAAAAGCTCAAACTCTTCAACATGACGGGATCCCAGGAGGAATTGGATGCTGCGCAAGACAACCACGAGCCTCCGGCGCCGACGCATGCGATTATCATTGATGGAGACTCCCTGAAGCTGGTTTTGGATGACTCGATTAGGCGGAAATTCCTACTACTCTGCAAGCAATGTCGGTCTGTACTTTGCTGTAGAGTCAGTCCTAGTCAGAAAGCGGCAGTGGTGAACATGGTCAAGACGATGTTGGATTGCTTAACACTCGCTATAGGTGACGGAGCCAATGATGTCGCTATGATTCAAGAGGCCCATGTTGGAGTTGGTATCGCTGGTGTGGAGGGCCGCGCTGCAGTCATGTCTTCGGACTACGCCATCGGCCAATTCCGCTTCTTGACGCGCCTTGTACTTGTTCACGGACGATGGTCATATCGAAGACTTGCTGAGACGATCGCCAACTTCTTCTACAAGGTAAGCTTTAACCCATGAAATCGTCACAGCAGCTGTTAACATACCCTACAGAACATTGTCTGGACATTTTCTTTGTTTTGGTACCAAATCTATACCAACTTCGACAGCCAGTACATTTTTGACTACAGCTACATCGTCATGTTCAATCTTGCTTTCACCTCCTTGCCCGTCATCTTAATGGGAGTATTGGATCAAGATGTCGATGATATGGTCTCGCTGGCTGTGCCTCAGCTTTATCGTCGAGGTATCGAACGAAAGGAGTGGACGCAGCCCAAATTCTGGTCAGTTATACCCCGGCTACATATTGCATTGTACTAATCTTCTTCAGGGGATACATGGGCGATGGCGTCTACCAATCTGCCATCTCGTTCTTCTGCGTCTATCTCCTTTTCTCCCCCGCCAACTTCGTGACCGAGAACGGACTCGACCTTGGTGAGTTGAAGAGAATGGGCATCGTTGTCGCTACCATTGCGGTCTTCGTTGCCAACCTCTACGTCCTCTTCAATACATATCGTTGGGACTGGCTCACGGTGTTGATCGTAGTCATCAGCACACTTCTAATCTGGGCTTGGACCGGCATCTACACATCCTTCACCTCTAGTGCCCAATTCTACAAAGGCGGTGCGGAGGTCTATGGGAGCCTTACATTCTGGGCAGTCCTTCTGGTTGCGTCCATAATGTGTTTGCTGCCGCGGTTCTTGGTCAAAGCTACTCAGAAGATATATTTCCCCCTCGATGTTGACATCATCCGCGAACAAGTCAAGCAAGGGAAATTCGATTATCTCAGACAAACGGACTCGTACATACCCCCACCACCTCCTGAGAAGATCAATTCAGCAACTTCGTCCGAGCCTAAGTACAAGGCTGCCGAGATCCAGGCAGGAGATGATGATATGCGACCAATCTACCCACCTTCGGTCGCGCCCACATCGACAACACACAATCCAAGAAGTCAGAACGGGAGCAATAGCACCGACTACACGTTCCGCAGATCGATGGAGGGAATCCCTCCGCACCGAATATCCCTGGACCGACCAAGGCCGTCCTTTGATCGAGCGAGAATGAGTATGGACCGAGTGCGGCCGAGCTATGAAGCAAGCAACGACTTCACCTCTGCTGCAATGTTGACGCGACTGGAGTCTTCCCAAAGTCAAAATCGAAATAGCATACCAGCACCTTCGTCCCCACAATCAGGTCATCTTGGAAGTCGGTTACGGAATGCGTTCCGAAGACCCACAGTCACGCGAGAGGAAGCACCAGACTTGGATAACCAGCCACCGGGGAGCCCTCCTCGGAGTCCACCCAGATGATGCTAGCAGACTATGAACTTGACGATGTCCGACATATCGAGATACCTTTGCACATTCTTCCAATAACGATTGTACATATAACATGCCCTTCGTGCGCGCCGCTGATGTCTTTGCACAAAATCTTCTTTTTATGTCTACTATCCATACTTAGTCATGGGCTGGCGTTTGGTAGAGCAGCGAGCTTTTGGGGCGACATCTTCACATCACTTTTTGGGTTTCCTTTTCTTTCCGTCTTCTCCTACAGCTCGCTCACGGGCGACGCCCTGTCTGTTCACCCTTACTTTGCCAACAGCGACCGATGTGATAGTTTGAGGTTCCTTTTTGCACCCTGTCGGACACACTTTTTCCTACTCTCTATTGCCTCTCACTTCTGCTTCGGCTGAGCGGCGACGTTATAGAAGATTGTTTAGGAATGTGTGTGAGAGAGAGAAAGAGACGATGACGGTTGGATTGCGTAGCTGTAGTACATAATGCTGGGGTGGGCGTTCTATCGCCCTCTGAATAAGTGTTGTTCACGTACTGTTTGAAAAGTGATTTCGGGTCTGATTTGTTGAGTGATCCTCTCTTCCCTGGTGAACCACTTGAGCGTCGGCCGGTGAGTGGCCAGAAAGGCAGTCGCTCCACGGTGACACCCAGATTGGTGATTTGCATGTGAGATGCTTTACTTGAAAGCCTTTGTTTCGCCGTGAGAGCAGCCGGGGCGGTGAGTTCGGCGGTCATGGTTTGATCGGCCGCTAAGCCGTAAAAGCCGCGGGCGCGACGCGTTAATGACCTGCTCCTGCCTTTTGGGCCTCGATATTTGATAACTCACCGACCACAACCCCAGCAAACCTTTCAAACGCCACTACACTCGTTACACTCTCCTTCGTCTTTCACTCGAACTCGCACTCGGCTGCCCGACTCAAGACAGCCCACGTTCTTTGTAGATAGTCATCACATGCAGTGATAATTGCGGCATTGTCTGGCTTGGAGGCATCAGACGTCCCCCGCAGTCAGCGGATGCCAGCGGACGATTGCTAGGATCGCCCGTCATAATCAGGCATTCTGGAGGGAGCTATACCCGCCAAGGTCCATGGCGGAGATTCTCGAACGCATCAAGTGAGCCTGCACCGCACCTGCACCCTCTACATCCTCTCTAGCCACACAGCCAACTGACTTACCCCTCCATCGTAGTGAGCTTCGAGCTCTCCCCTCCGATCTCCACCTCTTTTGCCCTCGTTCAAAGAGCGATAGGGCCGAGTACTACGACGAAGACCGCGTGGGGAATGGCGACGACGGCATAGATGACCAGGAGCGCCGAGAGAAGGTCAAACAAGCCATAGACCGGAAATGGACTGCGCTCGATGCACTTCAAATACTTGCATACGACGGAGAAGAAGCGATTCCTCACAGAACATGGATGACGGAGCGGTGGAACGCGGTCATGACATCGTGCGATGTCTGCGTGCGCATGTTCCATCAATCCAAGGCAGAGTGGAAGAATCGATTAGTCGAGTAAGCGGCATGTGGTAATCCGCAGAGATTCTACTGACGCTTCTAGAAACTACGACGAGGATAATATACACGACTTCTTGCAAGTCGTCGACCAAGCCTGCATCGAGCGCATCACGCGAGGCCTCGACACCGCCAAAACTAAGCTCTTGGCCGCCGAAGCTAAGAAGAGGACCATAGATACTGTCGGCACTGAAGCCATTTATGCTGTCTTCGAAGCCCTCAGTTGTGATGCTTTCATCCGCAACGAAGAGCTTCTGCAGCGCCACTTCGACGAGCCTTTCCAGCTCATACAGACCAGTAAGGCCCTGAAACCGCAGACATTCCTTCCCGCCATGTCGCGCTTTGTTTTCTCAGGCAACAAATTTCGCCGATATTGGGCAATACGTCGTTGGTCTCATGCGAAGCGCGAACTGCTACGTACAGAATTCGACTGGGCTGTACGTGACCATTTGATAGATGCAATCATGAGAGTGCAGATGACAAATCTCGAAGAGGCCTTTGTGACCGACTTCTGGACCGGTGTGTCGCTCATTGTCAAGCGATTGAATAAGGAGACCATCACACATTCGGTCCGTGGTCTTGAGGGCGACTTCTACAAGCTCATCTTGGATCATCTCTCGCTCAAATCAAATGAGGGCTTCCTAGACTTGGTTACGACAATGAAGGCCCTTTTAGAGACATCGCCAGTAGACTTCTGGGATGCCATGGACAATATTACGCCCTCCACGGCAACTGTTGCGGAACAAGTTCTCAACAGCCCCGTCTTGAGGCAGATCCTACTCTCTGCTACACCAGAAGAGGAGGACACACTGCTTAATCTTGAAGAGAGCTATACTTGGATTATCCCCTTTCTGTCCTCCATCAAGCCAGCGAATTTGACACCTGCATGCAAGGCTTTCGCGAACGCATTTTTTGAACGCTTTCAGTCGGGTCAATACCCCCACACATCGAGAGATCGATGCTTGAAAGAGGGACTGCAGGTGCTGGAACATTCGTTCAAGAGGATGAACGAGGGAAAGACGACCCTGACGTTTGTCGGACAGCCGACTGTCAACGGAATGTTGCAAATCCTATCGACACACATCCGGCTTGTTGTCGATAGCCTCACGCGGCTAAATAAGCCGGAAACACAAGAGGACCTACAGCTAGCTCTGAACATGATCCAGGAAGCTTTCACACTGGAATGCCAATCGCTAGCGGTTGAGAGACAACTGATAACAGAGGAGAAGCCTTCACCAACAGAGTCGCCCCCGTCAAGTCCTATATGGAAAGCTATACTCCAAGCCATCAACATGAACAGCATAGAGCTGGCCACGCGCTTACTCCTTGCAGGCAGAAACCTCATCGGCTTAGAACCTCACCGTATGAAGCCAAATGTCGTTAAAGTTCCACCTACAGTACGCCATTTCAACGACAGGTTCAAGTTGCTATCCCAGGCTATTACCGACGTGGTGGATCGTCTCGCCGACTTTGAAGCGAAACAGCTTGCCGGACTCCTCGAGCAACCTGCGTCTGCCAGTGCGATCGTATCGCTACTATTCTCATCGACCGAGGAAACTCGAAAATCTACGGTCGAGCTGCTCAAAGTCATAAGTGCGCAAGATGCTCGCCGAGACGCGCTTCAATACATACTAGGGGCATATTACACGAATGTTGTACAGGGCATCTCAGATTCCTGCCGACAAGTCATGAAGAAGAAAGCATTCGACCCCGCCCCTAGCTTGATCAAAACCTGCTCGGACATCATCGACGTTATGTGCAACGAGCAAGATGGCATATTACGAGCTCGTAGTCTGAAATCTGGAGAAGCTGGAGTCACCATGACTCTCTGGAAGAGTCTGTGGGATGTCCTTACCATGATCTTCAGGACCACTGAAAATTGGAGTATTCTCAGACCCAATGAGAAGGAGGCCATGATGGACTTCTGTCGGGACACCATGGCCTTTGCTGATCAGTTGTTCGATCAGTGCAGTATCTTTTCCACGGCCCTGGATGATATCATTACTGATCCTAACGATACCTCAAGTCGTTCCAGTTTGCTGAGAGAGTTGTTAGAGATGGCAGCGAAGACTACAGAGGGCTTGGCCAAATGGCTTCGCCTGCGAGATGAGTTCCTATCAGCCAAGTCAGTCACCTTGATCAGCAAGCTTCTCGTCCGTCTGCAAAAGAACTCAATTCGGGTGGAAGACGAAACTACCAACTACATGGAACGAGTCCTCAAGCATGAAATTAGAGCGAAATTGAAGCCGCAGCAGGAATCTGAGCTTGAGCGTGCTTTGGAGACCTATATTGGATACTCCTTGACGAGAATGGAAGAATCCAGCAAGCAACCAAAGCAGGAGACCCTCAACAAATGGGCGATCCCGGGGATGACAAGCTCAGATATCAAAGTCAAGGACAATGACGCTCGCGCAAAGCTGTTAGCAGACGCTACTAAAACTTCGACCGCTTTCAAGGCTAAGCGCGAGGCCCAACGTGCGTTGGAGGCGCAAATCAGTAAGAAAGCTGACGAGAAGAAGTTGGCTGAACAGGCTGAATTCAAGAAAAAGCGTGCCATCGAGCTGGAGCGACGAGAGAAGGAAAAGGCAGCAGCCATTGCTCGAGCGAAGCAGAGCCGAGGCCTATCATCCCATACTGCAGAGGCAGGGTCTGGTCTGGAGGGTCTGGGTATTCTGGGCAAGGAACAAGCCGCGAAAGGAGAGGGGATAATGCATTCGGATGATGAGTCTGAAGACGACGTGGATGACTTTGACGCAGAATTGTTCGGCATAAAACCAGGAAGGAAAGTCAAGAGCGGACCCAAGACCAACATCGTCGATGAGATCAAGATTCAGCAGCCGGTCAAGAAGAGGAAGGTTGTTCGCTCTATCAAAGACTTGCGAGCTCGTTTGACGCCCGACCTGTCTCCGCTGCACAAGGTCATCCTCAGTTGGAATTATTTCCATCAATCAGAATTTCCCCCGAATGATCGACAAGATAGGTACTCAGCGGTGCCAAATACTTTCAGAACGCCCACCGATTACCAGTCCATTTTCGAACCTTTGCTCACCCTCGAGGCTTGGCAAGGATTCGTCAAGGCTAGAGAGGAGAATCAGTCAAAGCCTTACGAGATCCGGGTCGTATCGCGTGCTAGTGTTGATGCCTTCCAAGAAGTCAGCAGCACTATGACACATGTGGAAAACCGAGATCTGAGTATATCTGAAGGAGATGTCGTGCTTCTTTCGCAGTCGAAGATGCCCTCTGCAGAAGATCGGACCTGCCTCGCTCGCGTGTTTCGCGTGCAGAGGAAACAGGCCCACATCGAAGTCTCGTATCGGGTCATGCCGTCGAACCCTCTGCAATCTGCATTGGTGCCCAATGGGTCAGTGTTCGGGACAAAGATCCAGTCCATAACCCCCTTGGAGCGTGAATATGCAGCGCTTCTGGGTCTCCAGTACTACGATCTGTGCGACGAAATTGTCCGCGCGAAACCTTCACCTCTGCTCCAGTACAAAGACAACCAACTAGTGCCGCTCATCGAAAATTACAATCTCAACAAAGCGCAAGCCAAAGCTATAAAGTCTGCAGTCGATAATGATGCCTTCACGTTGATTCAAGGGTATGTACCCTCATTTTGTTTATGCGATGCCTACTGACATCTGAATAGGCCTCCGGGTTCGGGAAAGACCAAGACTATCGTAGCTATTGTTGGCGCACTCCTCACGAATAGTCTGCAGCACAGGAGCAGTGCCATTCCGCACCCTGCCACAGGCTCTCTTTCGGACACGACAGCAAAGAAGCTTCTAGTCTGTGCTCCAAGTAATGCCGCAGTTGATGAGCTGGTCATGCGCTTCAAGGACGGCGTAAAGACCTTGAGCGGGCAGCAGCGGCCTCTCAACATCGTCCGACTTGGTCGAAGCGATGCGATCAATGTGAACGTACAAGATGTGACTCTAGAAGAGAAGGTCAACCGAGTCCTCGGTCTGACTTCGTCTCATGGTCAGGACTCAGAGGCGACGCGGAAGATATTCGAAGAGCACAAAAAGGTATCAGAGCAGATCCGGCAAGCGCGAGACCAGCTTGACTCTGGACTAGTAAAGGGCCCAGAAGCCTCGAAATTGCAGGACGAGTTCAATTCTCTTCGTAGGCAAAAGGCTCTTCTGGGAGGGAAGATCGACCAGGCCAAGGATAACGAGAAGACGGCAAGTCGAAATGCAGAGCTGAACCGTCGGAGGGCCCAAGAGCGCATCTTGCGCGAAGCAGATGTCATATGCGCTACATTGAGTGGTAGCGGTCACGATATGTTCCAGCATCTTAGTGTCGAGTTCGAGACAGTCATTGTCGACGAAGCCGCTCAGTGCGTCGAAATGAGTGCACTCATTCCTCTCAAGTACGGCTGCCAGAAATGCATACTTGTCGGAGACCCGAAACAGCTGCCACCTACTGTCTTTTCGAAAGAAGCTGCCCGTTTCCAGTACGAGCAGAGTTTGTTCGTTCGTATGCAGGCGAATCATCCCGATGATGTGCATCTGTTAGACACTCAGTACCGCATGCACCCGGACATCAGTCTGTTTCCGAGCCAAACCTTCTATGATGGCCGCTTGTTGGATGGTCCAGATATGGCAGCACTGCGTAAACAGCCGTGGCATGCGAGCTCACTGCTCAGCCCATTCAAGTTCTTCGACGTACAGGGCCAGCACTCGGCCGCTCCCAAGGGTCATTCGCTTATCAACATCGCCGAGATCAACGTTGCCTTACAGCTCTTCACGCGGTTGACCTCAGACTTTGGTGAGAAGATTGACTTCAAGCGCAAGATTGGCATCATCACTCCCTACAAGAGCCAGTTGAGGGAGCTCAAGAATCGTTTCAGCCAACAGTACGGCCCGAGTATCTTGGAGGACGTAGACTTTAACACCACGGACGCTTTTCAAGGTCGTGAAAGCGAGATCATAATCTTCTCCTGTGTGCGAGCATCTCCTGCTGGCGGCATCGGTTTCCTTCAAGATATTCGACGTATGAACGTTGGCTTGACGCGTGCGAAATCGTCGCTGTGGGTGCTCGGTAATTCTGCGTCTCTTGTTAGAGGAAGGTACTGGAAAATGCTCGTTGACGATGCGAAGCGACGAAAACGGTACATCGACGGAGACGTTTTGGGTATGCTCAACAAACACTCGAGAGCATTTCCCGCTCCCGTCGAGCGTACGTCATACGAAGTGGCTTCACGTACGATGAGAGAGCCATTGCGTCCACACGATATGAGTCGCTCCTCGAGCAATGGGTCTAAGGGATTTGACTCCAAGCCAAAACCCGAGCTCACGAAGGACACCAAGCTGGAAGTCAAGCCCGAACCACTGGCCACAAACTTGACAATATCGAACGGCAAACGAAAACATAGCGACGACTCGGATGAGGACGTCGAGATGGAGGACGCCGACTCGGGACCAACTTCGAATTCAACCACACCAAGTCGTCAGTCTACGCCCGCCGCTCTCCCCAACGAGCCGACACCAGCACCTGAGAAGCGTAAGGCCACTTCGGACGCCACAGCACCTAGACCAAACGATGTGATAGGCAGTATGACGAAACCGAAAATCAGACGCCGGCCAAGAGAGGTGGATCCCTTCATCAAGCGGCAGCCGCCGAAAAAACCCAAGACTGGATGATGGAGGGCAACATGAAGGGAATGCAGTGCAAGGAGGCTAATATGAAAATTTGGTTGGGCAT
The DNA here is from genome assembly GCA_010405375.1 of Lophiostoma macrostomum CBS 122681. NCBI lineage: Eukaryota > Fungi > Ascomycota > Dothideomycetes > Pleosporales > Lophiostomataceae > Lophiostoma > Lophiostoma macrostomum. The sequence goes on along the minus strand of MU004348.1, from coordinate 4,870 downwards.
CTATACGGCTTCGGCGTCGTCGAGTTATTGGCATTAGCATTTGATGGCGTATCTTTTTTCGACATATCCCGCAGAAGCGTTGGGTCTTGCATATGTATGTTTAGATAGATGAGAGTCTGCCGGGCGTTTGAAGCGCGCCGTCTTCCAGATAGCAGATCGAGGATAGGACGCCACTGAGTGCATTCCGCAGCAGTGGCGGGGTGGCTTGACGGTTCACAAGCGCCTTGTGACATTGACATGAACTGATCCGGGGCACTGGGAGTTTGTGTACCGTTGGGAGAGCCGACTGGCGAGTTCTCCGTCGGCGTGCTCGGCTGTGCCATTGCTTCGGCCAGTTGCACCTCTCATGCGCTCGCTGGCATTGCCCCAGTTCATAACTCCTTCCACTGCAACGATCTTCAATGCACTGTTCAAAATCCGGTCTCCTTCCGGAACAGACCGTTTTCTGTCCCTGTGGTCGAAGACCAGTCAGCCTGTCCGTCCACCCTCCTGCCTGCCGAAACGGGCATCTGCGCAACACCTTGACGTCCCCTTGTCCATCCTGTGCAACCTTCGGAACGTCCAATGATCGTGGCAGCCTTCCATTCCCGATGTCACAACTCACGATCGGATAGCCGCCCGATGCCTGAGTATCGCAACACTTTCAGTGCTCCACTCCCACGCCCATGTGGCTTTCTATGAAAGCTTATCCGTCCGCCACTTTCACCTCCTCGCTTCCACCATTGTTTCGAGATCTCTTCTCTATTCTCGGCTGCTGCATTGCGTGCATAAGCGTGGAGAGCTCGCTTCCGACTCATCCATTTCATTCGTTGTCTGCATCTGCTGTGCTACCTCTCCCATCGCGAGAGCCAGTATTGAGTACGACCATCTCTGTTTCCAGGCGCAATACGTCGCACTGCAGAGCTCCCCTTCCTCGGACAATTCATCTCTTGTGCGCGAGCTGCCAGAGATTGCAACACTGACCAGGTATTGCGGCTGCGCGCGTCGACGTTCAACGTCAAGTTTATATAGTACAACGCTGGTTGCATATGCTGAGTACCGAAGTGCTGGCCGTGTCCCACGTTCTCAGACCAATAGTCTCTCGCAAGTACCGCGTTCATGCTCAAGCTTCCGCCGCTCGGCAGAGCTCGCTGCCAGCTCGCTGCATCTTGGTAGCTTCTTAAGGTGACGGCATGCCAGTCACGCCCCATCATTGCACCTAATGCTCCCTCTGACGATCAATAATATAGGCCCCGAGTTCACGGTCGAATCTCTCGCCCCAATGTTCGGCCATCCAGGAATAAGTGCGTTAGAGTACGCTGGGACCTACCAGGAGCTGACCAGGAAGACCTTATCGCTCAAGGGAAAATCGACGGCTCCTTCACATGATGGTAATAGGTCTTCAGCTACGTCTACTGCTGCCTCCGAGGGCGAAACTTCGGCGTCTGTTGTGCAGGAGTTGAGCTGTCAGCAAAGACGCCGGGGAACGTTCATCAACCATACGCCGCGCACCTATGAGATGCGCTCACCCAAGAGAACCGAGTTTCCGAGAAATTCTGGAGAGGCCTCTAGTACGCCTCACACCTCAACATACAACAGTTTTCGGGAGAGCGGGAGCCCCTCGGCGTATTATCAAAACTCGCAGCCGCAGATCGCAGATCCGACGGGTGAAGTCACTTCCGGAGCAGACAACACTTTTCCTGTTGAACTTGATTCCAAAGAAGTCCGCTTGAACGCGGACGTCGAATGCGAGAGCCATGCACATCGCGCACGTATACAGTCTATAACGAGCTCTCGAGCGAGTAAACCTGCTACACGGCCGTTGTTGTCTATCCAAACCTCAGTCGAAAGTCGAAAGACAGCAAGGAATACTTCAACCAATGATAGCCGGAAGACTGAGAAACGACAAAGACGTCAGACGCCATTCAAAGTACCCGTCGTGATACCTATAGCGCACTCATCGTCCATCGGTCGGTATTCGCCATTGGAGCCCCTGGTGGCACGGCATCGAAGGGAAGCTAGCATTCAGAGTTTAGGAGATTCACCACCTCAAGTAGAGATTGACAGTATTGCTGAGGTATCAACTTTTCGTGCCATTCAAGAATACTTCGATAACCAAGCTTCTACCCAATCCACAGCAACAGATGGCCAGCAACATACTTTGACACCGCCTAGACTCCCATCGGCAAGCACCTTGGAGCCGCTTCCAGCATTGTCGAGTACTGCTGAACGACCTGCGTCGACCGAGATGAACTACAAAGCTCGAATTGAAGGGCTTGAAACTTCGGGTGAGCCAACTCCAGAGATACCCACTCGAAGTCCTAATAGACCACATCCACTCGCTGGCCTTCTTGTACATACCCCTTCGAACTCTACCGTGAACAGTGACTTTGAATCCGCCGCTCACGGGGAATACTCGCCGTACGACAAAAAGCACAACAAAAGTCAAAATTCGATCGTGCTGCCCAAAAGACCTGGTCCGAGTTACGTTCCCGTAGGACAAGCTGCGAGAGCCGGGTCGTCCAACCTGGGCCGCATGGCGCCACCAATACTCGGCCACGCAACATTGACCGCAACCACCGACCTCAACGACCTCAACCATTACCTCCGGAATACTGGTCCCCCACCCGAATCGCATCTTCCGCAGCAGCGAAAGAAGTCAGGCTTCAAGATGTTCAAAGTCGGCGGCAAGAAGAGCCTCGTCGCACGTGTCGGGTCTGTCGAGGGTTCGCCCAAGGCCCAAAGAGCAAGACCAGCCAGCACGCGAACAAAATGGGCGCGCGAGATGACAACCTCGGGAGGTGCCAAACACCTACAGATTATGATTGACTCGGCGAGCCTCGCTGCCGACCAGACCGTCACTCTCCCCGTCTCCGGCTCTGGCTCCGATCGCCGGTCCCGCCATGTCCGCATCTCGTTCACAGAGGAAATGCTATATCCACTCGCCAGTCCTGAACTTGAATCTGTGATCTCGGGATCCAAGGACCCGAACAATGAGATGCCGACCAGCCCATTGCGCAGTCCCAGGACTTCGCCAACGGTTGCAAGACGGGTGCCGGTGGACGACCATCCTTTGCTAAGTCGCGAGGAAATCACGCGAAAGCGGAAATTGAGAGACTTGCAAAGAGCCAGGCAACGGAGCGTTGACTCGAAGATCGAGCATGGTGACGACACAGTCGCTGGCGCAGAGACGAGTGTCATTCAAGCCCATCCGCCTCCTGCTCTACAAAGACCAGGATCGCTGATGGAGAGCCTCGACGAAAGTGATCTTGAGGAGTCTGAGATCGACAAGAAACAGATGGATAGCGCTGCGTACAAGATGGCACTGCTGCAGGAGAAGGTTATTTTTCTTCAACACCAGAATGCGGAGTTGGCGGACGCTTTAGCGAAGATTGTGGGGTTAGAGGTAAAGGATGGCGATGCGGAGATGGATGCGGAGACGGTTCTTGAAGCGTATAGACAGATGCGCGATGGGAGTGAGCAGCGGTATAGGCGGGGCAGGGTGTTTGCGAGTGGGTGAACGCTTAGGGGTTGCCAGTGGGGAGGTATGGAGAGGAGGTGAAAGCGAGTGGGGAAGTGGTGGTCAGATGGAGGTACAGTGGACTGTGGAATCAAAAACAGCCCACAGGTGCTGGTTGTGAGCATCAGCACATCATCCTACCTCTCGAACATCGTTTCACTCACAATCTTCCTAGCAACCCAGAGCAAGTGCCTACATAGCCCAACCCAATTCCCAAACCCTAGTCCACCTCCAAAACTTACACGATCAATGTGCATACCAGTACGGCATTGAAAGGCTGGAACTTGGACACGTCGTTTGACTTCGGCTCTCACTAACGCCTTGCAATCTCGCTATCTGCTCCATACTGCGGGTATCGGCACATCTTGTGAAGGGTCAGCAACCTTCTTGGAAATCACACAAGGCAATCTCGCTATCGGTAAGTTGAGCACGTGCTCGGGCGTGCCGGCAACATGTCCTCACCGCACCCAGTCTCCGATAGGGGTATATAGAACCAGCTCGAGTAAAGCTCTCCTTACCACTTCAAAGTCTATCATTATCTTCACAACGATCAGGGTCGACCACTGACTTTTAACTCACCCTACCACACTCCTTCCAAAATCATTCTATAGACGGCATACCATAGACCGAGCATCCCATATCCCCAAATCAATTTTCAACCATCATGTTTCTTCTCCTCTTCAGTGAGCCCCCCACCCATTCCTCCTCCCCCTCTCCACTCTCTCCTCTCTCTGACCCAACCCCCAGTCCTCAATCTCTCCCTAAGCCTCCTCCCTTACACACACTCCTGGGCCAACCCCGCCCTCAAGCTCCCCAGCACAGCAGACACCACCGCCATCCTAACCGGCTACGTCCAAAACAACTGCCCCTTCCCCATCACCGTAACCAGCTGCTGCTGCTACGCCACCTGCACCTCGCCCCCAATCACTCTCCCTCCCAATGGCGGCCAGTACTGGAACCCGCTGCGCTCCTCCGCCAACGCGTGCTCGCAGACAATCAAAGTGTCGCGCACGGGCGCCTTCACGGCGCCGGCATCTATCTACCAGATCGAGTACAACGTCAATGAGAAAGGCGAGTTGTGGTATAATCTGAGCAGCGTCGATGGAGACCCATTGGCGATGTAGCGAGGTATTTGGAGGTCAGGGGGGAGGTGTGTAGGGCGGTTTTTTGTGGGCCCGGGGAGAAGAAGGAGGATTGCGATTATCCGAAGTTGGAGGTTTGTCCGGCGCATACGGGGAATGATGTTGCGTTTTATTTGTGCTAGGGGGTTGGGTGGGGTTAGGCGGGGGCGGATGATGGTGCGATGGAGGGTAGGGGCTAGGTTGGCTATTATTACCGGGGGATGTACACATGGGTTATACAGTCGGGGTT
>MU004347.1:0-183729 GCA_010405375.1 Lophiostoma macrostomum CBS 122681 | reverse complement strand
AATATAAATAGATAGTAGAAATCTAAAATAAATAATAAATTATTTACTTTATATTATCTAATTTCTAAATTTCTAAATTAGTAGTATATTATTAAAGTATAAACTAATCTTTAATACTAACTAGTCTTTCTATAATAAAATTATAACTATAGTCTTTTTATTATTATTTTAATAACTTATTAATTTTTATAGAATTTAGCTTATTTATTTTACTTATCTTATTTATCTTATTTATCTTATTTATCTTATTTATCTTATTTATCTTATTTATCTTATTTATCTTATTTAAGGGGTTTAAAAAGTACTTCTTTTCTTTACTAGTCCTAAAAAAGGCTAGGCTAATATTAATGTTTTATAGCCTTGCAATCCCCTCTGACCCCGCTACGGGTACACGCAGCTCAACGCAACACAACCCAGCATTTGCCCGCACACAAGGCTCAACCAGACTCTCTTGATGACTGCCGAAATGCTCATCGAAGCCAATGGCTTCGACATTGTCGCAACATACCGGCGCATCCTCGCCTCTGACCATGAGCTTACCATGCCCGTCGCGGCCATCGAAGCACTTGTGGAAGCCATTGCACATAGCTCTGTCTCGACCGTCGCAGAAACCCTGGACTTGCTTGAGCGTCATACCGCTGTCCTCAAGGCTTCAATTGCCAACCCCATCTCTCTGTCCGCGGGCACGGACCTATTCCAGCGATACCTTGTTACCACCTTGAATCGACCAGCGAGCCTCAATTTGGGCCCGAGCGACGATTTCCGCGCCATACGAAACCACCTTCTGTCCAACGGACGACTCTTCGTGGAGCGGGCAAAGGCAAGCCGCGAGAAGATTGCCAGCTTCGGAAAACACTTTATTCGGGATGGCGCTACTGTCCTTACCAACGGTGGCTCGCGGGTGGTCGGTGCCCTGCTGAAGCGGGCAGCTGACTCCAGCACTCTGCGATTCAAGGTCGTATATGTGCTGTCGCCTTCAGCATCGTCAGATACGCGAGAGGGCCACCAGACGGTGGCTGATCTGCGAGCACACAATGTCCCGGTCGCTACGATACCAGACTCTGCTGTGGCTTACTCATTAGGCAAGGTCGACATGGTCATTGTCGGTGCCGAGGGCGTTGTAGAGAATGGAGGGATCATATCAAGACTGGGAACATATCAGCTCGGGCAGTTGGCTAAAAGCACGGGAAAGCCGTTCTACGTCGTAGCTGAGAGCCACAAGTTTGTCAGGCTCTTTCCGCTGAATCAATTCGATCTGCCCATCGAGCAGAAGATCCTGGATTTCAAAGTCGACGACGACGCCAAACATGCGACTTTGGACAAAAGCGCGGTCGAACCGCCCTCGGGTAATGGGCAGCCGAAGTGTTCAGGCGTCAATGCCGGAGATGCAGTGGATTTCACAGTGGGTTCCTCCAGCAGCAACGTCTTTCATGTGCTGACTTCAGTAGCCACCGAACCTGATTTCAGGCATCATCACAGAGTCGGGGGTGCTGACGCCGTCAGCGGTGTCTGAAGAGCTGATCAAGATATGGTTCTGAGCCCCTTAACCCAAGGACACAGAAGCCATGCCCCTACCATACCTAGCGATGTCGTAGATGCATGGAGAGCTCTTACTCACAACGTGTAGGGCGGTTCCTGTACCGGATCCAGAGACCTTCAAGGACGGCACACCGATTGAAGCTCGTTCCGCGACCCTGTGGCACATGGACGCCCAAGAAGGACAGTATCTAGCAGGAGGGCCCCACCAATGAAGGATGGTGGAAGAGGCAACGTCGAGCTTAGTTCAGGGTCACGCTGGATCAAAGGATGCGGCAGTGCTTCTGAAGCTTGCACGCTTGGTCGTCTGCAATGAAAGGTCGTGCACAAGTGGCCGGCTCGAGTCTGGGCGCATTTGACAACTGAGAAGTGCTCCGAAAGGCTTCATGGGGCACTAGATAAACGGCTATGCCGCACACCACTAAACAAACATTTACTCTCTAGTCTTTGGCTATAGCAAGCTTGGAAGCACAGAATGCAGGTGTGGCGCTCCGTGACCATTCAGCTTGCGCGGCGCCGGTGACGTTTCAGCAACTGCTAGCACCGAGTCTAGCGAGAGGCTTGGCGACTTTCGTCGGGAGCTGTCCGCGAGCGCATCCTAACAAGCTTAGAACCTCACTCACTCTTTCGCTGTCTTCTGCCATTGCGCCCATCCACTCCTCCCCACGACCCGCCGCTCCGAGCCCCTCGCTTCACGCAGTCACGCCCCGTTACCGCAGCCGCAATGGATTTCTCTGACATCTTGTAGGTTCCTCTGCAAACGGGAGCTTGGAGCTAGGCTTCAGCATCTCTGCACCAGCGCTGTCAACACCTGGCAGCTCTCCCCACGCTGGACGAACAGGGCTAACGCTTGTAGTCGCATGGTCAACATCGCCGTCGCTGTATTCATGGTGCTGGGCGGCATTGCGAAGTTGTTCCCTTTCGACAGTTTGTGAGTGCACCTGCAGCTGTCCTGCTGATCCGCCGAACGCGAGCCTCGACCGCATTCGCGTCGTACCGTTTCAAGACCTACCTGTACGCATGGGATAGTCCATCCCGTGTGGAGAACATATGATGGAATGAAAACTAGGCGTACCCGCAATGCGCGAGTCTCGTGGGCCATGTGTGGTTGACCTCGGTTGCTGATGATTGACTACAGCTCGAACATCATTTTGGGCATCTATCTCATCATCTTTGGACTTGGTAAGCATTTGCACTAGTCTCTGTGTGCCGGGCTCTTGCTAACGAAGATACCAGGCACCGCCCTGCTAGGTTCGTCATCTCTTACTCTTGCCGTCCACCACCGCCAGACGCAATCTTCGCTCGAGACCAGATCTATGATACATTGCCTCTCGTGCCGCTTTGGGAGGCTTTTCCGCTCTCATCATGACACAGCAACAGCATAGGCCTCGTACTTTCGAGGGCGAAGATAGACTGAGGGGCTAGCGCACGATTACAGAGGCTTCTTGGAGTCCTTGACGGCGCGCACCCTCGCTTTGTCTTGTACGGATCATGCTGACCCCTTCATAGAGTTTCAGATCCCCCAGCAGGTTGCGCGCTATGCCTCCTTCATGTTCTCGTTCCTCGGCCGCGGTATTTGTAAGGGATTCCTGGATGCGCGGAAATATCTGCAACAGCTGACATCTACAGTCTATATCTTCGTCGGTTCAGTCATAGTTGGCCCAAGGTGGTTCCGCTTCGTACCCGGTACTATTGTGGGCATCATCGGCATCGGCTACGCAGTGCTGGAGTACATCCCTTCCATTGAGCCTCCAGCAAACATGCGGTACGTCAGCTCTTGAGGACACACGCGGTTCCATCATATTCTGATCAAACACAGTGACGCGGATGCCGGATGGGGGGCCGAACAAGTCTGAGGCGACTATGCAACGAGGATGGCGGTCGTTGATTCCTCCGACAGACGTGGACTACGCATGTCCATGTCAAACACCTTGTATGGTTATACCTACGGACAGTCATGTGCGATACTGAAGCCTGTTTGAGTAGGCTTAGGCTAGGGTTTTGGGCTGGCGTTGGTCATTCCGATACCGTGTACGTGGGTTGGTTCGTATGGCTCCTAAATTACAGTGAGGGTTGTGCTATTCGCCGGAGTGACAAGGATGAAGTTTATTGTCCCGATTAGATATATATTGTGTAGATGCTATTCCGATAAGCGTCGAGAACGGCCGTTAATAAGTCCTAGCTCTTGCTCGGCGCGCGGATTGAGGGTTCACCCTCGCTGCTATTGGCGTGTGACCCTGGGCCCGCTGTGGATACACAAGAAATTCCAGCCGTTGCAGTTCCGCTCTCTCGGGGACGAAGAGCTAGAGTATTCGGGAGCAGAGACGGCTTTCCGAGGAGGCGTGCAGATCCAACATGCTTTTTTCTGCAGCTTTCCATAGCCATCCCAAGCTAGGTATACGAATATGTTTGCCACCTTGGCACTCTCGAGCATGCATTTCGCTGTTGGTCACAACATCGACAGCCTGGCCACTGTACATACTCTTCTCGACTACTGTTAATGCTCTGGATCAAGGTTGTGATGCTGGGGGCTAGCGGCCGGGGACATCGGGTGCTTACATTACGGACGCCGTGATTGGCCGAGACCCTGACCGTAATTCTCCATGCCACTCTGCCCTCCACTTGTTGGAGCCTGTACCGCAACCACCGGTGGTCTTCCAGCACGTATCGCAAGCCTGCGGATGACGAACCGTCAAGGCCAGCCGGAGCACCATCTTGTACGGACGCCTGGTAACCCCATAAAAGCTTGTGTCCCGCAAGGGTGCCACGCAAACAGCATTAACATAAAGCTCTGGCTGGACCATCTGCACATCACCCCAGATCACGTTCCGCCACCCACGTAGGTAGCTGTACCTAGGTACCTGGCCATCCCACTCGTTACTCAGCTGGAATTTTGGTCGAGGCCAGCGTTCCACCGTCAGTCAAGCATCAACTCTGCCAAAAGGGCCGACTCGACTTACTCTACACTGCGACCGTGCGGATCCTCTGTTGCGACCATCGTGCCTCGGGCCTCTGCGTGGGACAGGCACGGTCGCTTGAAAGCATGGCGACTCGCACCGCCAGCGGGGGCACGTCGCTGGCTCCTACGCCCACACATCCGCATCAGCTCTCACGACAGCCCAGCAAAGAGGACATCGAAATGGCTGAGAACCTCAGCTTACTCACCCAGCCGCAGGACCACCACACCGCCAAGGCGGGCTCTGTGCCTCAAGAACAGCAGCCTGTATCAGCAGCACGAAATTCGCGCTCGGAAATATACCACTCTCTTGAAGATGCGGTTCCTCTGAGACATAGCGAACAGCCTGAACAGGCTCCGACGCCGGCATCTACCGTTTCCTCGGCGCAAAGAGGTGGACTTGGATCGAATGCGCCAATCACAGGCCAAGTTTGCAGGTTCGTGGATATTCCATCGCTTTGCTCAGTCGCGCCCAGCCTCACTTTGGCCGCCACTCATACTTCCAAGACATATTTGGCGTCTGCTGCGAGACTAACGAACACCAAAGCAATTGCGGCACCACTCAGACGCCCTTGTGGCGACGCTCTCCCACTGGGGAGACTATCTGCAATGCATGTGGTTTATATCTCAAAGCCAGGAATCAATCGCGTCCAACAAATCTGAAACGCAATGTACAACCTCAACCTGTTGTGAATGTCCAGCCAAGTCCTGGGCCAGGGCAGAGCCATGACAGAGATCCTTCTCCAGTAAATGTTTCCGGGTCTCCAAAGGGTGGGACCTATGTCGCTGCTGAGCAGGTAAGCGCCGGAACCTGCCCTGGCGGTGGGAGATGCAATGGTACGGGTGGGCAGCAGGGTTGTAATGGGTGTCCTGCCTACAACAACCGCGTTTCCAAGACTGCCCAATTTGCGCTTGCTCAAGCAAATGCTACACCCGCCTCAGGAGATGCCGCTGGCTCGGCCGAAGGCTCTTCCCAAAATACCACAACAGGAGGGACAAGTCTGATACCGGCCTGCCAAAACTGTGGGACAACAATCACGCCCCTCTGGAGAAGGGACGAAGCTGGCCATACCATTTGCAATGCCTGCGGTACGTGGAACAATGACTCCTGACAATTGATGAGCTTGAGACGATTACTAATCGAGTTGCTCAGGGCTCTACTACAAGCTCCATGGTGCACATCGCCCCGTGACCATGAAGAAGCAAGAGATCAAACGCCGTAAACGCGTCGTTCCCGCAGGTCCAGACAACAGTCATCAGACCGCCCCCTCCACCACAAGCTACTCACCGCAGCCACGAGCCACTCACACGCCCGCGTTTGACCAATCCTCTGTGTCTCCAGAACCAACAACAGCCATTGAGTCGAGCGAAAAGGACGTAGATGCGCCCGAACCTCGTGGTCCTGTCGCCATCGATTTCACCAACTACTACGGCACCAATTCGACATCGCAACTACAACATCCCCCAACGCCGTCGTTACAACCTGGTGCGCCTTCTCCACGAAAGCGCAGCCTGAGTGCCACACTTGAGACGGACGAAATTCCGCCCATCTCTGTGTCTCCAGTCCCGCATCGGCCCAACGACATCTCTTCTATTCTCAATCCCGCTAGAGCTCTCGACGCAAACATAGACCCTTCTCTATCGAACGTTCCGCGAGTCAGCAACGGTCCCTCGCCCGCATTGGACGAACGGCCTCGTGCGAGTCCTGTGCCGCAGCATGAGAAGTCGGCAAGAAAAGAAAGACTGATGAGGGAAGCAGAGGCCATGAGGGAGGAGCTAGCTCGGAGGGAGAGGGAATTGCAAGAGTTGGACGATTGACATTTAAAATCATAGACAGCATCTGGGAACCTGGAGGTATTCGCTATGTATGTATTGCATATCGGTAGTGGAGGCCTGCTGTTTCACGTAGAATGACATGGTCGGTCAGTTACGCGTTGTTTTCGCAGTAGACGGTTAAAGTGGCGAACACTTCTCGTCGCCGGGATGGGGTCAACAACGGTAGCTTTCTTGGTGGAAAGGTCGTTGCTTGGTGGTACTGGGTGTTCATTTCCATCTCATATTCTCATTTGGTTGGTTTGTCTGCCAGGAGTCTATGGAAAACGAATCCACGGATGAGAAAGGAACCTGTTTACAACACGTTGGCGTTGGTCAATCTCCCAAATCTTTTAAACCTCATAGCTAGGCGTCAGGCTTGGCTGAAGTTTGGTACTGCTACTCTGGTGCATAGCTTGCGTTGGTCGGTCATTTTCGGAAGGCTGGTGGTTGGACAAGGCAAAACACGTGCCCAAACACGGCGATTGATTTCATATGGGCAACAAGGGAGAAACACTCCCGGGAATGTGATCATCACCACATCTACCAACTATACACCCCTCAATACTCTTACTTTGTTCGCAACGATACAGTTGCGTACATCATGTCGTTCTTCGTATACCAACGTAATCACTGCCCTGTACTTCGTTCACCTCCTCGTTCTCTCTTCATTCCTTCTCCTTCCCCGGATACGGAGCTTCTAGTGCTCAAACTATCAAGATTCACCGCAAGCATGGCGCCCATATCTCTCACTATAACCTCCACGCACTCCTCCGAAAACGGTTCCTGAACATCAGCTTCCCACCTCTCCGGACTCTGAGGTGGTAATCTACGACGTCCAGCTGTCCTACTCATTGCAGCGACGCGTGGTCCTGGAGCCATGACGCCGTAACGGGGGCGAGGTGGGGGCAGGGGACTCTCATCCCTTCCATCCTCAATATCATGTAGCCCGTTGATATCCAGTCCGCGGCCTCGAAGAAGACCTCTTCCGCGCCTCTCAGATCGAGGTCTACTAGCCTGCGATCCAGAGCGAGAGTGAGATCCACCCATAGAAGAAGGGCTGATGTTGCGACCGGGCACCATCGCTGCGATGGCGCTGAGTCCGCGGGTCACGCTGACCATCACCGTTCCCAGGCATCCTGTATTGGGCGTTAGGGGTCTGTCTTGAAAAGACGTACCCTGGCTATGAGGTGGGTTGTGCGAGCTTGACGTGTTTGGAATAGTAAAGGTGGAGAGGGGGCTGGAGGCTGAAAGAAGGGCGTGGACGCCTTCCAGTGTGCTAGGACCCATGTGGGCGATGTATTCGTTTAGCCAGACCTGTTCAATGGAGAGGTTGGGACCTGAAGAGTCCTGGGGGGCATGCGGTGGACTTGAAGTTGGGATAGGGGTGGATTGCAAGTGTTGGGAGGGGGCACCACTGGATATTGCTTGGGGTAAGTGTGAAAGGATATTTAGACGGAATGGAGGGCGAAGTCGGGATTATGAGTAGCGGTGTCAAGCAATCTACGAGATCTTGGGTCAGAAGAAGGGCGGCCGTACATGTGGGTCTGCGTTTCGGATGTACTGATCTTATGGAGGGGGAGGTTGCTATTGTCATATTCGGTAGGTTGGGAAGAAGCTTCGACGTCATGAGTTTCATCCACTCTATAACCCCAGCTAATGAAGTCGTCAGCGATATGCCGAGAGTCTGTGAAGTAAGGCAGTGTTCTGTAGCTTGTATGTACGAGGAACGGCATATGGAAAAGCAAAAGAGTCTTTTTGTTGGGGTTTTGGGAGTGCCTTTTGGAGATCAGGTCAGAAGTGTAAGGAAGATGGTATATGAAGAAAACCCTGTTCTAAGTTTGTATATGACAGTCACTCAACGTGAAGTGTGGTGAATTGATTGTCTACGCAGCGAAGCTTCAAGCTACAGGCAGTGAAGCGTAAATTAGTATGGATAATGTAGTCCACCATTGGAAATTGCGGATTCATGGAAAAGATCTGTATGCTTCGAGAGGATGACTTTCAGGTATGACGTGGCGTGGAAAGACAGAGCCACAAGTAGGAAAGGAAACTATCGTTGACAGCTATCGAAATGACCCTTACGCAGTAAACACAAGGCTCTAGGCCGCTCCTTTTCCGAATTATCAATCTTGCATCAAGTCATACTCATTTATCTAACCCCGGTTTTGATATGAACCAGGCAACAACTTCGTAGTTAGCCACGCTCGGGCCATTAACAGCCAGTAGTGCAAAACTGCTTAAAGTCCATCATAGGGAGCGAGACGTAGTCTAATAAAGGTTCTTTCTATAGTTCTAAATTATATCGCCCTCCTAAGATAACCCTTTTAATACCCTTCTTATACTTAAAGACACCCTCTATACTAATGTCTACGCCCTCGGTGCCTTAGACGGCGCCCGAGCCGGCCGTATTGAGGGCCGCAGCTTCGGTCTCGAGAAGGGCTTCGAGAAGTTCGCCACTTTCTCAATCCGATAGGTGTTTTTAAAATGGGTTGGGAAGATTGTAGATATCTTTCACCAGCTTATATCCTTCCTCAGGCAACCTCCGCACTCGCACTTCTGTCAAGTCCCTTTCCGCTTCTTTGGTCGTAGGTAGCGGCACTGGTATATACCAGGCGACAATCCTATAGTCGTCGGCTGCATTCGAAATCCTCTGCAGTCGTTCGCCAAAGCTACCATCAACCCAATCGTCTCCTCCTTTGGCTCTTCGTCTGACTTCCCTCATCGTTGCCATTAGCCCAGAGCCTGCTATGACGTCGCCTGTTATGCATCTCAGCCATTCCCTTGCTTCGGCGCTGTTCTTTATTTCCACGGGAATGTCGACAAGCTTCTGCACCAGTGCTGCTCGCCCACCTTTCTGTTTTATGTGACGCCACCTCTCGGTTGCTGTTGATACGACCGTGCATCGGGATAGAGGGTATGTCATGACGAGATACTCTGCTGAAATGCTCCACATCGTCATAATCGCGGTTTTGGGGTTGTTGTGTAAAGATATGAGGTATGGCATGTTGATGCATATACTCGCGTGTTGAAGAGTGCTTCTATAAACCTAACTCTTTTCGAAGGTAGGGAATGAGCATTCAATGCCATGCAAAGAACATGAAAATAGGTTTCGGGTGTAAACAGCATGGAAGCAACTGTCACGATTGTTTTGGTGAAGCATACCAAGTCAATTCAGTCAGGAGACTGGCTAGACTTGTCGTGGATATGGTACATCTCGTTGGCACAAATGTCGATTTAGGCCTGGCAACACACTTCCATTGTCATGTTTTGAAAATAGACTCATAAGTAGCTGAGTCAGTAGTCAGACATGTGTAATGAAAAGACGGATGTGACTGCGGATGAGCAAGAGTGGCTGCAACCATAAAAGTTGTAATATATTGTTCTACGCACAAAGAGCCCCCAAGCTTCCTCATAGACTCATCTGTAAACAGATTGCCGCAAGCTTGAATTGACTTGCCTCCCTACAAACTATTTTCAGTATCAAATAAGCCCGCGATGCCCTACAAAATATTCTCCCTCGACGTGCCGGGACAGATTGAAATTACACTGCATAGGGATTTTGCCGATCAACTTCTAGGCGTAGATAAGACTTGTCTTTCAGTACACGTTTCCCTGAAGAGCGAAGAATGGAAAATTCTCCAGCACGCCAAGAAAGTGCCTTCAATGTGGAGAAAATATGACAACATACCGCCAGATATACAAGACATCTACCCGGCGAGACATCACACCGAGAAGGGAGCTATAACGAATAAGCGGTCTTCTCGTATCGGGAGAGCTTGGAAGAGCGTAAAGGAGTGGAGAGGTCGCCATGAAAAACACCGACAACGTAGTGAAAATGAACTGTTTTCCGGGTTGAGCAGTGTCAGCGAGGTTGAGAACAGAACTGAGGCCCAAATCGAGGAAAATGTTAAGGAGGAGAGATGGGAAGATCCTGTATTTGACTACAATACTTCGGCTAGTTGGAGTTTTGAGCCTCGGGAAGCTGACGATGAAGATAACATCGCTGTGGCTTGGACTGTGCTTGCAAGTGATGTGAGCACAAAGTATCGGAAATGTATCTTTAGTTCTCACTTCACATAAGCATTGGCTGCGGGTATATTGGAACTAGAGAGTGACGCAGATGTTTAGAGAAACTAGTAGTGCGTCATTAGATGTAGTCTTGAACACTCATAGTGAACGCCAACCCTGGGCTTCATCCAGAGAAGGAATACTCTGTACAGATTGCTTACTTTTAGGAAAGCGCATCTACATACTAATACATGTAAAATCTCTCTATCACGCACGTGCCAGAACACTGCTAGAATTACAACGTAGCTTGCATACAGCCCTGGCTATTGCTTACGCACATAGGCTTTGGTTATCTCCTGTATGTCATCTGTGAGTCTATTCACACTGCTGTCACTTGTTGCGTCTCCATCGGGCTCCCTCTTCACAGTAATTTCAGTGGTCTTGACAACGCTTACGTCTTTCAATGGAACATCATCTCCCATCCGTGCATACGCCTGATTGCCGAACCGGGACTGTGACCCAAGAGCACTAATGCGCGTATGTGTTGCCTGCACTTTTGTTCCGTTCTCGTCGCTGCCCGTCAATTGTGTGTCGGCGGTCCGGCCTGCACTTAGTCCGCCCTTTGTTATCTCAATGAGTCGATTCAGGATGTAGAACTCCAGCTTGAGCTTCACACTGTACACGAGTGTCTTCCAAGCGGTTTGAATGTCGTACAGGCCAGCGTACTGGAAAGCGAGTATGGTGACATCGAGTGCGATGACCAGAATATTCACAAGTATGAGGTGTTTGAGAAGTTTGCTAACGTCTTTACCTCGGAATGCGGTCGAATCGTGCATGAGGACGTATGTGCGATAGATATACAATCCACTAAGGATGCACTCTTGCACAAAAAAGGCGGTGACTTGGAAGCGTTCCCATACTTTGTAAATTGGCAGGTATCTCGCCGCTTGGGAGGTCTGCGATCCGGCGTAGAGCGTGGTTGCCCCGACTTGGATGACAAGCAGGTCAACGAGTATCATCGCAAGAATCCACCACTCTTTGCTTTTATTGCGGGAAACGAGGTGTAGACGTGAATACAGGACGATGCTTTGCCCTGTAATCATGCACATACCACCAGGACCGACGAGGAAGATCTCGAGTCCCAAAGACTCTACCACGTGGAAGTTGCGGAAGAAGTAGCCGAATGCATGGAGGACGATGCCGACCGAGGCGGCAATAAGTGACCAAAAGTACACGCCTCTATATGCGCGAAACTTCGTGAAAATCTACGGATAGAAAATGAGCATCGGTCAATCTACTGTGCTAGAGACGCTCGAGCAATGAGCTCGCTGTGCTAGGGCAAAGTGTCCATGTGCAGTAGACAAGGTCGAGGAGAGCACTGGCTAGAGCTTGAGATTGAAGATACCTTTATGAAGACCTCTGTAGCATTATAGATACCCAGAGCGAGGAATACGATCACCACAAGGCTGGTTCGATATGAAAGCGAATTCTGTGCACCCATGTTGCTGCCATTACTAGCATCCTCCCGAGGTGATAAAACAGATGTTGCATCCATACCGGTGGGTGCCATGGACCTGGGTGGGGAAGGTGCGATAATCAATGGTCAAGAAGAGAAGTCGTCAAATGTAACGCTGACGCGAGCAAATTCCCTATGCTGCAAACGCTGGGTTCGTTGTGAATAAAGCAGGGAGTGGTGTAGATCAGTGACTATTCCATTCACTGAAGGTTATTTTCCTCGAGAAGGATCCACTCAGGCTTATATGGTACGCACCTTCCTAATCCCACATGGAGGGGAACGACATGTTGTGTTCCGATCGCCTCGTTTGAGAGTCTGGGCGTGTTCTCGAGCGCTATGATCAGAGTGGTGAAGGACCGGGGACCCGGTTTCCTTTGCTGCGGCGTCGGGTACAACGTTCTAGTGGAACTGCTTCCTTGGATCCTGAGCATGCCTGAAGGTCTCCCAGGGACTCGCTCATAGCCAACATTTGGTGGCTGTCATGGTGTCTCAATATTGGGTGGGATCTGTCAAGGGTGGCGCGGGATGGCTGCGGAGCCGGTAGTGCAGTTCCCCCACGTTCACGACCGCAGGTCACTGAAACGGCTATGGCGAAGTTCGAGACCAACATCTTTATCGCTAGCGAATTGTATGAAGCGTGCTGTTTAACGACGCGTAGTTAGCTCCTAGCTTCACGATGAAGACGGTGAGCTACTGTCGCTTTATGAGACGAAGGATTCGTGAGGAGAGTGTGGCTCACTGCAACATATGTGGGTGAACATCCGTGCATAGAGAAATTGAGTAGGTTATCCCGCCATTTTCACCTCCCTTTTTGACGCATCAACCAATGATCAAGACTGACGGGTTGGTGTTCCCTGTTGATCTCCCGCCTCGTGGCGTTCGAAAGGCAAGCCATCAAACTCTATAACGTTCGCCACCTTCCTGTTTGGGCTGGGTCGAGATGTCATCCGGGAGCCACGGGCGCACAAGGAGTGAAAACTGACAAAGTTTCCAGTTCACCACATCAAGTACCTCACTGTCGGCATCGGCGTGGGACGAGTCCCCGGGGTTTCATGATGCAAATTGTCACACGGGTGCTCCGTAGACTGCAGTGATATCCATCATCGCGCCAATCCTTGGCCTTCAAACGTCCCGCATCGACAGCCTTGATGCATTCAGCCATTTTGCTCATGATCATTCTAATACTTGAACCGTAGCAAGGCAGTACTTGTGCGGCGATGGCAACGCATTACGCATCGGTGGCGCGCTGTCACTCCAGCTGCTCATAGGTGGTGACAGAGGTTGCATGCAACAATGAGCTGACTCGCACACTCGCGTACCAGGTGATGCCGGACCTGTCGTCGCAATCTGTCTGGGGATCATGCTTAGGCATGAGCATCTACCTAGAGGCTCGCTCGGTGTGGGAGATCCATGTATATGGCACTGACGATGCGGTTTCGCATGCGCATGCGCGCTTTCACTCGGCCAGCATCGAACACGGGGTCCTCTGCTGGAGAACAAGGTTAAAGGCCTGCATCTTGACACTCCTGCCCCACTGCAGCAGTATGCGCACAGACAAGGGTCGATCGATGGCCAGTGGGATATGTCATTGTCTTATGACAAAAACCGACAAGGCCTCCAAACCTAGACTTATGATCCCGATGTATACCCACCAGCTCACTACTCCAGCCATGATGTAAGGAGCATACCCTGCGTATTTTCTTGTTCGTATACCCCGTATCAGCGGACTGCGCTTGATATAAGATCATACAAACGAACCTGAGAAATCTCCTGATTGAGCCAGATATTCGTCAGACTCACGCTGCAGGCTCCGTCTGTTTCCTTCTCATCAGCCATTGCCTCTTTCGCTCCTCTTCCTTCCCCTTCCTCTCTACCTCACACTCCTCACAGATCGTCCGGACCCAACCGTCAGTCTTTAGACCCACTCCATCCCCATCTACCCCACAAGTTTCACATGTCTTTGCACTCTCCTCCTGCGCCTTTGCAATCGCTTCATGCACTTCATTTGTATATCTTGACATGTAGAACCTCATCGTCCCGAACTTCTCCTTGACTTGGAACACTTTGACATTCTTGCCCGCCAGTGACTCATCGTTGGCGATGATGCTTGCTAGTTGGTAGGAGAGGCGGTAGATGATGTTGTACCAGCCGTCGGCGCACTCGAACTGAAAAGGTGCGTAGTCTGTTATTGAGGGATCACGGTTTGGGTACAGGTCCGGGAAGTCCTCCAGTAACTTGACTCTGAGTTCGTCGCGCATCGCAGTTGTTAAGTAGAGTCACAGATGTTGAGCTCGTAGACTTGCGCTGTTGCTCCGGAGTCTGGGGGATTGCTGCCTAGAATCATAACCGAGAGCTGCACGGGCCGGCGAATGTAGTCAAGCGTGCTGGCTTGTACGCAGTCTCCATATCTGCATGTGCAGTGTGCAATGAAACAATTACGATGTAGCTCGTTCCGTTCGCCTCATCATACAAGCGTGACTATCTGTTTGCTGACGAGATCGAACACTGTTTCTGGGGCTCCTGGCTCATCATAGCGAACATAGCCGACTCCCATCCTCTCAAAAGTATGAGTAGAAGCGTCGACCTCTTTCAAAAGGAGCATTTTCTGCTCGGTCACCAACGTGTCCCATTCCACGGACTCCTCTGAGGCTTGGGGATACGGTCTCACAAACTTGAGCATTTCAAGGCACATGACTGTGGCTCCTTCAGGAGGTGGGTTGTCGTCGAACATTCCCACAGAACAGTATACAACTGATGCAGCGGTAGGCTGATTTGGTCCGTTGCCAAACATGACCCATCCTTCAGATGCGATAAGTTCGGTGCTGGCTCCAAACGTTCGACGAGACGATCCAACACGCATGGAGATGACGCGTCCTGATAGATCAATCGAGGCCTTCTCCAGCGGCGATGTCAGCTTAGCGCCCGACCATACCAGGTCCACATTCAGAACATCGCAAGCATATATCATAGGTGGTTGTCCCATGGCAAGTCCGATATCTAATAGCCGCGCATGTCGACAAAGCCATGTCCAAGAAGGCAACTTGGCCAATGTTCGCTTTCTGGGTGTAGCCCTACCAGTCCCTTGGAGCTGCCATAGCAGATGTAGTTGTAGATGTTGTCTCATCAACCCCAAAACAAGCTCATTTGAACCGGCGAGGCGACTGAAGAATTGAGATATGCCAGCGCAGGCATATAATCTATCGGCATGTTTCGTAAAGTCTCGTCCAGAATAGTCCACGGCCCACGACCACCAGAGGCCGGGAAAGTTGGTTGCGGGAATGGCATTGGGTTCCAGGACGCCTCCACGCCCAGTGGTGTTGCGCTGTCCCCGAGTGCGTACAGTGCCGTCCTCAGACTCTGCGATCGTACGACACTGCCAGTACATCTGGTCTCTGGTACAATACAAGATTCGACGTGACAAAACAACCTCTTGAAACACCCAGCCACGTTCACTCAAGGGAGAGACTTTGACATCAAACGGATTCGCGACTTTGGAACGCACCATCCCAGGACACGATAGTAAGTCACAGTGCTCCGACTCGTCCAAAACGATGGACCCTATGCTCATAGAAGGCTGCTGCTGTAACATGAGGTGACAGCCACCCATGGAATCCATGGATGAGCAAGCAGCGATGGTCAAATCGGAGCTCTCGTAAATTTTACCCATCATTGATGACTCTTGTTCCCAGTCCGTAGTGCTATCCTGAACAATGCATAGTGAGTCAATCCAGATGAAGTCTAGACCAACGGCAAGTGTAATGGCGATAGCATCCGCAAACGTTCGAGGTAATTCGGAAACGGGTATTGATCGCTTGAATTGGTCGATTGTCCTTCTTGTTGTGCACAGTGGAGATCCCGTTGTACCCCAACGATGAGATAACGTAGCCCACCTGTAAGTTGAAAGGAGTGGATCAACATCGACGAGCCTGACAAAAAGTGCACCTTTATCTAAGCTCTGTATGTGCAAGAGTCTCGACGGATACCCGCTCATGACCACACATGAACAGTCTTTGTGGCATGTTTGACAGTTCTGTAACCACTCGCGAAGAAGGGGTGCTCTGGAGCCAAGTTCGACAGGCCACTTCGTGCGCCAAATCGCCCGACTAGTCAGTTTACCTGCAGAAAAACTCAGTTGGACTGTAAAGAATAAGAGGAAACGCATGACATACTGGAGTTGGGACAGTATGTCATGACCCCCTTCCAGGAATGATAAGTGTCGCCCACTTCAAGGCCAATGTCTACAATTGAACTATGAATAGCACAGTAGACGATCAGTAACAAATTTAGGCAAGGATAGGTGTAGTACCACAGGGGTATCAAGCGATTTTACGGCCCTCTGCCAACAACCCGCAGTAATTGAAACTATAGCAAAAGGCTTCAACGAGCTTTGCTTTGCTGATTTAGTAGTGCTCCAAAACCTATTACTTCCTAGGCGCCGTATTACCAGACCGGAAAATCGCTTAACGCCCCTGTGGTAGTACTTCCAGCCCATCGTATGGTTGCGACCTAGGTAGCATTTGAGAAATATAGGCATTAGGCATCTCGAAGTGAAATTAGCTTACCAATGACGTCGACGAAGTCGGACAGTGAAAGTGGATGGATCTGCAATTGGAACATCGCCACGACGTGTACGGATGACCTCGAGAATGAAGATACATATCGGGCAGTTTCTTGAGACAGCCCTAAGGCCTCGGAGCCCCCCTGGTCGATTTATCCGCTTCGTTTCGTTGGGTGATAAATCGAAGTGGTTGAAGCAATTTTTGCAGAATCGACAGATGTTTGAGTCTTCTTCTAGAGTGACCAGGCTGAAGGAAGCATGATGAGACTCTCTGTCGTCAGGCTCAAGAGTCTGCAGGTTGTGTGTTCGGTCCCAAAAGGAGTTGTCCGAGGCGGTAGCTGTGCGGCCGGCGTCATCAAGGTATTTGATACGCAGTGGAGGAGGTTCGCGTCGCTGGAAGCACACCCACATACTCGCACTTTCTAAGTGACGGCCAGAGTCCTCTTCAGCCTGAGATGTTCGGCATGCTTATGTTCGGTGCACCCGAGAGCCCGATGGCGAAGCCCGTGCGAGTATGCACGGACCACACGCCGACTCCCCGATCGCTGACGATGCACGCCTGCACGCCTCATTGCGTCGTTCCTCCATCTTCGCAACTGGCTCAAACGTAATCGCAATGACCTTGACCGAGCTGCCGGACGTAATTGTCGGTCTCTGTTGATCGCGACTAAATGCAAGTCGTCTCAAAGGGCCGTTATGAAAGCCCCAAGGCCAGCACAGCTGAAGGCGCTAAAACAGCTCGTTTCGGCCGAATGTCCGTTTCGCGCAAAGCAAGCCGCGAAGGCTTACCATACTCTTTAGAGATTTACTTACAAGAGAAGAGTACATACAGATATATATATATATATATAATCGAATATAGGTAGCGTATGTTCACAACATCAACAGGATTGTGAAGCTTAGAACGACGTTCCTATCTCGCATTCATACATCGGCCCACTATAATTGAACCAAGTCATTTCAGCATATATTTTCCCATCAGACCATCATTCGCAGCCGACACCCGAACCAGAACACTACTACGAGATCGGCGAGTTGCATTAGCGAAATGGTGAACGTTGGAATCAGTCGTCTTCGACACCTTCGATCGAAGGCTTCCCTTTCAAGAGACAACCGAGCCTCTTTCCAAGACGAGCAATGGAATGGTGCTCGCCATCAATTTATCCTACAGGTAGCAGCCGGCGGCATTGTCTTCATGCTCTGGTTCCTGGCGTGCTGCTCCTATCTTTTTGGCACCCTGTTTGACACCACCAACCGGCATCATAATTTCAAGGTCCTAGCGGTCGATTACGATGGTGGTATCGTTGGTAATGCCTTGCGCGGTGCCTACCAGCAACTTGAAGGTCCGGCGTTCTTTACGATGGAGCTCCACACCCCGTCGGAATATCCTACGGAAGAAGACATGTACCGCGCTGTATACAAAGGGAAATACTGGGGTTCGATAGCAGCTGCGACTGGTGCATCAGGAAAACTAGCTGCTGCGATACAAGGTGGAGACGCTGCAACAAACTACAACGCGTCGGATGCTCTCCACTACACATGGAACCAGCAACGGTATACGTCATTCTCCCAGTCCGTCATACAGGCAGGCATGCAGCAGCTCGTAGGGGCGACAGAAATCGTCTACAACCACCTCAACGGTACCCAAGCTGCTCAAAGCCTCAATCGAACCGACTCTGCGGCCGTCCAGGCGTTGCTACACCCCATCGCTGCCACTGCCACGAACATCAAGTATGCCCCGTTTGGCGCGGTCATTTTGTTAAATACGGTTGCTATGGCCATGCCAATCCTTCAGCAGTTTTTCTTCCTTCTTGTTCTTAACGGTGTTCTCGCCCAACACAAGCTCTATACTAAGATGACTGTTCGCTCCAGCCTGTTAGTTCGTCGAGTTGCAGGTATTCTATACACTCTTGGCGCAGCGTTGTGCCAAACTGGATACTTCTGGGCTTTCAAAGAGGGATGGGACGTCAACGGCGCTCAATTTGTCTTGACTTGGATGACTTTCTGGCTTCTAATGCACATCCACCTCCTCATTCTCGACTCCATCTCTACGGTCGCCCCATTACCAGTCATGCCATTCGTGGTTATCCTTTGGGTATTCCTGAACCTCGGCTCTACGCTTAGCCCGCTTGAGATCCAGGCTGGATTCTATCACTGGGGCATCTGTCTTCCAAGCCATAACGCTTACTCGGTTCTGGTAACCATTTGGACCGGTGGTGCCGACAACCTCTTATACCGAGCTCTACCCATCATGTTCGCTTGGTGGATTGTCGCAAATATCACAACATCCCTTACTCACTGGAGAGCCTGTCATATTGCATATAAGCAAGAGCAAGAGACGCACCCAGATGGAACTACAACGAGCGTGAAAGACGAAGAGGCAGCCGTGGGCGCTTCAGGTGATGAGATGCTTTCGAGACACACTACTCTGCAGCGTCAGAGAACAATTGGGGAAGCTATTGCAGACCAAAGAGAGGCTTATGGACCGTCGATTCCTCCCCTTGTCTGAGGGTTCGCTGTTCGGTAAGCCAACCTTGGTTGTAGAGGAAATGATGGAGAAAAATTTGATCCTTAAGAAGCAACATGTGTGAATTGCTAGGGCCAGAATCGTGTATACATCAATCGTAGAGTTGTTCAAATTCAGTTCACCATTCGTCTTGATCGATATCCATTCAAGATTGCTCCAGCCTAGTTAGCATAACAAAGTCCGAGTAACTCCGAAAGCCCCTCGGTGTCAGCTTCCCCGCATTAGCACACAACAACCGCGTCGATATCAGTCGCGCACAGCGAGTCGAGCCGGCATACGGACTCGATGCGAGATGCGAAGATGCAGCAATCTCGCATGGAGACCCTCTCTGGGATGCTTCTCACTCTTCAAACGTATGCTCATCCACACTTGACGGCAGCTGCAGGCCGATTATATACGGAACAACCATGTCGGCGCACACAACAGCAAGCACAAAAGACGGCATGCGCATATACCAGAACGTAAATCCAGTGCATGTTCCCAACCTTGACCTGACTACCCTCCTTTTTGGTTTGTACCCTCTGACCGGCTTCTTGCCCGGCAGCTAGCTGACTGGTGACGGTAGATTCTGAGCACTCCTTGGCCGAAGAAGACCACCCTCTCCATCTCTCCGCGTCGAACCCAGATGTGCACCTTACCAAGAAGACGCTTCGCGCTCTGACCGAACGCATTGCCCATTTCTTGCACCACGAGCTGTCCATCGGCGCTGATGGCCCGTATAAGGACGTTGTAGTAGTATGTTCGTCGGGCCAGCCTGCCGTGCCCGCCCTCTTCTATGGTATCATCGCCGCGGGAGGCGTTTTCAGCGCGGCATCGCCTTCGTATACACCAGAGGAGCTGGCCAGGCAAATCAACCAAGGAAAGAGCCGGCTGTTAGTCGTCAGTGCAGACAAGGTTGAAGTTGGCAGAGAAGCTGCACGGTTAGCCGGGCTTGGGCTCGAAAGGCTTGTCGTACTAGCGAGCGAGCCGGTATGGGAGATGAAATGTCTGCAAGGAGGAAAGAAGGTGGATGTAGATAATGGGCCTAGGAAGACCTGGCAAAGAGTAACAGATTCCGAGGAATTGAGACGAAGTCTCATTGTGCTACTGTATAGTTCCGGGACGACTGGCGTGCCGAAAGGTAAGGCACACATTCTATACTCGGGTATAAAACGGA
The DNA here is from genome assembly GCA_010405375.1 of Lophiostoma macrostomum CBS 122681. Lineage (NCBI taxonomy): Eukaryota > Fungi > Ascomycota > Dothideomycetes > Pleosporales > Lophiostomataceae > Lophiostoma > Lophiostoma macrostomum. Next base: position 163,657 of record MU004347.1, on the reverse strand, counting down.
CGACTGATCCAAGAAGGTGTCATGCTCTCCCATGCCAACCTCGTCGCGCAACTATACATACCCTCCGTGCAAAGCCGCGCTCATGTTGCTGCCGCCGTCGCCACTGGCGAACCCGCTCCATCGCCGCTTCGTACCCTCGCGCATCTTCCCATCGCGCATATCGCAGGTGTCTTTGGTTATCTGATATCACCAATGTTCTCGAATGGATCTGTCTACTGGATGCCCAAATTCTCCTGGGGCCCCTTCTTGCAATACTTCAAAACCCTGAGGATCACTGTCTTCTACACGGTTCCCAGCATCTTCTTGCGTATCGCGAAGAGTCCCGAAGTATCCGATCAATTTGACACTGTCGAAGTGGCTATTACCGGCGCAGCGCCAATGGATGCCGAGCTACAGCAAGCCGCAAACTTGCGGTTAGGGAAAGGCAAGACGAGGATAAGTCAGACGTGGGGATTGAGTGAGACAACTGTTAGTTCGCCTGGGTCCATTCCCCATGCCCTACCTTTTTCCATTATAATCTCTCAATGGTTGCTGGATCGATGAAGATCCCTGTGAGACACGTCACAGATGCTTGACGCGTGCTAAGCTTTCGTCACAGGGTGCTGTAACGGCGATGCCCCGCGGCTCCTCCGACATCACTGGTTCCATATCGCCTGTGCTTCCAAACATGGAGATGCGCGTTGTTGATGAGGATTTTCGGGACGTCAAGCCCGGACAACCGGGCGAGATAATCGTTCGAGGTCCCTTTGTGACGAATGGCTACTTCGACAATGAGGAGGCCACCAAGGGAACATTCCATGATGGCTGGTTCTGCACAGGCGATATCGCGGTGGAAAAGGACGGGAAATTCTATATTGTAGATCGCAAGAAGGAACTCATCAAGTACAAAGGGCTGCAGATCGCACCGGCCGAGATTGAAAACCTACTGATTACGCACCCAGCTATCCTGGAGGCCGCCGTTGTAGGAATACCCATCGAGGGAGGCAGTGAGGTACCTAGGGCATATATAGTTCCTAGATCGATGGGAGTGTTGACGGGAGAAGATGTGGCGAAGTTTGTAAATGGTCGACTTGCAGAATACAAGCAGCTTAGGGGAGGCGTCAAGTTTGTTGATGAGATTCCCAAGAACGCCGTTGGGAAGATGTTGAGGCGGGAATTGAGGGATCGAGCGAAAGCGGAGGATGGTGTCAAGGCGAGGCTATAACACCTAGGGCATGGCGCAACCGTACAAAGCTCACCTATGTTATGGTACTGGTCTTCAAGAAATCTCCCTTCAGTGCCTAATGGAAGCGCGAGCTGGGGTGTGGTGCGTTGCCTTCTACAGATAGATGATCGTAGTCGTGGTTGAATGTGTTTTCCTCGTTCTTCCCTTACGAAGGACTTCAGGAGCTGGTTTCTATCAAGGAATACTCAACACCTAGTAAGCTTCCAGCCAAAAAGCTTTATTGGGCTTCGTTATACTTCACAGAAGTGCCCATACAGCATATAGCGACGTTCGATGAAAGTGCCTAGGATATTCCGCAATAAAAAACCAGCTCCTTCGTACAGTGGCTGACTCTGACCCATCTCGGTTGACATCTCGGATCCGCACACTACCTGGTGTCTCCGAAGGGCAACAACTCGCAGCTGCTATCAATCTCACGTCGTTCGTGCACGGAGCGTCTCTGCTCGCGCCCGAAGGAAGTGACTCACGATGTCGGACAAATCGCATCTCCGAGCACGCAAGCTGACCGGGCGCCTACGCTAGCAAACACTCATCACGAACGCACCGTCGGGGCCTCTTAACGTTATATCCTATGCCTCCGCTTTGGTCCGCTTTGCATCATCCGCCTACGACTCCGCTAAAGCTGGCCCTCGTGAACAGCGAAATCTCGATGTCATGATGCGCATGCATGCCATGCCTCCAAAGCGCTTTTCCAACCCACGATGCGTGGCTGGGCTCAACGCTCTGCAGGAGGAGTTGGAAGACTGCACGGCGAGACTTCCAGGCCCGATCGACAATCGCTCTTCCGCATGCGTCGTTCATCGTGGATGGGTATAGCGAGTCTAGAGCTGCGATTCGCCATCTTGACCGATGCTTTGATCCGGTCTTACCGTCCGCGCGTAGTGATACGCCTGCCAGCCGACGCGGCGATAAGCGTCTCAGCAGCACTAGTAACGCCGCGTTCGCTACCGCGCCGGCGATTCGTAAGGCCCGTGAGGCCATGGATGCGTGCGCAAGGATTAGTTATCTGTGTGCAGGGGATGGCGCGCTGTGAGTGGTAGCCTGCGGAGTTTTGGGTTTTGGGACGTGGGACTTGGGACGGAGCCGAGAAAGAGGGTGGAGTTAAGGCGTGTTGCGTGCATGCTGGGTGCTTGTGAAGGAGGAATTGAACAGGTATATGTATGCGGTGGATCCCCACAGTTGGATCATTTCAGTCCACGATCAAAGCATCAAAAGCAAAGACCTAAAACTTCAAGCTTCACTGCTCAAACTCATATACACTACTACCTCAACGAAAACCACCACTCTTCGATCCACGGTCCATAGCCCGATTAAACTTTACCAATCCTCGCTACACCACACTACACCACATCACCAGAACCACCACCAAGATGTCCGTCCCAACAGCCTCCACCTCCATCCAATACATGTACATCCCGAACCTGGTCGGCCGCCAGATCCTGCGCGTCCCTGTCCTGCCCTGCGAAGAGCAGACCCTCATGACCACACCGGGGCTTTCGTACTCGGAGCCTACGATGCACACCACCTACAACGGGACCTTCATCTCGCGGTCATCCACGCCCGAGTCGAGCTTCAGCGTCAACGTGGAGAGCGTCAGCGATGAGGAGTGAACGATACAAGGGACGCGAGAACGAAATCGAGATGAAATGATCTAAGGAACGACATATACGATACGACGCTGGTCTTCCACCACAGCATGGACGGTCCAGGCTAGCGCTGAGTCGGTTCGGGTCCGGAAATGTGAACGAGAAGAAACGACGACTGCCTGGAGGATACAGCAGCGGTGGAATGATGAGAATCTGGAGGGTTCATGTAGCCCTCGATATCAGAGCAACATCATGGAACTGCGAAGGAGACCAAGGTCGCGACAGAAGACAGGCGAATCGCATGGCTGGATATGATGGCGAAGGAAATTGCGCAGAGGTTGGCCAACGTGCCAGATCAGACGGCTTAGACTCATATACCCACTTATTAATATTTCAATACCACCTAATCATCTTTGCTACACATCGATATCGTCCATTACTCTATACATCGTCCCCTATGCTCCATACGTGTGGTATATACAGATGCTATGCGTGGTACTCAAAATGCCCCTCCCAAACGCCGTCATCACATGCTATGCAAGCTGGTCTATCCATTAGTATTAAGCCATGATCACAAATCCTAGCATTACGGCAGCCAGGCAAACTACCAGCGTCCGCCACCTGACACCCTTGGTGTCTCCCTGCTTATTCGATCCTCCCGTCTCCTTTGCTTCCCCGCTGCCTCCTGTCATTGACCCTGCCAATGCAATAGTCGTCGTCACGGCGCCTGTCCACGCTGCTGTGTTGGCGCCAGTGGCAGTCGGTCCTGCTGTGCTACTCTTCCGCGGCTCCGTCGTTGCGTCGGATCCTAACACAGCGTTGCTTCCCAATATCCAATTCAAGTTCGCTATCACAGCCTGCGAGTCGCGCACGGGTATCGAGGCCTGGCCTGACGAGTCGGTCTTGACGGAGTCGACCTTCGGAACCGCGTAGCTCATCTTGCCATCGGTGTTGGAGAATGTCATTCCGTTGAACGTCGCGCCTGATAACGAATCTGAGCCGTCTGCTGTCAACAAGGATAGATAGACGTTCTTGTTGCCATTGCCGCTTCCGAAGTTAACGTTGAATGTAAAGCTAGGCTTGTTTGACTCGGACGCGTTGGCTTGTTTGGAGTTGATGAGGACCATGGCTTGAATGTTACCGTTTGCGTAAGACGAGAATGCTCGAACGCGGCCCTTGTAACTCGAGTCCACATTATCCGTGTTAAGTACGGCGATCTGCGTTGTCCCATTGCCGTTGCCAATGAGCTGCGCCATGGCAGCGTGCGCATAGTATTGCGGGCGGACGAACGGGGCATTGCCGTACTGTGTGGTTGGTTGCCAAGCCGAAGCATTCGAGTTGTCGGTCATGTGCATCTGCACAGAGGAGATGTTGAGCGACGCAGTATAGCAGAAGAAGTTGAGCGTCCACAAGGCCGCACCAAAGGCGTCGCTGACCTCGTGCATTCCGATTGGCCCTACTGAGCTCATCTCGCGCAGAACGTAGGGCAAGCCAGTGTTGAGGCCTATCTTGACTTGTTCTTCCCAGTACGCGAACTGGGTATTGGTGGCATCGAGATCCATGAGGTCGTTCAGGGTGATGGGCCCGCTCGTGACGCCGATGACTATGCCATGTTAGCATTGCGCAACCGAACACTATGTGCGTTGCCTACAATAAAAGTAGTCGTGCTGATTCCACCTCGCGGCGTATTGGTTCCCGTTGGTCTGGTTCAACAAGCCGGCCTGAACGAGCATGTCAATCTCGAAGGTAGTGCCGATGGTGGAGGCGGTTGCCGGAGGCTCGAAGAACTGCGCTGCCATGCCCGCCGGCTGGAGGACGCGATTGTACACAGCATCTGCTCGCGCCAGAAACTCTTCGGTATATACCTGACCACTCCAGGCGCCTGATCGGAAATTGTTCTGCAACCACAGATCCGGCTCGTTGCCCACCTCGAAGGAATACAGCTTGACGTTCTGCATGCCGTCGACGGCTGCTTGAGCGGTCGCCACGATGCGGTCCTGGTAGTCGGAGCCCTCATACGCCATGTTCAACCCTACTGTGACAGGGGTGTTCTTGGGGAAGCGATCGATTGCCTTGAAGTAGCCAGGCCCGATGATCATGGAATCAGCGGCGATGGACCCCTGTGCCGTCGACTGGGGATTGTTCTTCCACGCAATGGCGCTGTAGTCGGCATCGTATGTCATGTAATCCTGCGTGTTCCCTCCCAGCCGTATGTGAGGTGGCGTGCCAGAATAGTCGGCGAGATTTTGCATCAGCTGTACGGAAAACTCGTTGGCATCGTCGCCGCCGGTAAATGAGAACAGATTCGAGGGTTCGATGCCAAAGCCCGCAAAAGACGCGTCCAGGGGCGAGCATACGGCGGCATTGGACGCTTTGGGCGCGGGAGTCAACGACAGAGACGTTTGCGCGGCCGAACGAGCGGCGAGGGCCAGACACAGCGCAACAGTGAACGAACGAGGCATCCTCACTCACGGCTCGCGGGAAGGACAGGAGGGGGAATTGATATCGCAGGAGGAGAGCAAGAAAAAAGAGCGCAGGCCAAACGCGGTACCTGCCCGGCTTTCAATAATGTAGGTACATGCAGGTGCGCCACGCCGGACTCGCGAGCCGCGTGCAGTTGCTGGGAAGCCGCGGACGGTGTAGCGCCGGCTACTGACATCACCATGGCCGCGACCTTTTTGCACCTCGACCGTCGACGGCTGCGATGCGCGCAAACCAAGACGTGAAACAGGCGCTTGTTGCGGGTGTGGAGCGCCGAGTGCCTTGGAACCGCGTGCTGCCTTCGCCGAGAAACCTGAAAACGCGTCAGCTCTCGGGACGGGCGGAGGCGCTCTGTGGCGCATGACCCGGCTGCCACGACAGATCGGGACGTCCACGTGCCTGCTGGGGCCCTTTGGGGACTGGGCGTGCTGCAACTCCCATCTGGATCCGTCCTGCGTTGGTCATCTATCCGCTCTTGTCGCCGGCTCGAGCGGTCGCTCGACTGTTGCGTGCTGTCCGCCAATCTCTTGGGAGTTGCACAGCCAACATGTGAACGCCAGCCAAGACAGGTAGTGAGCGCGCATCAGAATCTTCAATCGCATCCATGACGTTTCAGGGCTTTGATAGGACGTATCGAGTATCCACACCTGTCAGGATGGAGGCTCCCCGCGGGGTCGTGAGTTGGACGGTCCCCTCTCGCTGAGACGTGAGCGCCAAGTAGCCTTCGTTTCTCCATCAACCGGTACTTGAGCACGGCCATGTGAGGCCGCTTGCTTTGGCGTCGGAAAGAACAAGATACTTCCTGGCCTCGCAGGATTTAGCGGCCTGACCAATCGTATACAGGCCATGTCGACCTGCGCGCGACAACATCACAGTCGACGAGTATCAACCAACTCAAGCACTGTACTTCGTATGCTGTCACACCATGTCCTCCGCCGCACATTTCCCATCAGCCGAGCTCGAAGCCGCCATCACCTTTCCTCGACCCCCTCTTACTGCCCACTTCGTCCCACACTCCTCATCTTCGCTTCTGGCAAAGCTTATCGCGCCTGCAACCCCATGAGAGCTTTGGTGCAGCGTCATACTACCCTCCCACTGCCCTTCTTTCTCTCCCCACAGCTTTTTCATCTCGTCGAACGTGCCATGGAACAGCTTGTTGATTTCGTTGCGCATCTTCGCCGTAATTGCCGTATCCTCTTTGAAGCCAGGAAATAGATACACCCATACCTTCGCGTCAAGTGTGACCCTAGTCAACCACCCGTGATATCGCGTCGAGGGAAAAATGACACCATCAAATATATCTGACATCAGTGCGTCGTTTTGACAAACTTGAGTTCCATCGGCGACATCATCTGCGAGGTCATCTGCGGTTCTTACAAACGAAGAGGTCCTCCGACCGCGTAATAGCTGTTTGACACAACAGTAGAACGAGTTCCCGCCATAGAACACCCCTGCGGCTTCGTCGTGTATCTGTTTGCAGACTCTCAGGAGAACGAGGGCGGGCACTTTCGTAGTATAGCCAGGCATGTGGCGTATGTAATCGTCGAATATAAGCAACTGGCAGTAGATGTTGTTGCGAAGTTCCCCAGGAAGATCGAGAAAACCTATCCTAGACTCGTCGACGGGATGGCTTCTGAGATGTCGTCCTTGAGCTGGAAGATCGTCGCCCTGGATGATGTCTTTGCTTGAACAGTGGTACATTGTAGACTGATTGCTCGGCCCCGGCTTCGGCCGCAAGGAAGGAGTTGTTTGCTGGTCAGCCTCAACCGAACAGCTTCTACCACCAAGACATCGTGAAAACAGATTGTTCATGACCAGACACGATGTTCATAAAGGTAGAGATTGGGGTGTCGAACGTGGGTCCGCGAGATGGTGGGAGATTAGGCTTCCAGCCAGCCCAGGCAGCTACAACCACGATTGCTTTTGGCCGGTAGTCTCGACGATAAAGACCCAATTACGCTGTCTTTGCTTTCTGAAGCTACTGGGGTGACTACGAAGGTGTGAAGATACTGGAATCGGCGCATTGGAAGCGCCTACGACTGGAATGATAAATCCTGGGAAAGAAGCTCGCGACAGACGTCAATGATTCTCTTCTGCAAAGATTGGAAAGGGGGAATACCTTGATGATGTCTCACAACATCGACAGGAGCTTTGTCTTTGCCCGTCAATGTATTCTTGGTTGCTATCTCAATCTCTTGGGAAGCTCAACCCCGCGTACAGTTCGGCTGTTGCCTAATTGCCCTTACATAGGTCGCGGCTTACACAACAGGCGGCAACAGAGAGCGATGTTGCTGCCACCGATGCCACTGAGAGAGGTCGCCAAAATAAGCGCAGGGCTGTGCCGGGACCGACTCGTGCGAGTTGTCTAGTGATGCCAAGTGGCAACCTGATTGGCGTCACGGTGAATCCTACCAACACTTGCCCGCACACTAGCTTTCGAAACCACATCAGTAGAGCAACCAAGCCATTGTACCTATATCTGGAAGACGGTAGGCGTAGTATGCTTCCAGTCAAACTGACATGAAATCGGCCTACACTTTGACTCTGGGAACTTATCACTTAAAGGATATCACAGGGAACACCACACGTCAAGCCTGGCCTCAGATCGATCATGGCTCAGCCCATTGGGAGATTCTCGAACTGTCTCGTCCTCGCCATAAGCGGTATGATGAAGGGTTTCTCAAGACCGGAGTTGCCAGCGTTTTATGTTCGGACTCATGCGAAAGAATCCCAGTTTGAACACCCATGATGCCGCAATATCCGTGACCTCAGATCCCAAGATTCTATCTTACCGATAACCTAAGGCGCAGCCCTGCATGTGTATGTGTATATAAATCGTTGAGGGCCTCTGAGCTGAAGCATCTAAATCCACCGGATCTCTTTTTCTATATACACTCTCACCTTTGTATAGATTATCTTCTGACTACGGACTGCTGCGTACCCATTCACAATGCAGATTATCCGAGTCGCCAGCAGAGCATCGTCTCTAGCTTTCCTTTCATTTCCCTTTCAAATTTGCGCGCAGTCCGCCTCCACCAGGTTTGTACTATCTCAATCAGCACACGAAGATGGTAATGACCAATCTCTCAGCGACCAAAACCTAACGCTCTGCTTTTTTTCAGAACAGCCAAAAAATCTCGTGTGGCTATAGTAACACCACTCATGCACTCACCTTCACCACATCAAGCATACCTGTAGCAAGCTACTGTTTCGACTTTGCGGAGTTGTTCAGAGGAAACGCTACCCAGGGATTCGTGAATCAAACGAAAGTTCTAAGCTCCGGAGCTTTCGGAGAAGCAGGCATACACTGGCAACTTGAGAATGTTGACACATTCGACTTGCAAGGAAACTACACCAGTGTTCTCTACCACCAGCATATACCAAACCCTGCAAGCCACGATTGGAAGCCCGGTCATTATGCAGAACGCGTTGCGATGATATACGGAGGAACATCTTGTACAGAGGCAAATCCTTCTGGCAACAAGACATTGCTTCCCTGGTATGGTTTCAGCTGTTGGAGCGAGGACGAAGGCAGCTGCGGCACTACGCCATACAAGATCGGTAGTTTCAACCTGGGTTCCGGAGTAGACAAGAAAAATCAACATACTTGTTGGATGTTTGCGGAGGAAGGTGCAGCTCCGCGTGTGTCTACCTCTTTTTGGTCCATGTTAGGAATTCTTGTCGGTACCTACCTGGCTTTTTGGCTAGCTTTGTAGGGTGAGAAGTTCTAACATTCAGTTTGGGGTTGAGTTCTTTCCCTTCCGATGCGCTCACCGTGCCTACCAACAGTCATTTGTTGATTGGGTAGCGACCACGTCGTCAGAGCCATCAATGACTCAACCAACTTTAGAGGAACTCCGATATCGACCACATCTCTAACGACTTACCATGGTACATTCGCTATTCGTATTCTCAATCACTTCAACAGAGCCACCTCTTTGGCAGATCAACACACCTCCACGTTCGTTCTACGCAACCTTTCGAGACACAACTACCACGAAAATCTTCCAGGAAACACTCAAAACCATGCCAGATAGAACTTACAGAGGACTGCGCACACAAAGCCCATCAGTTTCGAACCGCCGACATGATTCCCATCATTCTTTTACGTTATGCAGTCCACAGAGTCCATATGGAATACTTAGTCCTTACGCGCAACGTTTAACGTCTTCAGCCAATGCCGGCCACATCAGCGACGCTTCAAAGAAAGTTCTGAAATCGTCTCTACCACAAATTTCGAGTGCTATACAAAGCCAAAAGACGACGAGGTCGCGCCCCTTCCGCATTCCAGTCACAGACGAGGATGTACAGGCGGCGATTCACGATCCGTTTGACTGCAATATCACTTTTCCGAGTAACAGCGACGACTTTCATATCGTTCGTCGTTTTCTCTTCCATGTCCTAACGGATGCTCGATGGACGATCAGTCAACAGTGCCCTGGTGCTGTCAGAGCCACGGTCGTGGGCTGGGTGGGCAGTGGCTACTGGTTCCGATATCTCTATTCAAATGCCGACCTCGACGAGATCTGTCCTGAACATTGCGAATATCCCGCAGGAGGAAACATCAGACAGGAGCCCATTCCTCAGCGCTTTCGGCAACTGGTGACTAGCTGTGTTGATCAGGCGATAGAGGGGTATCTCGGACCGGCAAAGAGGTCGGACGGAACACATGAATGTCAGGCAAGTAGCTCAAAACTGAGAGACGATGCGCGTTGTCTGGACGAAAACTCATGGATCAAACATACACCGGTACCCTCTCAGGACTTAGTGAGCACCAACACTGGTCAAAAGAAGAGTCGTTTCAGCTTTCTTGACGATCGCAAGTCAAGGAGAGTGGCGCAAGAAGCTCATACCTGGACTAAACCAAATGCAAGGTATGGCTTCCGCTGGAAGGTATTACTGCAGACTGCAACTGAAGCGTGCTGACTGTTGTTCAGTCTGAGGCCTACTCAAATTGCATTAAGCGCAGCTCCGAATCTACAATCAGGTACGGTGGAATCATCGTTGCGATCACGTAGTCGAGCATCTTTATTGTGGAGACGTCTCAGGAAATCTGTACGCCGCTACTTGCGCTTATCACGACGTACGCAGAAGCCGCCTTCACAAGACCACGGGGATGGCAATGGATCCAAATCCCGTTCAAAGCCAATGTCCGATGACGGTTTCGGGAGTATCCATGGGAAGAGGGTACACGTTCCTCCAAAGGACGAGGCCGACGAACAATCGAACACGGCAATAGAAGACGACGCATCATAGAATGGTCCGGCCGTCATGACCCTATCAAGAGTTTCCGGCCTACCTCACGCTCAAGATAGCAGAGTTGCTCGCCCCGCGAGCTCTATATATTCGAGGAGCACGGGCGGACGCTCATACGCCCGGGATCCCTTTCCTGAACCACGCCCAATCTTAGGGGAAGATGCTGTTCGACTAGAAATGCTGTCTGATGACGATGCACACAAGAGACCAAGGGTCAACTTGAGAGGAGGATACGGCGACGAAGAGGACACCAAAGATGCTGAGGACGCCGAGGATGCCAGCAAAGAGCCCAATGAACATATAAACGAAATCGACACTGAGAGTAGCACCACAAGTGAAGCTACGAGGCAAGACACCTCGCAAAGCGAGCCCCAAGAACAACAATATGCTTCTCAAGTGGCCGTGCAGCGTGTGCGTTTCGCACCACAAGGGCCACATCCCCGCACTCAAAAACGGACGGCAAAGACAGTGCTCAAGCGAGGATGGCATAAGGTCCAAAAGGAGTGGCGGCATGTTTGTCAGCGAGGTCGTCGTGTTTATGACAAATGCTTGCGTCTTCGTCAGAAAGTTGCGCTATATCGTGCTCAGGGACGCCTTCCTGGTTGACTGGAGGTTTGTGTAGGGCTGTCTTAGGGGATCCCCGCAGTTTCGCAGATTGGGCTGGATGGCCTTTGACGGACTTTGTTATATTGTATAGGGTTCCCTACTAAAATCGACCAATTCGTAAATTTTAAGCTTGATATTGTGCGCTTGGCGAATTTCATGCAAGTGCTGTGATGTTCTGTCTTACGGTCCGTCCAACAGCAAGCTGTTGACAATATATAGCTGATCACAATGCAGTAAGTGAAGATGAGTCAGAGGGGAGATTCTTCCATTGTGCAGATACTTCTACGAGCTCTCGCACACGAGCTGTTCGTCGCTCTTTTTAATGAGGCACTTACCAATCGTGACCTCGAGATTACATACAGGACGCGGAACGCAGGACCAATCGACGAAAGCAACGCAAGGAGGTACTACCTAGGCAGACCCCAAAAGCAACGCAAGGAGGCACTGGTCCTCAAAAGCATGTACAGGCACGCGGAACGCAGGACCAAACGACTGAAGCAACGCTAAACATCCATCGACGAGACGAAGGGCCCATCCCGACGCCAACCACCACCCGTGAAGAACCACAAAGCCGTTACCAGATACCAACGAGAAGACCAAACCGAGACTGCAACCGAGGTTGACGCCGCTACTTCTTGTAACGAAGATGCGGGGGTATCGACAACCGTGACGGCGACGGAGTAACCGAAGCCGGGGTCGCTGGGGATGGAGCCAGGGGAGTCGTGGGGGCAGGAGTCGCGGGCGCAGAAACCACGGGGGCAGGAGTCACGGGGACAGGAGCCAGAGGGATCTGAGGCGGAGGAGGCGGTGGCAGCGGCAGCGACTGTGGACCACGCGTGCCATGGTATGGCATCGCGGGAGGAGCGTACGAGAGGGGCGGGAAACCAACTCCTGGGCGAAATCCAGTGTTGGACGACTGGGTATTGACGGCGGTCGCCAGGTCAGCCATGACGCTGACCAAGATGGCGTTGAGGAAGCCGTTGAAGTCGTCGTCCGCCAGGTCCTTCACGCGCTGCTGGAAGGCCTGTTGCGCCCTCAGGCCAGGGATGACCAGGGTCCTCAACATCCTTACGCCAGCATCACGCTGATCCTGGAGGACTTTGATGCACGTCGCATCACTGTCAACACCGGCCTTCATATGGGCCAGGAACGTCCTGACGTAGTTCTCGAGCCCGGCAAAGCTCTTGTCCAGATCTCCGATGCGTTCGAATAGCTCGTCGACGAGAGCGCGGAGACCACTGGTGTCAAGTTCGATCGCCTGCGTGCGGGAACCATCCGGTTTTGTGCTGACCAGATGCTCGAGAATGTCGTTGATAACATCACGGACGTCCAGGAAGAACTTGCTGCCTTTGTCGGCCCATACCTCTGCAGCATCAAGACGAGAGTGAGCGCGACCGAGACGAGACTGGAGGACATCGAGTTGAGACTGAAGGAGACTTGTCTCCTTCTTATGCTCTGCACGTGTGTAGAGGAGGTATCCCGCGATCGCGATGATGGCCATGGTCTGCCAGTGGCGGTCAATGATGGCGTAGAGAGCCAAGAGGCAACCTCCGATGCTTGAAAATAGGCCAAGGAGGGATTCGCGGGGGGAGGCGGAGGCCGAACCGAACACGTAGTCGACGATGATGTCGCAAAGGTCGGATGTGCACATATCGTGCATCAGCTCCATGTCCACCTCAAAGCGAGGGAGATGGAAGGAGATGTGGACCTCCGGTCCGATGTCTGGGAGGGGCGCAATAATGGCCTCGATGTGGCGGAGTGCATCTTGATGCGGCTCCGATGTAGGGGTGGACAGGATGTCCGGAGTCTTGGTGAAGGATAGGGAGGCAATGCCATCCCACAGTCCGTTGCACCATTTGCCAACATCTGGCAACATGGCGGTCCATGATGAGGCTTGAATACCTCCCATGGGAGCATAGGGAATGGTGGCAGCCATAGTGAGTGGCGGTGTGGACGAGGACTGTAAAAGGGGCAGGACAGAGGGGGGGGGTTCGTATGAGGTTGGGGTGTCGGTGTGGAGGTTGGAGTGGGAGTTGTTATTTCGAGAGCAGAGCGGGGCGGTGGGCTTGATCGTGAACAGCCAAGAGGAGGCGCTAGCAGAAGCGGGATTAGGGCGGCGGCGGTGGGCGTTTTCGCGGTGAATGTGGGTGAAACGTGACGTGACCGTGCACGTGTTCAGTGACTGACAAAACCTGCAGTGAAAGCAATTAAAAAAAGGCTTTGTGAGTCATAAGTAGGTGATATGACGTACCTGAAGTTGCTTGTAGGCAACATTTCCTATCATGGTCCTTTCTTCCATTTTCCCCCTTTCATGGCATCGCGGTCGGGTACCAATTTGGGAAGACATCTGTCCCCCCCGACGATTCCCCTCCGAGATGGCCATCCAAAGCCCATCGCCCCCATCAATCCACCTCTTCCATACTCTTTTCGATAGCAACACAACTGTAAAACCAATCCGATAGGCATCCTCTTTCCCTGGTGATTCCCCTTAGGGGCAGCTATCCGAAGCCTACCTCCTGTAATGATCTGCCTCTTCATGTCCCCCTTTTGTGGCAACGAGGTCATGTACCATTTCGATAGGCATCCTCGTCCCCTAGTGAATCCCCTCTGGGGTAGTTGTCCAACGCCCGTACCCTCAAATGATCCAACTCTTCCTCTTCACCTTCCATGGCAACGCGATCCAGGACAACTCCAGAGAGGCATCCGTCTTCCACAGTGTTTTCCCTCAGGGGTGGCTGTCCAGTGACCAGGTCCAGACCTATCATCCCTCAATTCCAACTCTTGCATTTTCCTTTCATGGCACCGCGGTCGTGCACCAGCTCGATCGGCATCTACCTTCCTCCGCGATGCCCCTCACAGATGGCTGTCCAAAGCCCAAGGTCCAGTCACCATGTCCATTCATATCCAGCTCTTTCAAACCCATCTTGTAACAACATGACCGGGTCCACATTCAAATAGACATCTTCGCCACCCCACGATATCCCCCGCACACGGCTATCCGAAGCGTAAGTATCAAATACCAAGACACGTAAGCTCATGTCCCATCTCTTTCAATTCTCAAAACGGTCTTCGAAAACGCTCATGATGGCCTCGTAACATACTTTCGAAAGTGGTCGATTTTGAGACATGTGATTCGGGTGGTGAAGATTTCGGAGCACATGTAGGGGTATCGGTCGATTTTCGAGTGCGGTGGAATGCGGGAGGAATGAAGGAGAGAGGGGTTTAGAAGCCCATGCAGTTGCTTTATGTACCTGTAAGGCGAGAGATGTTAGGTTATCACCACCATCGTCCTGCGTTGATGACCACCACCCCCCGAGAGCACCTGTTACATGTTTGCAAAAGCGATCTGTAACGTATCAAAGACACATTCATCCGAAATCTCAAGAAGGCAGTAAAGGCTATGCTACACACCTATCCAACTCCGCATCCCACGTAAGCTCCTTAAACCATCCTGGCATTTCCCACTTCAAGCACTTTACAACTCTTGCCAGATTACAGCCTCGGCTCCGCAACAAAGTCCCTATCCCACCTATCGGGCCACACCTTGCCAAGTCCCTCCCAGATATGGCTCACAAACTCGATCCTCAGACCTTGCAAAACCTCCTCGGGCAGATCTCTTGCGTCCTTCCTATTGCCCTCAGGCAGGAGAACCCTCTCAACACCCGCCCCCAGCGCGCCGATTAACTTCTCTTTGATACCACCTACCGGCAACACTCGACCGCGTAAAGAAACTTCACCAGTCATCGCGAGCGTAGGTGGTACAGGCTTCCCACTGAACAGCGAAGTAAGAGCGACGGTATGCGCAAGACCCGCCGAGGGTCCGTCTTTGGGGATAGCGCCGGACGGACAGTGGACGTGGATACTGCGGTTCTTCATGATGTCTTCGTCATCGGTTGCGGTAAGGCCTAGTTCGAAGGCATGCGCTTTGACCCATGATAGTGCGACCTCGACGGATTCTTTCAGCACATCACCGAGTTTACCGGTCAGCTGTACACGTCCTGAACCCGGCATATCCGCGATCTCGATGAAGAGAATGGAGCCTTGCCCGCCGGTTGAGTATGCAACAAGGCCAGTGACGACACCAGGGCGCGAATGCTGCTCTGTCAACTCTTCAGTGAATTTTTCAATGCCGAGGATGGCATCAAGGTCCGTGATTGTCACGGTCGGATTGTACTGCGCTAGCGTCTCTGTATCTTTGGCTGTAGCGTATTCGACGGCTTTAGAGCGACACACGGAACCGATCTCACGTTCGAGGTTGCGGACGCCAGATTCACGGGTATATGAGGTGATAATCTTGTCAAGGACATCGATCGGAATGTCAATGTTCTCGTTGTGCAGACCGTTGGTAGTTATCTGCTTTGGTATCAGATGCTGTGAGGCAATGTGGCGCTTTTCGAGTGTGGTGTAACCGGACAATTGAATTGTTTCCATGCGGTCAAGCAGAGGTGGGGGTATGGTATCTAGCGAGTTGGCTGTAGCGATGAACAAAACCTTTGACAAGTCAATTGGGATGTTGATGTAGTGATCAACGAAGGTATGGTTCTGCTCCGGATCGAGGACTTCCAACATGGCCGCACTAGGGTCGCCATTGTAGTTCGCCATGCCAAGTTTGTCAATCTCGTCAAGCAGAAAGACAGGATTGGCGACCCCGACTTTCTTCAGACCGTTGATAACAAGGCCTGGCATAGCGGCCACATATGTCCTTCGGTGGCCCCGGATCTCAGCCTCATCGCGGACACCGCCGAGCGATATGCGGTGAAACTTGCGACCAAGAGCCGTCGCAACGGATTTGGCGAGCGAGGTCTTGCCGGTACCTGGCGGTCCAACAAGGAGGAGGATGGGCGACTTGTCGACCATGCGCTTTTTCTCGAGCAACCGCAGCTCGGCTTCAGTGGGCTCTCTGGCATGTTTCTGCTCCTTCTCCTCCTCCTCCCTCTCGATATTCTCTCCGGCTGCGGGAATGGTCGCTGTGAGGGCTTGAATTTGCTCATCGATACCCTTGTTAGCCTGCTCTTTCAGCTTCAACACAGCTAGATACTCCAAGAGTCTCTTCTTGATCTTATCGAGACCGTAGTGATCGTCGTCAAGCTGCTTCTTCGCTTTGACTAAAGTCTTGGCGTCCAGGTGATCCTCTGTGGCCTTCGTCCAGGGTATCTCGGCCAGAGTTTCGAGGTAGTTCCGGCAGACTTGATATTCGGCCTGCGCCGGGTTCATCTTCTGCAGCCTCGAGAGCTCCCTTTGAGCGACTTTATCGGCCTCGGGCGAAAGCTGGGCGTCTTGCAGCCTCTTCTTGAGCTCTTCCATCTCATTTGCTTCTTCTTCACCGCCTTGTCCTCCTTGGCCACCAGGAAAGCCGCCTGGGAAACCGGGCGGCATGCCATTGCTGCCATTGAAGCCGGGCCGTCTCTTCAGAACCTCCTGCTGCAACTTTCGCATTTGATCAATGTCGAGCATTCCGCTTGGCACATTTGTGTTCGTCGTGACTGTGATCCTTGTGCTTCCCTGTATACTGCTGATCTGTCTTTGCAGGATCTCAATGACTCTGTCGACCCTCTCCTTCGCATCGATGGCAGCCAGAACTCGCAACTTCTCATCATGTGTGCAGTCTATCACGTTTGCCATGAAGTCGGCCAAAGACCCCGCTTCGGAGAGGTCCTTTCGCGCGATATAAAGCTCAAGTCTCCGGGCGACTATGGGCGAGAGCGCCACACTTGGGGCACGAGGCAGAATCGATGAGAGACGGACGAGGGCAAGGAGCTCGCGGGAGAGCTGCTTGAGGAGGTTGAACTGCTCCAGCAGTTCCGGGTTTGCCACATCAACTGTTGCCATTAGCTTTGGTCTCCGCATACTTCGTCGCCGTCTGCAGACTTCAAAGGGCATCAGCTTACCATGCTCATCCACGCTCTTCAGCTCGCCCTCGAAATACGGTCTCTCCTGCAGTACATGGACGACCTGCACCCTCTCTAGCCCCTCCACTACCAGACTCAGCTCCCCCTGCCTCCGCCCCTGCACCCCACTCACCTTGGCGACACAGGCGTACCCGAAGATGTCCTTCTTCGTCGCATTGACTGGATCGCTTTCAAATACCGTCCGCGAAGCCTTCTTGCCCTCTTCGATCAACAACTGGCCGTGCGGCGAGAGCGAGTTGCTGTTCAGTGGCACGCACGCGACCGTGATGGCCGCATCGGGCTTCGCCGTCGGACTTATAGAATATATCTTGGCAAGAATGGCAGCGACGTCGGCGCGGTTTGTGATGGGGACTTTGAGCGTGGTGCCGGGCAGGACGGCGAGGGGTGGCGCGAGGGGGATGAGTGGCAGCACTTTCGTCTCCTTCGACGAGCTTCGACCCATGGTGGTTGTATGTACAGAGGGCGAGGCGGATGATCGATTGTACAAGCAAGGGTTCCTATGCTCCCGATTTGTATTTGTATTACAGGAGGGCGCTGCCGTGGGCTTTTGGGAACCGATGCGGATCCGACGGGTGACGCCAACGGTGACGCTGCGAACGTGATGCGCTGTCCGCGGGCTGGGCTAACTGTCGCAAAGGGCGGAGTGAATATTACAAGTCAATACGAGCTATGTATCATGGCAGGAAAGAAGGACTCCTAGATAGGATTATATGCTGGCGGCAAGCGGAGGTGTAGTTCTAGAAGATGCGTCGCGGTCCCGGCATCGCGGCCAGGGTCTAGGCCGAGGTAAAGACGATGGTCAGAAGCGTCATTGGCTGCATCTGATAAGATAAGATGCGTGCAGATCGGGGCTTGGTTTGAGTGAGGAATACAGATACATTCCCCACCCAAAAGGCTCCATTGAACTTCGTTATACCTCACGACGATGCCCAAGTAGCATACAACGATGTTTGACGAAGGTCCTTAGCATGTTACTCATTAAATTTAGCTACTTCGTAAACCCTCCCCATTCCAATTATTACATAGCTCCTATCTTGCACAACAGAAGCCTTCCTTACAATCACCGTAGCCTTCGTAGTCGTGTGGAGGAACTTGCTGCAACTGTACGTCTATCTCCTAAAGCTCGGCCACCTGAATAGGGTATTCCAGATGCCCATGAGAATCAGTCCAGACAGCCGCGTTCACCATAATACTTTCTTGCCCTGTATTTCGTCTCAGCACATTATTCACCTCTCTCGAGAATCCACACACAACCACGATGGACAAGTCTATCCAAGCCCACAAGTCAAGCAGTTCCAGCAGCCCCGCATCCTTCCTCAGGCACGTTCGCTCATAAGCTTTCTGACCGTAATCCCACCTCACCAAACTCATCCCTCTGCTTGCGTGGACGTGCCCGAAGACATGCAGCTTTGGTCTCACTCGCCACACTTCTTCGAGCAGAGCTTTGCATCCAAGGTGTCTCGAGTCGCTGGAAGCCAAGTCCTGATGGAATCGCGGCGGCGTATGCGTAATGAGTATATCCGTATCGGCGGGTATATGGCATGCAGGTGTTTTCTTCCAAGGCGGCGAATGCCTCTGGTACTGGAACGCGAATGAATTGCTACCGCAGTAGGGCACGTGGGGTGCAGCGTAGATGTTCCATGCCCTCTTACCGACCTCGAGCGTCACAGCCTCAGACTGTACGTATCGCACACTTTTCCAATCTAGACTCCCCTCTTGCTCGATTACAGGAAGCTTAGTTCGAATTTCTGGATCAAGCCATGAATCGTGGTTTCCGGCTATTGCGATCTTATGCGTGTGTGGCAGAGAGGCGAGCCAGTCTATCTGAGCTTGAATTTCAGAAATTGTTCCATTGTCGCTGAGGTCTCCTGCATGAATCAAAATGTCACCGTCTGGTATGATTGTTGTGCGATTATGCGTGTCGGAGATGCATACGACTCGTAGTGGTGAGCTCTGTGATGTTGAGATCTGTGAATGGGAAGCGAAGTACAAGTATATACGACGTGTCAAATACCGAAGCGGCGACAATGTGTCGAATCTTCGTGGTGTCGCAATTGCGGAGAGACTTGCATGGAGAGGCTGTTTCGTGGACATAATGAAGTATTCTGGGTCCATTTTGACTTTCTAGTAATGCAACGAAGAATATGGGTATTGAAAATATATAAACTAGTGACGTTTCTGCAGCTGTTGCCTAGGCGTGGCAGCCAATGGCGCTTCGAGTCGCAAAGGGTAGAAGCCGCGATCGCAACCTCACGAGTACCATGGACGACATTCGAGAGCGCCAGCAAATCACTCGAAATTGCTCCGAAACTGGTCTCCAGTGGAGAATATTCTAAGCACCTTCATTCAACGTCGTTATATAGGGTATGGGGAGAATCAAGGGGTATAACGAAACCCGATGAAGCCCTTTGGGTGGGGGCTGGGTGTGGGTGTCGACCTCGCGGAGTATTTGTCAACCAAACCCGACGTCTATGAGAAGAAGTTGAACGCGCAATAAAGCTTGTGTTGTGACTATATTCACAGATGGGAACCAGGGACCGCGCGAATACTTCGCGCACACAATAACTGTCGACTACCAACCTGCGAGGAGCCGTTAGTAATTGGTTTATATCCAAAAGGCTCGCGCTAACGTTGTAAAGTGACACTTAGAGGGCAGTATAGAATTTAACAAAGCCCGACAGAGCCTTTTAGCTCATGAGCAAATTGTGACTCAATAGATCCGCGCTCCTCGTAAGCAACAAAAAGGCTAAAGTCTAGTTTGTATCTCTACAAGCCCGGATTAAACAATGAGAATTACATGGGGAACTTTTGAAGACACTGAAAAACTCGAATCCCTGACGCAAGGCGAGAACTTGAAAATCGGCACTCTGCTTCTGGTAGGTTAGTAGATGATTAGAGCGCCCAGATTCATGGTCAAAGAGATATTTACTATTTCCCAGGAATTGATAATCGGACTTTAAGAGCAAGACAGTAAGGAGGATGTGGAATTAAAACTCATTCGATACCCTAGTGCTATCCAGCATTAACTCTAAACAGAGCTAGTATGGACTGTAAATGCAGTCTCTGCTTCCTACCACATTAGAGTACAGCAATGATTGAATCACTCAACCCGATCTCCATCTCGACGCATACTTGCTCGCAAAGATAATCAGACCACCAACGATTAACGTGGTCCCCTACTCCATCCATTAGAACATAGCCTAGCAGCGCGTCCATTCCAATACTTACCGCGAAAATAATCAACCTTGCATAACCCTCCCCTGGCCCAATCAACGATCCCGCAATCGGCGCCCCGATCAGCTGCGCAATAGCCAGTACACTGTAAAATGCACCGATCCTCCCTCCCAGCCTATTGCTCGGCGAGACATTTGCCACAATGACAGGCAAAAGAGCAATAAAAACACCGGAGCAGAATCCGTAGAGGATTACAAAGGCGACGAGAATTCCGATGTTGTCTGATACGAGCCAGAGAGCTAGGCATTGAAGACCGGATGAGATTGTCATGGGGTATACGACGTCAGTGGCACTGGTTGTGTCGGCTGTAAGACCGCCTCTGCTGTGGCGTTAGATCTGAAAAAGATAGTGTTGGCTGGTGGCACTTACAAGATCCGGCCTGTTAGACTTGCAGCGTTCATCAGAGGGAGGAGGTAATCCTTGGCGGATGAATGTGGATTTGCAGAAGTGCAATAAGAGCCTTGGAATCTGTGAGCTAACGTCTACTCTTTTTCGGTATGAGCGCCCACTTATGTAGTAATATGGCACGAATTGGCCAAGCACCTGTGGTAAGAAGTATCAGCATGCGCTACAACGATGCGAACGCTTCTCTGTGATCCAGCACTCAGACTTTAATAAGCACCTTTGCTAGCCGGGCGAGTTGTGAGAGTCATGGGATGTAATGACTTACTATTCCCAACGGGTCAGCGAACATGATGCGGGTCAGTAAGGAAGACATTGTACCTTGCAATGAATGCCCCAAGTGCCGTCACGGAATACGTGATGTCTCTAAATCCCTCAAAATCGAGAAGCGCACTATTGTTCGCGTTGGGCTCCTCGGGTGCGTTAGTCGAAGAAACATAGAAAGCTACGACGAAGCATGATCTTATCTATTGTTAGTGGTAGTTCACTCAGCTCAAAATCTCAGACGAACAAAAAGATAGCTGCCACCACCCTCAAGGTCCAGGCGAATCCAATGTGTGGAGCAAGGCGGGCGAATATAAGTGGAAAACAGAATCCGCCACCACTACCGGCGGCCGCAACGAGACCCATTGTAAGTGCTCGTCGACGGACAAAGTGTTGGACAACAATGACGAGTGCTGGCTGTGCACCGAAGGCGATGAAAGTGCCCAAAAGGACTCCTTGTATAACGAAGAGTTGCCAGAGTATTTGTGGTTTACTGAATGAGAGAGCTACCAAAGCGCACGAGCCTCCGAGTCCGGAACAGAGATATAGGAACTATTCATCCGAGATAGTCATTAGCATTTCCTTCACAGAAAAATCATGCGTCATACCTTGAAACCATAGTTATCGAACAGAGATCCTGCCGGTGCAGCCAGTACGTTCATGAGAGTAATCTGAAGGGTTCCAATGAATGCAATAGTCGTCGGAGATGTGGCAGGCAGATAGTCATCTTGATACAGCTCCTGAAAGAAACCGAAGCTGTTGATGATCCCGAATGTAGAAAAGTATACCAGAGAGGACCCAAACACCGTAAGCCAGGCTTTTGTACCTCCTCGGCCTTCTGTTGTATCTGTTGATAAGCTGTTATTATCCTCGACCTCCTTTGCTGGACTGATGTCCATGCCTACAATGGGCCTGGTCAGGACATATTGAGAAATTACGAAGACGACAAGCCCTGCAATAAAGCGCAGTAGACGGTCCTTTCCCAGAAGCTAAAATATCCCACAGCTTGCGTTCCGATGTAGAGAAGGGGCTGTGGAATGCACTTGTTGGCAAAATGACCAGTGAACAGGGACAGATTTGCTCTGCACCAGCGTGCCGGGACTGATTGTATCGTTACATCCGGGTGGATTGCCGCATGTGCGACGTAGTGCGCTTAAAGCACGTGTCAGATGACCCCATATTCTGTGTTTAGCTGCGAAACGAAGGCCGTTCACGCATTTTGATGGCATTGCTCGGTTGAATTCCTCTGTATGGCGTAGTATTGGAACACTATAAATGACCTCTCTCTGTATGTACACGAGAAAGCCAAAGGCGAGAGAAGGGCGCCAAGGTTGGCCAATGCCACGTCCAACACATCTTAGCATGTCATTGGTGCAGGCCCTGGGAATTCATGTGAGACCTTGGTCGACTGTTATGACATATGTCGGGGCCTTACCTGGAATTGGGTACGCCTTTCCTCCCATATATGGTGATCCCTTTGAATCATAGATACTAAGCAAGATTCCAGGGTCGTTCGCCGAGTAAGCCCCAGGGAAGCTGACGGTGTTGCTCCCTGTGGTCGTTCCACTGCCCGTGACCTTGATTTGTGCGCATTCCATGTAGACTGTTGGTAGAGTTAGTGGAAAACGAGCAGTCGTATAACCAAGGAGTATATCGTACACTGAGCCTGTCCTGCGTTTCCAGCAGAGTGCAGGGCAATGATCTCCGCTCGCAGGAGGTAGTCGCCGGGGGCAATGCAGGAAGGCAGAGTGAAATAGTGCCAGCCACCGTTAGCAATCATGTTGTCGACAGCCCACTTGCCATTAGAGAGGCCCTCATGCGCGACCTTGTGAGGTGGTGAGCAGATGTCCGATGGATGAGCACTATTGTTACAGTACCTTGAACCACTTCAAGCCCGATGTCTGAGTTGACGCTGCGTTGTCGACTTTCGCCATATAGTAGAGAGCGGGACCTGGCAATAAAAACTCAGATAGTTTAGTAGTTAATACAAGCGTTACTAACCTTTGTGACTGGCCGCAATCGGATTGTCCTTGTCATTTGCACCCTGTGGGCCCCCGATGATCTGGAAGAGTGGAGTATAAGGTCAGTAACAGTCTTCAGAAGGGTGCCATTAGCAGACCCTATGAAATGCTACCCGGGTGACGCTTCAAAGACATATGCCAAGAGGCACCTTATAGTGGAGGATTCTTACATGACCCCACCAAGCTCCAACTTTATCTCCTGGGGCGACACTTATGATCGTACTATCCTTGTGCGTAAGACCTTTGTTGCAGGCGAATTCAGCATCGTTGACGTTCTGGATGGGGTAGTCGGAGTCGGGGGCCCGGACGCCTTTCAGCTGGCCTTGGTCTGCGCCATTGACCGAGAGCTTCTGCATGATTGTGTGTGCCGACACATTGTGTACGGCAAGAAGTGCACCGAAAGCGACCTGGGAGATCTTCATGCTGGGTATTCAAGTGAGATGCGAGCAACGCCGGACAGTCTCATCTTCTTTTTCGTCGCTTTTATACTGGCCGCCTACAGGCTCATGGTAGGGCTGCACTTCATGTAGCGAGACCTCATGTTACAACCCCAGATTTCTCCGTCGGCTCGTGCCCTCGTATCCGGCATTATAGAGTACTTTGAAATTAACGGTATCGTAGGTAGCTTCGCAATGCATTCGTCTGAGGGCTGCCTCGATATTGTCGCCCAAGTGGAGGTTACGCTTCTGTGGTACATATTAATGGGTTTTAAATGGAGAACAAGGGTGCAGTCGGTGATCAATCAGCTACAGGGCGGACGGAACAGGCCGAGGAATTGCTCTCGAAAGCTTCTTTCTATTCGTCAATCTGCCAAGTGAATAGGAAGCTTCGGGCGGCAACTGAACTGAAGAAGCCGGTATTGGCCAGTCCTGAGTGCGAATAATATAGTGGTTTTGAAGCGTGACGTTTCGATTTAGAGTAAAGCATCCCTGTTTCCGTGCCGGTTAAGGAAAGCGTGGTCTTGGGGAATTCTTCCAATATCCGAAGGTAACCAGACAGCGTAAATTAGACATCGATTAAAGATTCCGCCAAGAAACTGGATCGATCGTAGGTCTGCTGAGGGCAACCTATCGGCGCGGGACTGAGTATCGTGGCTTACCACATGACAAGACCTCCTGAAGTCAGACCAGTAGCACCACGAAGCGAAGAAATTCAGGTAGTTTCCGAGAAACGCGATAAGTTCGCTTCGGTACGAAGTAAGACCCTCTGTGATCCTGAATCGATATGATACAGTAGCTGACTGGTGTCACAGCTCAGTGGGTGTAGTCTAAAGTCGCTCCAGATGAGAGTGCTTCGTTGACTGCAAACAACTTCTAACCGAAGAGAAGAAAATGTTGAGCACAACTCAATCGCGAACAGCTCTTGTATAGCCAGCAGCCCCAGACGTTGGTTGGCGAGAAATACGGAGGAGCTGTCTTTTAGTGAGGAATATTCCAAGCACCTTCTTTTGAGGTCGTTATATGTTGAGTAGACCTTGTTTTTGGGTATAGCAAAGCCCAAGAAAGCGTTTTAGATAAGGGCTGTGTGTACGTGTTGAGTATTCCTCAATAAAAACCAGCTCCTTCGTAGGGCTTTGTCCAGAATAGTTAAGGTCCGTGCAGATTTGCGGAATGACTCCGCGCCTGGGATGTCGCAGCGACGTGGTGCAACGACCGCGCCGCCTTAAAGGCGACCAAAGTTTTGCGGCTTCTTCTTCATCCTGGCACACTCTCTCAAACACCATCCTCTTCGTATCTGAGTGCCTTCGACACCCAAGATCCGTGATGATATTGCGTCATACTGACACGGCCTGTCGCCCTGAAGCGCCTTCGAAAGCCGACAGAGACCTTCACGATGGTTAGACACGAGCTGCTGCGAACAGAGAGCCGAACGTATGAGTCACGATGCGGGAAGAGGCGGGCTCAGACCCTCGAGTGAACGGGCGAAAGAAAGACCAGAATATGGCAAAGGAAAAGGGCGGGCCTCGGATCGGATAGAGCTACTGCATTAGTCACACCCACCCGCTCTGCAGATTTCCGTCTTCTATGCTCTCAACCTCCCCACTTTCGACGAGCTCGCAATTTTAAAGACTGTGGACCTGCCTATGATAGCCTCACTCTGCTGACGGGCAATTCACTTGCCAACCATACTGTCGACACCTATCTTACAACCATTGCCCCTACTAGTGGCACGAGACGAGTATGACGGATCAAGGTCATTCCGCAAGCGGCATTGCAAATGCACTGGCTGCGCAAATGGAACACCTTCAAGCATCCGAGGAGCTAGCAGAGGAGTCTATTGCTCAAGACATAGCGGAAGACGTTGAGGAAGCTGTTTCGAGTTCGGATGACGACTCAGAGGATCCCGCCGAGCATCATTACTCAATGATAAACTCTTACCGCCGGCCATCCTACGTCAACCCGGGAGCAAGGTCCTCCGCCAATTTCTCAACGAGTGTACCTGCAAATAGTCACCTTTCGAAGAAAGAACGTGCAGCTGTAAGAGAAGAGGAGCGGAGTCTACTTCGAGACAACCATTTTCTGCTGCCAAAGCACCCACGGAGGGGAAGCGAGGGCGTTCTATCAGGCCTTGGGAAAAGGATGTCCATCTCTGCTTTGCGAAAAACACGCAGTGCTGCTGACGAAGAAGCAGCTATCGAGGACCCCAACTCGCCTTCTGAAGAAACAGCGCTCCTAGGTGGAGATCCCACGTTACCCTATGGAGGACTTGATACGCCCGAGACCATCAACAAGACGTGGAATGAGGCTGTCGCGAGCGGCAAGATTGATACAACGTGGCAGCGAGAAACAAAGGTCCTGCTGAAGAGTTCGGGGCCGCTAATTCTAACATTTCTTCTCCAGTACTCGCTTCCGCTGGCCAGTGTATTCACAGTGGGCCACATCGGCACGACCGAGTTGGGCGCTGTGAGTCTTGCAAGCATGACAGCATCCATCACCGGCTACGCAGTGTACCAAGGATTGGCAACTTCTTTGGATACACTTTGTGCTCAAGCATACGGGTCTGGACGAAAACAACTGGTAGGGCTGCAGCTTCAGCGCATGCTCTACTTCCTCTGGTTGATCAGTATCCCCATATGCCTAATTTGGGGCTTTGGGACCCAGATCCTATCTCTCATTGTTCCCGAGGCGGAGACCGCACGCTTAGCCGGTCTCTACCTGAAGGTTTTGATTGCCGGTGCGCCTGGCTATGCCGCTTTCGAGAGTGGGAAGAGATATGTACAAGCACAGGGGCTCTTCAGTGCGACGACCTATATTTTGCTTATTTGTGCGCCCCTCAACGCCTTCTTGAACTGGCTGCTAGTCTGGCGGTTGCAATGGGGCTTCATAGGAGCGCCTATCGCAGTATCAATCACGGAGAACGTCATGCCAGTACTCCTGTTCCTCTACGTCTACTTCATAGACGGATACCAATGCTGGGGCGGATTCGATAAGAGAGCGCTCAAGAACTGGTCACCCATGATCAAACTCGCACTTCCCGGACTAGTCATGGTCCTAGCAGAGTTCTTGGCCTTCGAAATACTAACGCTCTCTTCTTCTTGGATTGGAGCAACACCGCTTGCAGCTCAGAGCGTCCTGTCTTCGATATGCGGTATAACGTTCCAAATCCCGTTCCCAATGAGCGTAGCAGCGTCTACACGCATCGCAAATCTGATTGGCGCAACGCTTGCTGTGCCAGCGAAGACGGCCGCCAAGGTTGCCATGGTCGTCGCTGTTTTCATCGGTCTCTTCAACCTCCTCCTTCTATCAACATTACGGAACTTGGTCCCAAGGCTGTTTACACCGGACGAGGAGGTCATTGGCCTGGTGGCAGGACTGCTTCCCCTGTGCGCTGCATTCCAACTGTTTGACGCCCTGGCCGCCAACTGCAACGGCATTCTGAGAGGCCTTGGGAGACAGGAGGTCGGAGGATATGTTGGCCTATTCGCCTACTACGTGGTAGGATTACCCATCAGCTTTGGCACCGCGTTTGGATCGCCGCAATGGGGACTTTATGGTCTATGGAGTGTAAGTAGATACGGTCCTGCTGACTCATTTGAAGCATACTGACGTTGATGACTAGGGCCCTGCAATTGCGCTAGGACTGGTGGCAGGTATTGAGGGAGTGTTCATCTACCGAACAAGCTGGGAGAAGGCTGTGAAAGACGCAGAACGGCGCAACGTGCAAGGGTGAAAACGGGCCGTGACGTGAGATATTGTGCAAGCATAGTGACGAAGACTGTTAGAAGGAGTTTTGGAGTCCTGGATATCCGAGAATGAACACGTGTTGACAATCCCTTGCGTTCGCCCATACATGTACCGAGGGACATCGTTTCTTAGCGTAGCCTTTAAGAGGCTAGTAAGCAGGCCACTGCTGATAGTTCTACTTGAAGGGATTCGTTATTTCCGCCTTTTCCCCGTATCCGCAGGCAGGAGTAATTGCTTTCCCGTATCACCCATCCTAAGTACCACAGGGTCGTCAGGCAATTTTCCGGATCGCCACAAACAATGAGCACAGAAAGAGGCTCAAACGGGCTCTGTCCTACTACGTGAGAGTTGGTTTAATAAGTATAACTAAGTGTGTGGTAGCTGAGCGGAAAACCGCTTGACAGCCCTGTGGTACCCACCCTTTCTGTACAAAAAGACAAAAAACAAAAACAACTACAGGGAGGCTTGCAGCGATACAGTTTGTGTTCAAGGGGTTGCCCATATCTGATCTCGCCGAATGCGCTTCTTTTCGTCTTCAGGTACTAAGAACACTGCCGTTTTGGACCAATCCAAGTAGCTAAGATCGTGGTCATCACGTTTGTACACTTTCAGCAATCCAAGCTCCTCAACTTCATATCTCTTCGTTGCGCCGTTAAGAATCGTTTTAACAGAGTCTGTCGAAGCTACATGTTCAATTGCAGCTGCGTGATTCCAGAGTGTTGGTGCGACGAAATCGTGGTAGAGACCCCGTAGTCCCAGACGGCGGAAGAAGCCGAGGAAGTTTGATTTACGCTGTGAAACAGGTGTGGCCGTAGAGCGTTTATCTGGTCCACATCGATGCGCAGCATAAGTGCTGATCAACTCGAGCACGTAAGCGCTATCAAATCTAGCGCTATTGGTGCTCCATTGAATGGCTGGCTTGACAATTTTAGATGCGAGGGCCTCGTAATCAGCGTTTGGCTGCCGACGGTCCGGGAACTTGTGATCCAGTGTCCCCCATACGCCCTTTATCTCTTCTCGAGCGGTCAAGGTGAGTTGTGACAGGTGAAGAAGCTCGCGGTGCTCTTCACGAGAAAGTACAGAGGTGGTAGTGGCGATATCCGTCCTTGAAGACTGGCACAGAGCTTCGTTCAGTAGTGTGAAGTCGGCGTTGAAGGTAAACCCCAAGATCTCGATCATAAACCGGCGATATTGATCATATTCATTGTATCGGACGGCATTTTGGAGAGGTTGTCTTGTCAGGCGCTCAGAGGGGTTATCGTTGGTTGAATACGGAGGCGGTGGGTCCGCGCAAGCAAGGCCATTTTGATAGCATGGCATGGTGAGAAATCGTAGATCGTAAGTCGATGAGGAAGTAATGCTTTCTTGCTACGTAGGTGAGGAAGAAGACGAGGAACTCCTATGCTCAAGTGTGGAATGAACCTCGAACGTGCAACAAAACATGTGTTGAGACTTCGGTTACGGACGTGAACCATGGAACACAAGTAGTTCAAGCACACGATGACTGTTATTGACAGTAATTACTCGTACATAAGATTTACTTCTACGCCTGATTGAGACCTATCACAAAGAAGAGGTAAAGCGTCGAGGCGGAAAAGTCAGTCTCTGCGCATCTCACGTTGATGAGATACTCGATCGAATTGAAGGCGCGTATAACGGTGCCCGATATGTCTTACTCTTGGTGGTTGTGAACTATTACGTAGCTTGTAAGTTGCGACCAGTCTGAATTGCGTTGTATGCGGTGCATCACTGTAAGCATTTTAAGACGGCAATATGATGTGCGTGGGCTCCGCAATCTACGCAGGCTCTTACTAGAGTTAATCCTTTGTCCATGTGAGTGCCTACCTAGATCTTGACGTAAGCGTCAGATTGTCGTAAAACTCGGAGTTGCAGCCATCCGAGCTTCGGCTATTACTTATAGCTTATATAATATCGATTTTTTGCCCTAGATCGTTTTAAGGATAACTTTATATTGCTTTGTAACGTTTAACAAGCTGCAACTTTGTTGACTTAAGCCTTGCGTACGTAACATGTGAGTGCGGGCACCAGCTGTAGCAGTGCCAAAGTAATCAACAACCACCCTATATATCCTACAAGGAGACGTTGCGAGGTGTTTTAACAGGCTCTTTTTAAGCACCTCTAGCTTGCTTACTTAAAAATTCGTGTTGTTAGTGGATTTTAACGGGTTATTCGACGCTGAGTATAGATCGCCTATGCGACGCGTGAGGACTGAGGAGCAGCGAGACTTAACACTATAGGAATCTTACGATACTAGAATTGCTATATAACAATTGCTTCACGTGATTTTGAACTTTACGCCAATCTGACACGAACAGGAGTACCTCTGTATTCTCTGGGGGGTACCCTTGGGCGTGTTAAATCTGACGGCTTACTATAATGTTCGATATAGGCTGGATACCTTCGGGCTGTCTTACGGCAGTTACTAATATAGATCTACGTAAAGCTGACAATTTGACGCTGATGAGCAGTTGGCCAGCTCATTTTGATACTTATATAGCGTGGAAGGCTTACTCGAACAGGAAACAGTTTACGCGTCAAAACGCAGGTAGGCACTCACCATGTCCAGGTGCAGCTGCGGTTTACGAACGTGATGACGCAATCCATCAAGGCCTTGGATTGGTCTGTCGGACGGCCGAGGTGTAGAATGATTGTAGACGATGCATATCAGAGTAGTTCTGAGGTAGTGAAGCAGGGCTCGTTAGAAGTGAAGTGGTGATGTGGTGATACGCGTGGATGATGAATCGACCTCGCCTCGGTGAACACTAGGCGCTCTGACAGGGATGCCCCGGTATCAAGATTTCGAGGTCATGCATGTCCCACCAAAAACTTTATGCTCAACTTCGTCGCAGCGCATCTTTCACATAACAACCATGAAGTAAGCCATGGGAAAGCGAACCGTCTTCGACACGGACGGCAATCCTGCGCAGGATGACCGGCATGTCAAGCGCCAGCGTGTCGCCGACTCCACAGAGCGCAATAACGCCCCACGACCGGCGACGGAGGAAGTGACCTCGGCGCGACAGTTGCAGGCGGCACTGGTCTTCGAGCAGGGCACTGCAACTGGGTTCCGCCACGGTGCGCGAATGCGTCGTCGCTTCTCTGATTAATCACTGACTCCCCAAACTAGGCCTCGATTCGTTCAAGAGGTTTCTCGACTCTATCCTCTACTCGACCGACGCCGATGACCTGCCTCGCAAAAGAAGCATCCTCCGCGACTACCTCGAGACTCAAAAGAAAGGGAGAGAGGAAGATGCCACGTTTCTGCCAAATTTCTTCCAGGCCTGGGACTACGGGGCTCAGACCAGCAGCGATGTCTTGATCTCCAAGGTCACGGCCATCCTTGCGCTATTGTTAAAGGTCATCTCTGCCAATTCAGACTTGTTGGCATATGGAACACTGCTCTGCAAGTCGGCACTGCAGCAATCAGTCGTCCGGCGCCTCAATCGCACGTTATCCGCACCACCTTCGAAGGAGAATCTCATCTCGCCTGTCCTCCGGCTGCTCACCGAAGTTACACGCTTCAACGAAGGAGCGCATGCAAAAGCTGTCTATTTCAAGAGAGACTATACGCTCGAGCCAAAGATCTTGGGCAGAAACATCGCGTTGTGGAGAGATGCCAAAGGGGATGCCCAACTTGAAAAGCGGAAGCCGAGCATCAGGGTCAATGCAGTTCGATATCTGCTTGCCCATCTAGCACACCAAGATGAAATTGCGAAGAAAGAAATCCTAGCCAATGCGAATGTCATCCGAGCACTCTTCGATCATCTTCATGCCGATCCATCTTTCCTGGTACACGAGATCCTTAGCAGTCTCAAGAGCCATGTCTTCGAGGACCGAACGATCCCGCGTCATACTAAGAGCCGTATCCTAAACGGAAAGACTCTTTCTTCCATATCCAGCCTCTATCGGTACCAGCCCCGCGAGGATGCCGCTGCAGAGAACCAGAGGGCTCCAGACAAGGCAGCGCATGAGTTTCTTTGCATGGTCTGTACTGACCCAGCATATGGGATAATGCTACCGTCTGGTGGCTTCTATCCTCCAAGTAACGACGAAGACGATGTAGGCGCTACCGTAGAGGACGCTGTAGATCCCTCCTTCGAATTCGGCATCGATCCTCTGGAGGGCCTGGAAACTGGAAACGCCATCCGGAACATTATACTGTCCGAGTTTGTGCAAACACTAAAACCATACGCCAATATAATGCAGCAAGAGTTACTCGTCGCCATATTCAACGCCTGCCCTGAACTTGTCCCTGACTACTTTCTCCAAAAGGACACTTTTCAGTATGACCCGAAGCTGTCTTCTACTTGGATTGGATACTCGTCATTCCTGTACACGGTGATTGAGCTTCCTGTCCCCAAGTACTTCGGCGCACTAAATGGCTTTCGGGATTATCCACCTGCAGCGGCTTCTGTCATGCAGAGCATCCTCCCTGCACCGCTGACCCAGCAAGCTCTAGTCAAGTGTTTAAACAGCAGTTCGGATATGGTCAATCTCGTTGCGGTCCGCATGCTAATAGTCGCATTTCACAAGCTCCGATCTGTTATGAATGTATACAACGCAAATTGCACTTCACGATCATCAAGACTCTGGCGCAACGGTGCTAAACGGCTAAAAGACGCCTTCTGCTCAGTATGCCCACCAATGAAGACGGTCATGACGACTTTCCGACAACCCAAGTTCCTAAAGAATATGATGCGAGAGGCTATAGTGCGGCTACTCCGACTCTATTACGAAGTCACCCCACAGCTCGCCCTGGAAGAGAAGTTTGACGTGTCCATACCACTCTGCAATGCGTTGATTGACGCTGAGAACTCCCGGACAGCGGCAGAGGACAAAGCCCTCCGCGTCATGGAGCTCGGACACTGGGTTCAGATCGCGCGGTATTCTCCTACGATGCGCTGGTGGCAAAAGAGCAGTAAGTGGCGCCGCGATGTCGATAAGAGCAGCCCAGCTAACGATGTCAGAAACGCTGACACACTCACCATTCGTGACGCTCCTCAGGTTGGTTGTTTGTTCCACAGATAAGGAATTGTATGATGGAATCAAACCCCTGTTGCTTACTGTGCTGCGAGATCATTATTTCCTTCAAACGTCTACCTCTCCGGATGCGTTGGACGCCGTCATTGCCAGCTTAGGGGGGATTTGTGGTGCTCCATCACCACCTCCCCAAGTTCTAGAGTTCCTTGACGATTGCTGTGCACGCTTCGTGAGAGCACCCATCAAATATTTCGATGACCTTGATACGTTGCGAATGAAAAGTGCGCAAGGCGACGCCCATCTCAGCACAATCAGCCCGCTTCTAATGACCTTGGTCGAGCAATGGCCCTTTAGAGGCGGGAAGGCGGAGAAGGGAAACCCGGCGGAACCCCTCGCTCAGTGGTTGTCGAAGCTTCTATATCTTTTGAAGTTGATAGGAGAGGAAGAGGGTCTGCTAACACTCGTGTGTGATTCACTTGTTACATCAGCCGACCAGGCATACAAACAGGTGCTGCAGGACTCGTTTCTTTGGAAGATGGGGAAGCAGCAGGCGAAGGAAGCCCTGAAAGCGGCAACTGGAGCGGACTTCAGTGGCTCTGAAAGATCTACAACATCGTCGTTACCACCAGAACCGGACGATGCGCTTGCGAATCATGGTCCGTCAATTGATGCTGAACTGCCACCGACAGAAGACCAAAAGCATGTGGGGCTCGTGAAATGGAGGAAGAAAGACATGGATGAGATTGTCGACGACGGAGACATTGGAGAATTGTTGTTGTGTCTATGTTCGGAACACAAGGAAATTCGACTACAGGCTGTCAACAATACCCGCCAGCTTCTAGCGAAGGTCGAGGTACGGCTTGTTTCTTCAATACTGACTAGGAGGGCTACGCTAACGGAATGTAGGCTACCAACGACTCAGATTTCCTGCAGCTCCGGGTCCTGCTAGGCGAAGTCCTAGAGACAGCAGTTCCTTTCATCGACACCCGACCTCTTCCATATGTAGGCGGTGTCTTTGCTGCGCGAGCTGTGCACGTCTTGGCGGACCCTACGCATTGCTTGTTTGCGAAGATCAACACTTTCCTCCTCAAAGGACCGCAGTGGACGGTGGAAAACCTTCCTCGCTATTTCGGCAAAAACATTGTCAATAGCGCGCCAGACCAAGATGGTTCCTACCACGAAGAGGTGGACTGGTTCCTGGACTACATCATCGATTGCCTTCGGACGCCACAGGACATGGAAATATTCAGAACGAAGAACGTCTTCGAAAGACTGCTGACGTACTACGTCTCTTCCTCGTGCGCTATCTCGGCGAAGGAAAAGATCGTCAGACTGTTGTTGAGGATGGCTGCCGTGGGTGGAAGCACGACCCTCATCACGCGGTGCGGCATACTGAGCTGGATAGAGATGAGGCTCGCAAACAATGACCGTCGACAAGGGGAACTGATGTTCTTGGCGTCGCGGTTATGGGAAACTTGTGACCAGGCGAAGGTCACTGACTGGAGTAGTGGGATGGCCGAAGAGACGATCCGATTGCTGACGAAAGAACGGAACGAGGAGTTGTAGAGTGGATGGGGATTTACTATCGACTGTGCTGAGATACCCTAGATATAAGGTTGAGCTCCGCAATCTGCTATGCCGAAATGCCGAGTGATATTTTGCCACGCGCCTACACGTATCGAAGTACAGTAAATGGACGAGCTTGCTCTTGGGTCATCGAAACCCTTTGGCAGCATGGTGCATGCGACAACTATGTGATGTTGCGCGGACACTTTGGTAGTAATGTCGAGAGGGGAGGGGGTGACTGAAGGGCTCAAGGTTGTCGCCGCGCGTTACGACAACACAGACACGATGGCACTGCATGCACACATGCCGACATGCATAGCCAAGTAGGCAATCATTCATGCGCGAGGCTTCGATCAAGCAGGGCGGCAGACGGCAGGCGGCCATGGCGAGTGCCGGGCGCCGGTGTCACGTTCTTCCGGCGCGCCTTCCGCGTGCTCGCAGCCTGCATAACGCAGCCCAAAGCACGAGAGACCAAACACTTGAGGAGCGTCACGTCCCCCAGCAACCGTGGAATCTGCCCTGATCCGTCACCGCCAGCGCAATTCGCAAGAACACACAACGCTGACCCCCCACCCGCGCCCTGCGCAGCTCAAGCCCCCCGTCGCATGCTGCTTGCCCGCCGCACTTCGCACTACCACCAACGCCGCCCGCAGGGGTGCTCAACCGTACGCCCTCCGCTTTCTAGAGCCTCCGTGTCTCTCCTCCCATTTGCAGTCGGCGCAGTTCCACGATCCGTACGCAGTAGCTGACACGGCCAACTAGCTCCGCACCCATCATTTGTACCATAGCCTTAGCCCATTGCATTGCACACATTCACCAAAACATCGCTATCCCCGCTATTCCAGCCGCACAGCAACCACCGGGCACTTCTGCAGTCACTTGGTTCTTGGACGCCGGACCGTGACTGAGGCAGCCGCAGCCGCAGCCGCAGCCGTTGCTTGTTCGCGGGCCTGAAGCCAGCTCGACTCGCGTCCGCTCCCCGCGTCTCCACCTTTCCATCTCAATCTTCGCGCCGCTCCCAGAACCCTCTCCACCCCCCATTGCGATCGCACAGTCGCAAACATGGGAGGTCCTACATACACAGTGGAACAGCTTGAGCGCCTGCGACAGTCTCCACTCGTCCACAAACCGGATGGACTTCCTGCCATCGAGCAATGGATGGACGTGCCAGCCGACCAGACCAGTAACAACAACAACGGCACTCGTCGACCGCGGTCGATGAACCATGGCGATGCCACAACCGGCGACAATCGCTCTGAGCGTCCTCCGTTGGTCACCACGGGATCAATGGGCCACTTTGGCCGGCGTGCGAGCATGCGTGAGTCTATATCTCAGGGTGCTCTCATTAGCTCTATTAACGCTCTCTTCTCAGAACCCGAAGACACGGTTCTCGGCCCACCAAAGCTCTCCTTCACCTCGGCGTCTCGTGCGGCGAACAAGGCAGCTGAAAACTCAGAGAAGCGCGGAATCACCTCCATAGACGGCGATCATCTCGGCGACCGATTCCCCTCCCAACAGCGCCGCGGCGAGCGTTGGACACGCGACCGCGAAGTCGAAAATCCCCTGAAGAACTTCGTAAACGGCCGACGAGCTGGAAAGGAGGAAGGAGAAGGATGGACAAATGTCAAGGGTCGCAAGAGTCTGGGCCAGGAAGATTTTGATCGAGGGTTTGGCCGCAATGGCGACCGAGACAAAACCCCAAAGGAGGCCGACGCCGATGGCACCGATGCCCCTGCGCGCCGCACTGGCACTGGCCGGGACAAATTCGACCGCTGGGGTCGTCGTGATGACAGTGGCGTGAAAGAAGACGAGACTGGCGGGACCCGCAGGAGCTGGCGTGACCGCGAGCGTGACCGTGAGCGAGACAGAGACCGGGACTGGACGAGAGGAGGCAACAAGATAGAGGAAGACCCAGAATGGTTGGGATCGGATGCCGGCAAGGAGAAGAAGCAAGCTCATACGCAGGAAGAATTCCAACGATGGAAGGAGCAGATGAGAGCAAAGGACACTCCTGCAGTCGAGAAGGATGGCCCAAAGGCGGACACGCCAGCGAACGTCGAAGTCCCAGTCACGTCCAACATCTTCTCACCCCCTGCTGCGAAACCTGTCGTCACCCCGTCCGCTCTGGAGAACCCGGGTATATTCTTCGGAAATTGGGGCAAGGAGAAAACCACTGACAACGCCGCGAACGCCGTGGATACGGTCACTGCCAAGCCCAAGACTGATAAGAAGTCGAGGTTCATGACCATGTTTGCGAAGCCGGAGGAGGCAGCAGCTCCCACCCAACCCCCCCTGCCTACACCTGCATCGCCCGGGCTCCCGCTACCTGGCGCGAATGGTAGCAATGATGAGGACAAAGAAGGCTTCCAACGCATCTTACAGATGCTTGGAGGGGTGAACATTGCCGCACCCGCTACACAACCTGGTCCAATAGCTCCTACCAATGGTCCGAGAGCTGGTGGCATTTCTCTTGAACTTCAACCCCAGTCGCCACCCGAAGAACGTCCAGATAGTCGACCTAGGCCACAGGCTCCCCGGACTCTGGAGCAACAGGCTATGCTAGAGAATATTCTCGCTCCCAAACCCTCCGCTCCCGAGTCTAGACATCCGCAGGCAAGATTTCACACCATGTCACCAGAAAATCCATTTTTCGAGCAACTCGTATCTCGACCAGAGTCGAACCGGCCGATTGAAGAGCATATCATGCCTCAACCTCCCTCGCGGAATAGTAGTGCACAAGATGCAAACCTGCACGCACTGCTGAACAGTCGCGCTCGAGACGAGGGCAACCGAGATCCTACAGCCAAGCAACGAGAGCGCGATTTCCTACTGACCCTCATGCAGCAGCCCAACCGCGGCACGCCACCTCAGGCAGCCCATCCCGGCCGCGGCCCTCCTGAGAGCTCGAGTATGGCCTTCTTTGACCAAGGACTCCAGCGACCCCAACCCCAGCCAAAGCCTCGTGCAGCGCCGCCCGGCTTCATGGAGGACCCGCGATTTATGGTCGACAATGACATGATGCGTCGCGAACAGCAATTGCGCGAACAGCAGCTTCATAACCTGAGTCTGCAGCAGCAACAGCAAGAAGCGATGCGTGCCAAAAACCCTCGTATGCATGCGGGTTTCAACCCCAACCCCGAACATCCCATGCTAGAGCGTCGTAATACTGCTGGCGAAATTGCACGCGATGTCCCACGTCAAATGACCAACATGGGCATCCCATCCCAACCAGTTCCCGAGATGCACATGTTTGGTGGGAGGAATCAGGGCATGCCCCCAACGCCGCAAGAACGACCAAATATTGCGCCTCCACCTGGGTTTGGTGGGCCTGCAGCAATGAGGCAGCCTCCAGGATTAGGAGGACCGAACGGACCCCAGCAGATGCCATCTTTCTCTGCTGGCAACACACCATTGGGACACCCACCCGGCTTTGGTCCGCCAGGAGGCATGCGAGGAATGTTCCAAGGTGCTCAAGACCAGATGCCTCCTCCGGGTCCGCCGCAGGGTTACTTCCCACCCCCAAACTACGGACCGATGCCTGGACTTCGTGGCCAGGACCCGCGCATGATGATGGGTCGACCTGAATTCGAGCAGTACGGAGGTCCTGGACCGAGACAGGGCCCCAGACCACCAAACATGCCTTATTAAGGTTGTGCGCTTTTGCATGGGTTGTCAATGGGGTGGTTAACATCTTTTGTGCGTTGACCCGAATGCATATCTACACGGCTTCTAGCGCGGAGTCCAAGGATTGATAATGAAGGGGAATCATGTTCTCGCTCATCTACGCAATCTTGCATGGGAACGCATGTGTGCAGGCTGGCTGACAATATGGCTCGGCACAATGTACTGGATTGGCGCTAAACAGACACTTTACTCAAAGGCACGCAGACATTTGGTCGGCGGTACACTGCCATTGGGTCTGTACATCATATTCAGAGGCGGGTATGTAGTGTAGAGACACCCATAAAGCCTACTGGAGCTTCTTCGGGAAGGCTCCTGGGGAGGCTAGCGACAAGGGAGGCTATAAGCAGCAAATAGTAAATGCAAGAAAAGGTGGAGGTGAAGAAATCATTCTAGTGTGAGCTGTCTGTCGCGATGAGCCTCCATGTAGATCCCTATCAAAGCTTGCGAGACTACTCTGGTTGCTGCGAGGAAATGAACAGTATACAGCAAGTCACCAATTACAGCAAGACTTGGTACGCACTGAAAATTTGCTCCACATCCGTATATACAAGGTGTTGTTCAAAAAAGGACGCTTTGAAGCGCCGGGGGTGCAGGGTGCCTCCATGCTGGAGTCCTTTTGTAGCTGTCAACGAGCTATTCGCAATACTTATAGTCCAGGTAGTTAAGGAATGGGTTATATAAAGTACGCCGTTTCTACAATTCCAACAGGACCTCGTGTGCCCTTCGGACCCACATACCCAGTGGTACGAACCCCTCTCGCCCCCTCTTCTATGACGTGTCCCCTCTCTCCCCATTACACCGCCCCAAGCATGACTCCTTGCAGCTACCCCTCTCGTCCCACCGATCCTCAAGGCTCAACACATCAATCAATTCAACGCACAGTTTGATTAGTGTAGTAGTTATGTATTTTAACAACGCAAAATCCGCCATCGATCACACCAAATTGGATGAGCAAAACTTCCAAATGGCACTTTGGCGGAGTGGTTAACGCGCGGGCCTGCTAAGCCCGTTCCTTCGGGAGCGAGAGTTCGAATCTCTCAGGTGTCGCGTACCCTTGGTTCTTCATTGTTGTGGTTTTTTACTTTTGCTGGATGCTGCGTGTATTTATTTTGATGCGAGGGACGGCGGCGGGCATTGTAGAGCATGCATGCTGTCATTCGCGGTGAAAGTGTGAGTATTATTTGATACATGCAGGTGGATGCATGATGAGAACGTCACGAAATTTATCCATATGGATGCGATCGATATGTGGTCAACGTGAAAAAGCTGGGCTTCGCAAGGTTGGGTATATCTATTTCTACAGTATGTACATAGTCATCGTTGCAGGTCTTAAAAGTGCCCAACGTCTAATCCTACAGTATGCAGCCGCCGTATCTGCCGCACAGTGTCCCTTGGCGAGGACGGCGGGAAGATGTCGCCCTTTGTCGCTGACGGTCTACTCCACTGCTGACTACGGACTGGGGCTGCAGGGAACGACTCACAAGACTGTTCCACAGCAGGTGAGCGTGTCGTGGGAGAACGTTCTGCCTTGCGAGCCTCCCGTTCTGCCCTGAGAGCCTCTCGTTCTGCTGCTTCCGCGGCCTCGACCTTCTCCTCGCCAGCTTCAATGTCGTCTATGAGGTCCTTTAACTGCTCGTCGGCCCGCGCGTCTTTCCGATCATGCGTGTTCAGTACGCCACCCCACAGAGTCTCAAGATCGATCTCGGCGCGCTTCTCCTCGGTGAACATTTGGAAGACGACGTTGACGCCCGGTTTCACGTCGCGAAAACCGACAAAGTTCTCCACATCTGCGCCCGGCATCTCTGTATCCTCTGGATGCGCTTCAATCTTTCCGACGGTGCAGCAGATCCAGCCCGTCCTGATCCCATCATCAAGATTTTGTAATGGCTCCGTAGTGTTGCCGCCGACGTTGGCGAGCATCTTCATGCGCTTTGCCTTCCTCCTTAGCTTGATCTTTAGTTCATTGCGACCCAGTAATCCCGCTGCATTTGCTTTTAGTCCGTGTTCGCGCCTCAGGTATCGGCAGAAGCGGTCTGCCGAGACATGGAGATGCTTTTCGGATCGCGCAGTGCCGATGATCATGATGAGCTTGGGTCCGAGGGCTGGTGGCGGATCGAGATGCCGTAGGTCGAGCAGATCAAGGTCGTCGAGGCCGGCTGTGATGGACATGTATTCGAGGAGGGTCTGCAGGAGCG
This sequence comes from Lophiostoma macrostomum CBS 122681, assembly GCA_010405375.1. NCBI lineage: Eukaryota > Fungi > Ascomycota > Dothideomycetes > Pleosporales > Lophiostomataceae > Lophiostoma > Lophiostoma macrostomum. The sequence continues at coordinate 124,043 of MU004347.1, read as the reverse complement.
GGGGAGGGTTGTGTGGGAGGTCGGGGATGGCCACGCGGGCTGCCTGCTCCGTGTCTGGAGCTGTCCGTTCGCGGTCCCGGTTGACTTGGAGGTACCAAGGAACAGAGGGAGATGTTGTGGTTTCGGCGGCTTCGTAGGAGGAGGTTCCTTCCGTTACCGCATCTCTCGACGGGGCCTCGTCGATGAGCTGTGGAACATGCCCATTAGCGACTTCAGAAACCAAGGGGTCTTCTGCAGACTCCACCATTGGAACTGTTTGAGCATTGGAGGGCGAGTCGTCTGGCTCGAGGACGTCGAAATCGGGAACCGAGTCAGGCGGAGGAATATCCTGTCGATTGTCTCGCAGGGTTCTACTGGATGCAAAAGCTCGAACAGTACGTGGAGGAGAAGGCACAGAGGCGGTCCAGGAGATGCGATTGAGAAGGAAGAAGTGCCGGGGCGAGGATGCGTTCCATGAGCGCAAGGCTGCTCTCCGGCATGCATTGCATGTCCAGCTTGATGGAGCAGCTTTGGTCGCTGCCATGACGGCAATTTGAGGAAGCAGATGGCTGCAATGGAGCCGCCCTCGAACTTTCTGCATCCATGTCGGCACTCAAGGGCTGGCAAATCACCGACGGGCAGTGCACGTGGTGATAAGATAAGAGCGCCCGCCCGCCAAATCTTGCAGGTGGAAGACTCACGAATTTTGGAAGGAGCCAATTTCAAAGCACAGTTTGCCTCTCACGCGCAGGTTCCCGACCATTCACGCCTGTACTCCGGGTTGGGACTCGTATATATCCTTCGGCCCGCCCTCTGTTCCCGCCTCAACCACTCCACCCCTTCTCTTTCTTTGCTGTTCGTGATACCCCTCCGAGTCCGCCACAATGGAGGTCGACCTCCCTATGCGCTTTACGCCCGCGCCAAAGAGCGCAGCAACGATTCTGTGTGCAGACTGCGGAGCGCCCGTGGATGGGACTATATCCGGAGCCTTCTGCTATGACTGCATCAAGCTGAAGACCGACGTCACCGAAGGCATCCAGCGAGAAGCTACCCTGCACATGTGCCGCGACTGTGATCGATGGCTGTCCCCGCCGACGTCGTGGGTCGTCGCAGCTCCGGAAAGCAGAGAACTCCTGGCACTGTGCCTACGAAAGCTCCGAGGACTGAACAAACTGCGGATCATCGATGCCAGCTTCATCTGGACAGAACCCCACTCGCGGCGGATAAAAGTCAAGATTACGGTCCAGCAAGAGATCAACGAGGGTGCCATCATGCAGCAGTCCTTCGAAGTCGAGTACGTGCAGAACTACCACCAGTGCCCGGACTGCGCCAAGAGCTACACGCACAATACCTGGAGAGCGGTGGTACAGGTCCGCCAAAAAGTGCCACACAAGCGGACCTTTCTATACCTCGAGCAGCTGATCCTGAAGCACTCGGCCCATAAAGACACCATCAACATCAAAGAAGTGCACGACGGCATAGATTTCTACTTCGCGCAGAGGAATCATGCAGAGGGATTTGTAGACTTCCTGAAAGCTGTCGTGCCGGTGCATGTTAAAAAGAGTCAGGAACTGATCAGCATGGATATCCACACAAGCACAAAGTCGTACAAGTTCTCGTTTAGTGCAGAACTTGTTCCCATCTGCAAAGATGATCTTGTAGTCTTGCCGCTGCAAATGGCGAAGAAAGTGGGCAATATACACCCTATGACTCTTTGCCATCGCGTTGGAACTTCGATCAACCTGCTTGACCCTACTACGCTACAAACCGCCGATGTCTCGACCGAGATCTTCTGGAGAGCGCCGTTCCGCCCGCTTGCAGACGTGCAAGATATGGCCGAGTTCATCGTCCTAGATATCGAGCCGCTGGGCACTTCGAAAGGCCGCTATTTCCTCGCCGAAGCGACCGTGGCACGTGCTTCAGACCTGGGAGCTAACGACCAGACATACTACACAAGGACACATCTCGGCGGTATTCTGCATGTCGGTGATTCAGTCATGGGCTATCACCTGACGGGCACGAATTTCAACAACCAGCTCTTTGACGCTCTCGAAGAGTCAAAATATGCGTCAACAGTACCCGACGTTGTTCTCGTTAAGAAGCACTATGCCCGCAAGAAGAAAGGAAAGAGCCGGAACTGGCGCGTCAAGCGCATGGCGAAGGAGGAAGGGGAGATGCTACCTCGCAAACAAGATCAAGAACGCATGGAGCGCGATTTTGAGATGTTCTTGCGCGACGTGGAAGAGGATGCGGAATTGAGAGCGGGTGTGGCGCTGTACAAGGCGGAGCAACAGCGGTTACAAGCTGAAGCTATGGAGGTTGAAGAGAGTGATGTAGATGAAGACGAAGGATTGGAGATTCCCATGGACCAACTCCTGGACGACATGGAGGATCTGACTATGCAAGATGAATAGGTCTAAGCTCGGCGTTCGACGTTGAAGCCCCTTGGCCTTCCTCCGTCCATTAAGATATCCGGTGCAGATGTCGGAACAATGCGACTCTGGAGACGTGGGGAGCAACCCTCCTGACGCATTCTTTCATCTCAACTTCTAACAGCCGGACTGTGACGTGTTCCGCCTTCTGATTCATTTCACTTTCTGAATCATCCTTCCTTCTGACTCATTCCTCCTTCTGAATCATTCAGAAGCCAGTATAAAAGTCCCACGTTTTCCTTCTGCACTTCCATACTGCAAACCCCCACAGGCCCAGTTATACCGAGTCTTTGCAAACTTCTTCTTATATCAACAATCTATTCGTGCACCTTCTCCTATTACGAAATGCGTCTGTCTACTCTTCTTCTAGCTATGGCTAGCACTACTTTCGCTAGCTTCGATCCCAACTCCAAATCCAACATTGCTATGTATTGGGGTGAGTCTCGATGTCTGACGAATTTCGATCATATGCTCACTCGAATTCACCATAGGCCAGAATTCTTTTGGCAAGAAAGATAGTCAACAGAATCTAGGTCATTACTGTGACAGTAAGTGGGAGTGGAATCGACTAGCACCGCATGAGCTAACATCATGTCTAGATGCAGATGTTGATGTACGCCTAACCGCGTCACTATAGCACCCAGTCCGTTGACGACGACAGATCTTTATCATCAGCTTCGTGGTTAGCGTTACTTCTGCTGACGGCAAGGGTCCTATTTTGGTACGAGTCCCAAACATTCCTCAGATCGTATCGATGAACGTGTCTTAATGAAGACATAGAACTTGGCAGACCAGGGTGGCAAATGCAAACCACAACTCGAAACCGATCAGGGTCTGGGTGACACAAAGTGTGGCGAAGTAGAGTCAGTCACCCCGCCTTTGTCCAGTGCATTTTGCTAACCACTTCGCAGAACTGATATTACATCCTGCCAAGGCAAAGGCAAAACAGTCCTTCTCTCATTCGGGGGTCAGACAGCTTCAAGTGCACAGTTCAAAAGCGACGATGAAGCCACCACAGCGGCTCAAAATGTATGGGCAATGTTCGGGCCCAACAAGGAAAACTCAAACGCGAAGCGGCCATCTGGCAACGCGTCGGTCAACGGTTTCGACCTTGACTACGAGACTCCAGATGCTGCCTCGCACATGGCAAAATTTGCCCAGACGCTACGCGAGCTCATGGACGCCGAAACTGGGAAGTACTACTTGACGACAGCACCAAAGTGCACGTATCCTAGCACCGAGCTCGGCGAGGTGTTGACCAGCGTTGCTTTGGATATGGTCTTCGTCATGTTCTATGACAACAACAATGACTGTGACGGTACGTCGCTCTCTTCCTACGCCACCCTCGCATACACTCATCACCTGTTTTCTCTCAAACCTGGTCTTGGGAGACACGGCTAACGTGCTAGCAGCCAAAAACTATCCCACCGGCTTCACCTTCAACGAGTGGAACAGCTTCGCGGCCAAGCCTGTCAATTCATCGCATCCTACTCGAGTGTTCCTAGGCGTGCCAGGTGGCAATATTGCCGCCAAAAACGACCCCTACTACTTGCAATCCACGCAGTTGGGCGGTGTCATTGATGGAACGAAGAATAATTCGAACTTCGGGGGTGTGATGCTTTGGGATGCCAGTCGGGTGTTTGCGAATGATGATACGAATTTCTTGAGCGGTATCAAGGGGAAACTCAAAGGTTGAGGGCGACATTTTGGTGATGTGTTGGGTGGAGAATGGGGCTATCTATTTGTGGTTGGTACGGAGGATCGGTATTGATTTAGGCATTGATTTTCTCTCCTTTGTCACTTACGGGTTTAGATAGGGAGTTTTTTTGCTAATACTTGTATTTGAATTAGGGTATATAGATAGTGATCCAATAAGGCGTCAAATGTTTCACTTCCATTCTTTCATCTCTGCGAAACCATCATACAACGTCATACTTTCTAGGGTTGGTGTCTCATGTCATGACTGGATTGAAACTTAGCCAGATCTTATGCACCGCTTTAGAGGGAACTTGGGCTCTTGCAAAACGTCGTTTGCAGCTACGGCCCGAATCAACAAATTCCTTGATCGCATCGATGAGCATGAGACTAATCAGAACCCGTGCTAAATCCACAAGCCATTTCAACACCTTAGTGGCACGCAATCAGACGCAAGTCGATAAGGCGTGCTTGCCAGCTGTATGCATCGGACCATACATGGTCACAGCCCTCCTACTGCCCATGCCGTACAAGAACTCGACAAGCCAACCACATCATGCACCCTCTCTCATTTTAAACTCCTCATACTTCTCCTGCATGAGTAAACTCAACAAATGCGGCTCCTTAACAACATAATGCACCCCGAGCAACCTCCGATCCGCCGCCGTACAGTCCAACAAGCCCCGTGTAATCGTCGGGCTATCCGGCATCTTCTTGACACCTCCTAGATACTCCGCCACATACTCTCTATCCTCACGACTCGGCGCCTCGAACAAGTGCGTCACATCAATGAAGCCCATCTCCTGGTACGGGCCGGCCTCCTCTTCATCGATCCACACCGCGCTCTCCCATGCCGCGCGCAGCAGAGCGTCAAATGACATTTCTACACGGATACGCAGATTCGGCAACCGTTCCCGTAGGCTGAACAAGATGGGCGCAAAGTCCTCCCAGACGAGGAGGCTGTCGTGCGATTTCTGCATCCGGATGGTCAGGGATTGGAGGCGGGGGAAGGAAAGCAGAGGAGTCCAGAGCGCGGTGCCATAGGCTATGTAGACGGCGCCATGGCCGTCTGATGGCGGCTCCCATCGACTAGTGCTTTCGACGGCGGCGACAATGAGGTGGCGCAATTGGTGGTGCAGGAGGTCTGGGTGGGGACCCGAGTTCGTATCTGAAGTGAAGCCGCCGTGCTTTGTGGTGTGGACTATGAAGGTATTGCAGGTGTAGAAGGCTTCGAGGGCCTCGGCGAATATAATGGGATGAGTGGTTTCCGGGCACGTGAGAGGGTGAGGGGATGCATTGAGGGTTGTGAGCGAGATGGGAGTGGAAGATGTTAGGATGTAGGGATAGATCATGTCCCGGATTTCTCGTGGGAAGTGTAGGAGAGCATTGATAGGCAATGAATTGGCCAAGGAATCTGATGTCGAATCCATATTTTGTCTTGATAGCCTCTCTGTCTGGAGTATGCTCTCTTCTTGGTAAAGGAGACAGATAACTTTAGATCATTAAAGCTGTTGCCTGAGGACGCGTAAGAGTCTCAGAGATGCATGATGGGCAGAACCCCTCAACGTCTCAGCATCTTGGCAGCTTCATCTGATGGTGGCCTAACTGAAGTGCTGAGCAGCTGAGGCGACCATTTGAATTACTTTCAGGTTCAAGTCATCGAAAGGTAGTGTGCACGGACCAATCGCCAAGACCTGGACCGCGAACTTTTGAAGATGGACATATCGAGAAATCGACCCTCACTATCCACACCCACAAGATGCCTCTACAATTCCTGCGCCGCCTCGTACGGCCCTCAATCCTCCAAGCCGTCTCAACCACGCCCATCCGTCCTCACCAGCCCTCAATCGCCCTGCGCAATGGCACCGCCGCCCTCCCGACCCGCTCCTTCTCCGCCTCACCACCGCGCCCCAAGATGACATTAATCCAAGTAGTCCGCAACGGGCGCGGCGTGAAGCCCGCGCGAAAACTGCGATCGCCTGCGCTGGCCGACCGGCCCGAGATGAAGGGCGTGTGTCTGAAAGTCGGCACGACGAAGCCGAAGAAGCCCAATTCGGGAGAGCGCAAGATTGCGAGGGTGCGGTTGAGTAGCGGGAGGGTGGTTACGGCGTATATTCCTGGTGAAGGTACGTGTTCATGCTAAAGAGGATTGGCATTGGAGATTGGGAACTGACGCGTACGGTACGGCAGGGCACAATGTACAGCAGCACTCGGTCGTTATGGTTCGGGGAGGTAGGGCTCAGGATTGTCCTGGTGTGAAGTACCATTTGGTACGCGGAGCGCTTGATTTGGTATGTCTTATGTCTATCTGGAGATCTTGGAAATGAGTGCTAATGAAAGCTAGGGTGGTGTCGGTAACCGCATCACGTCGAGATCGAAGTACGGGACTAAGAGGCCGAAGCAAGCTGCATGATCGCTGCTGTGTATCATACTGTATTCATGTACTATACACCTAGCATCAGCGGCGTTATCTTGGATGCGGACGATGCATCATTTTGGTATAGATATACTAAGGACTATGAATGTGCATTTCCAGCTTTCTGAGGCTACAGAGGAATATACCTGGTTATGCATTCATGCCTTACTACTCCCATCATAGTACCCAATTCTCGATGTCCGAGTTACCGTCCTCGTTGACGGACCAGACCACCATGTCTCGATAGATTCTGGAAGCATCTACAGCAAAACGGGAGGGGCCGTATAGCTGTCATTTCTCAGCTGATCGCACAAGATATCTGGCCTAATCACTATATTACATCTAACTCTCTTCGTGGATAGGGTTTCCTATGCAAGTTTGAGGTGGCGGCACCCAGGACCAACACAATCAGACAGTTGGACAGTTGCAGCAAGAATATTGGAAGGACTCAATTCAACTATCCTAGACGGTCTCAGAGCGGGACATGAAACCATGCGATTGACATGATATTAAGCACTTATCCCATCCATCTTCCATCCAAACTCCTAACTCCAAACTTTTGCACTAGCAATACCCAATACAGGAATGCCTCCCAACTTTGAAAAGTTCCGAAGGAAACCCTCAGACAAAAGCAAACAAAACAGCACCAACGAACAAACTCCACAATATCCCCTCGTTTTCCTCTACCCTCCTACCCGCACTATCAACCGTCCCCTTCCCCTTCCCATTCCCACCTCCAACTCCCACACTACTCGAGACCGTCGCCGTCGCGGACCCCTTACTGACCTCCAAACTCCTCGATCGCGTCCCACTAACCGTCGTCATACTCTCCGACTTGCTCTCTGTCTTAGACCCCTTCTCCTCCCTCAGCGCTCCAGTCCTAGTCCCCACAATCTGCGTCACCTCGGCACTGCGTGTACTATAGCGCGTGAGGCCACCGATCTGCGTGACAGTTGCACAGGCCAGCGTTGTTGTGCTGGTAGACGTCAACCTGCACGGCGCGCTCACATCGCCTTCTTCGTGGCAGTGTGGGCCGTGTCTGCTGTGTAGAGGGTTCTGGCAGGGTTGGGGCTGGGCAAGATCTGAGAGGGTTCGTGCGCGGTGCAGGACTGAGGATGATGCGGAAGGTGCGGAAGGTGAGGTCGAAGTCGATGATGCGGTACTAGAGGAGGATGCGGACGCAGATGCAGGTGACCGGAAATGGGTGCGCGTAAATTTAGGCATGACCAGCGTCTGAGATTCAGACGTAGGTGCGGACACGGCCACGAAAGATTCGGACGTAGGTGCAGACGCCGCCACAGAAGATTCGAACGTGGGTGCAGACACGGCTACAGAAGATTCGGACGTGGGAGCAGACGCGGCTACAGATCGAGTAAAGTTCGGCATGACCAGCGATTTCGTCGTTACTCTTCCCCTCGTAAAGCTAGGCATGACGGGTGTCCTCGCAGATGGCGTTGCGGTCGAGTTCGACTTCAGTGGGTTTGGTGAGAGTGGGATGCTGTGGGGTGATTTCTTCAAACTCAAAGTGAAATCTGAGGATGTGGACGTCGTTGTTTGTACACTCTCGCTCGCACTCTTGCTCTCGCTAGTACTGGTACTCGTAATACTGCTGACCGACGTCTCGGCCGACGGGGAAGACGCCGCAGACGGGATAGAGCGAGAAGCGGGTGGAGAAGTCGACGCCGGGTTGTACGGAATCCAGGACCCGTTCACCTTGACCATGATCTTCTGGTTCGATAGGCCGGGCGGCGGCGATGCGCGAGCGACTGTCGGACTCGACGCAGAGACGGGAATGGAAGACTCCGAGCGCGCAGTATTGCTGGTAATGATCTCGGGACCGCTCGTGGTAGGTACAAAGGATCGAGATGGCCGCTTCCTCGTAAAAGGCGGCGGAGTGACTCCGCGCGTGCTAGAGAAGGATGCATCCTTGGAATCAATGACCTGCGTCCAGTAGTCAAATGGTCGAGGGGAGGTGTGTGTAGTAGAGCTGGTGTACGTGCCGCGAGTCCTGGAGGGCGGGATCAGAATCTTGCCGCTAATGGTGATCCTAACTGAGGCCGAATTTGATACTCTCGAGGTAGATGATGACAAAGTCTGAGTTTTTGAGTTCCGAAATGGGGGCTGGATTGGGCCGGTGCTGTTGGGCCTGAATACTGGTGGTGTGGGCCAACTGGTGATAGTACTCTTTGGCCTGAATACTGGTGGAGTCGGGAAGCTAATCACCGTGCTTCTGGTTCTGAATGGGGGTGGCGTTGGCCAGCCATCATGTGTACTATTGGCCTTGAAGAGAGGATGCGTTGGCCAGATAGTAAGTGTACTCCTGGTCTTGAAAATCGGAGTAATTAGCGATCTTGTTCGCGTACTACTGACCCTTGAAGTCGGAGTGAAAAAGGGTGGGTCAACACCAGTGAAAGTGATAGGGATCACAGGCCTCTCGACTTTGAAAAAGCTGCTTGTTGGCCGAACTGGCCGGGTAAAAGGACGTATTGTGAACGTCGGCCCGGAAGGACTGAAGGGACGCAAAACGCTTGAGCTTGTAGCTGCAATTGTATTGTCCTTGCTGGAAGAAGTTGCTACCTGGGTCCTTGATGTCGAACTTGTCGAGACCCGAGAAGTGCGAGTGAATGCCGGCTGGATTGGGGGCGACGAGGGAGGGAAACGGGTTGTCGAATGGGGGTTTTCGACAGAGGAGCTGGCTGGAAGACTCCAATACGAAGTTTTCGTCGGAGATTGAGTGGATGAAGTAAGAGCCTCGCTTGGTTTGCTCGTACGACTTGGAGAGATCGTAGATTTCGAGGTAGGCATGAAGTACGGCATCGACAAGCTTACTTTAGAAGAAGACGAAGGCTTCATCGTAGATCGAATGGACGAAGAAGGGGTATCGCTCGATATTTTCGTACTGTTGACAGAGACTAGGGGTCGCGAGGTAGGTCTGAAGACTGGTGTGAATAGGCTCGTCTTGGATGACGAAGTTTTGCTCATAGGTGGAGTCGGTGGAGTTGGAGTCTCGCTCAGTGTCTTCGTGCTGACGGAAGGTTGTGATGTGGATATCGAGGACGGGATGGACGAGCCTGTCTCTGGGGACGAGGTACTACTAGTCCTACTTCCTGGTCTTGAAAAAGGTGGCGGGGAAATTGTTATTCCCTGTGCGTGAGAAGACGAGCTTTTGGAGACCGTGTGACTCGACGACAGAGGAGCGGACTGGCTCGACAAGGTTTGAGAAGTGGGAGTGGGCGATTCAACTTTCGAGGTCGTGGCCGAGGCAACGTTCCAAGCAGACCGAGGAACGGAGACTTCGGTTGAGGATGGGGTCGTAGCAGATGGTGAAACGTCAGCCGAGCTCGTGTCTTCATCATCACCCTCATTGTCTTCTATTTTGACAACTGCTGGCACACCAAATGAGGTAGTCTTGTGAGTGGGCACTACTCGAATCGAGCTGGGTATTGAAGGTCTGCCTAACGAATCGACAGGAGGCAAATTGCTTGCAGAACTGATCGGTACTACTGACTTGGTGGCAGATACCGGCTCGCCAGTCCCAGGCTTCTCGATTGAAGTGCCGTATATCGCTGAACTTGTCGGGGAGGTAGCATAGAACTGGCTGGGCGCTCCGAATGTTGAGAGCTTGATAGATTCCGAGGGAACTTCGGGGGAGACGACAGCTTCAACTACTTTTAGAGAACTGGTAAGTTGTGGCGGGGATGATTCGGGACCCGACGGCGACTGAGCGGAGACTGAACTACTATATGAGGTTGCCGGTTGATCTAAGACCTCTTGACTGCTGGAAGATGTAATCAATACTTTACTGCTTGTAGAAGACACCGCAGTTGATGCCTTAACATTGGAGCTAGGAAGCTCCGAAGTCGACAATGAAGGACTAGATACGCTGTCCGTGGCAGAAGTTACTAAACTGGTAGAGAGGTCGGCCGCACTGCTGCTCGGAATTGGTTCATTTGGTACCAGAACTGCGCCAATGACTGCGGGAGTCTGGATACCTGGTGTTATTTCATTCTTCAAATAGCAGGGACTGAACGTGCCGCCTCGCGGCCGAAAAGAAATGCCTTTGCACCCGGGTTCCATATCGCAGACGATGATGCATGCACCGAAGCTTGCGACCTGTACTGGCGCACCCATATCTACATGGAAAGTCAGCACATATGGCGAGACGCGTTGATCTACTGATACGCATCAGGAGTACTTGCCTCCTCCATAGTGGTCTACACCGCATTGGATTTCAAAAAGTGTCTCGATTTCGGTCTTAGCGAGCGAGTTATTTTTTCCTGGGCAGATATCGAACAGCACTTCTACGTCGATGAGCGGAGCAGGGGCCCGCTTCGAGAGCTGAGGGTCATTTCTGGCATTCAAAGGTTGTCCTGTCTCCAGTGTCAACGCCATCGACGGCTTGTTTAACACGTTCAAAGACTTACCAATAGCAAATTCATCCTTTGGCATGGGGTTCCAAGATGGCCAGCCGCCAGCTGTGCACGATCAGTATACCCATCACTTTGCACCTGGTTCGAAGCCAGATTTAGAGACCTTAGGAACTTACGCAGCTGCGGTAAAGCAAAAGTGACTCTAAAAAGGAAAACGGTGTGCCAAACGGCCCAGCGCATCTCCCGCATCTTGCAGGTATTCGCACGTTGTGCCGACTTGGCTGTGCAGGAAGCTCTTTGCTTCGCCAGATGAGCACAGGGAGCAAAAAGTGTCCAAAATCAGAGCAGCGAGCGCAGGCAACAGTGTGCGGGAATCTCGCGCGCCAACATAGGCCGGCCCGTTGTCTCTTCTCTTTTGGCACGGCATAGCCGTGGTCGAAAACGGTACTAAGGGGTATGAAAACCGAGGGTAGCTTTTTGTTACAAGATATGTTGATTTCCATTAATCAGCGCGTATCAGAGGGCTACCGTCGTTGTTCATGTGGAATTTTTGTGCAAGGTTAACAGTGAGCAAAGCTACCAGGTAACCGGAAGATGATCCATGGTCTCCCTGATACGATACGAAGCATTGCCCGGATAGGTGAACAATCTGAACCGCGTTAGGAGATCCTACGTTTGTTAGATGATAAAAGAGACAGAGCGAACATAAGCGCAAAATCTGAAGATCTTCCCTGAGCATGGTATTCATAAATCAAGGACCTTTCGCTCGGTCAATCCGGTGCTTTGCAGGTATCTAATAGAACATTAATACGACAATGAAATTGTGGCGCAGGGTAGAGCACAAATTTCTCGTTTAGGGCTTTTTGTTCTGGAAAGTTTTTGTTGAGAGGCTCGGGACCGGTTTGGCCGGTTTCGTTGCCCAAGGCCACGCTGGGCGAAGTCATTTCGAGAAGCTCTACGATCTGTGAGCTATATAATTCACAACCCTTCGCAGAAGAGCCCTGGCATGGGGCAAGACGATGGTCGCAGAAATATCAGGTGCTGCTTCTAGTAATTCATTTAATTGAGGAACGGTATCATTTCCATCAGTGCAGCCACCGACCATGGTGTCATCCCATCCTTTGTGTAAGAAGCTTCGAAATGTCGACGAGTCAATGGTGCCTATCCGTGCCCCGCGCCAGGCTCAACTACTCCAGCCTTCAAGCGATAGTATCTATGCTGAAGTAGCTGCGCCCTCTTCGAGGTTGGCCTTGATGGCGGCCTCGAGAGCCTTGGTGTTGGCGCCAACGACTTCGGCAACCTTCTCACCGTTCTTGAAAAGGAGGAAGGTGGGCATGGCGCGGATTCCGAGTTCCTGCGCAACGTCGGGGACTTCGTCAACGTCGAGCTTGTAGAAGCGGGCGGTTGGGTACGAGTTCGAGAACCTGTGCGCGCCGACGTCAAACTCTGCATGATAGCTCGAGAGCGAGACGCGACTCACTTGACGACCTGGGGCGCAATGACCTTGCAAGGCCCACACCATGTGGCAAAGCAGTCGAGTACAAGGAGCGTGTCTTTAATGTCCTTGGCGTCGTCGAACTCCTTCTTGCTGGATTGCGCATCATCGTTAGCCGCCTGGTGTCGCAGAATGACGACATTTCGGTGGGAACCTGCACGTCGCGGACGGAAGCAGAACTCACTTGGACAAGTTGTGAACGCCTTCTTTGCTCATCTTGCTGGTATTCGAGAAGAATCGAGGAGTGAGGAGCGGTCGAAAGAGATTAAGATGTGACGACGAGTGGATTGGTGCTATTCTCGCAGAGCGCGTGCTGGTCAGTAGAGTTCTCCTCAAGGCTGCTGTCGTCGGCATGATATATGTGCAATGGGCAAGCGAAGTGAGACACGAGGATTTCAAAGACGGCGAAGATCGAGATTCGAATGCCATGGATGGGTGCGTGCTGCCCGCCGCTTACAATTCCCTGACGGGATTACTGTTCGGCAGCGGCTCGGGAGTCCCTGCGCAGGCGAGGACACGCGGCGCTGGCAGGCAAATTAGACGTCTAGTACTTACAGCTTGGTAAACGTGTGCTGAGGTAGAGTCGTGTGTAGGGAATCCGCGAGGGGCAATGCAAGTAATCTTGTGAAGATGTCCTGCGATGATAAATCCAACCGCGGCGGTTAGCACCCCGTCCCTTTGTCGCGCGCGCACGTCATTGATCAGAGCCCCACCATGCCCACCTCACGCATTATGGAATCACCCGCCTTTCCCGCCTAGAGTGCTCCTTTTCCGCAACGGGTGCGGTAGACACTGCATTCACGCATTTGCGATTCCTCATAGACGAGGTGCACCAGGTGCGACCAGACTTGACGAAGCTCTTCACCATCTACCGTTTGCTGAACCCCTCATCGGCATGGAGCCCCACCAGGGACCGAACTCAACAACCCTAGCAGCCACGCTGCAAGTGTGGGCAGAGAAATGGTGCGACATGTGCTCCTGCACGTCGTCAGATACGACCTCAGGAGACATCTCCAGGATGTAGCTATGTATAGCAATTGGTCCCAGGGCGGAGTGTACACGAAGAAGCAGAATGCAAGCGTCTTGGAAAGCCATCAATACACGTTCATTGGAACTATAGATTCAGCCTGTTAAAGTGCCAATGGTCAGACTCTGACGGCATGCAACACTTCTGCGCATGTAGCAGACAGCCCCATAGGCTCCCATAGCCAACTCCGTCCCATATATTGAACCAAACCAAACCAAACCAATCCGAAAAAGAAGGTAGCCGTACGCTCCAGATGGGGGGCCGGCGAAGCCCATTCCCGTGATTCCATCTATCGTGAATTCCCGAGAACCTCATTTTGCAGACAAGAACCGAATAGAAAAATCAGAAAAGCCGCTTGTTCCGTGCCCCAATTGTGTACAATACAGATTTATCCAGAATGAGAGAGCAACTTGATTTTTCGCTTTCCACCAACGCCTTGCTATATCGTCCACATGTAATCCAGGGCTGGTTAACGCAGCCAGCAACAGTTTCTTGTAGCACACCACGGAACAAATATGTGAACTTTCAGAGGGACGCACAGCACACCGCAGCACTTGCCAATCATAGGGGTCATCAAAACAGGGACAAGGAAATACAAAATGAGCGACTATGGTCAAATCTGCTGTAAAGACTGACAGATACAAAGGGAATGGTAAATGAATGGCGCGTTTGGCAAGTGTGCGTTGTCCTGCAGTCTCTCAATAGCTCACCTTACTGATCCGTTAATACGCTACGCGAACCTGTGCTTGACCGTTTGGGGTCAACCGAGGACCTTCTTGCCGGGATGTCCAGGAGCTTCGCAGAGCCAGCGCTGAGCTGTCGCGAGTGATGCTTTCCGATGTCAATGCTCTTTGCGCGTTGTAAGACCACCGGTTCGCTCTCGGACGTGGGCGATTCTTGCTCGGGTGCATCATCTGCAGGTATCATTGCAGGTTTCTCGTCTCCAGGTGTCGGCTCGGGTGCGAAATAGCTCAACAATCCTTCGGTAGATTTGACTCTGGCCTGGCGGTGCACAATCGTAGGCTGGCGTCCAACAGTTTTGACAAGTTCGTCGTCTGAATTGGTCTCGCCCACCGTGATCTCTTCATCGAAGTCACCGCCAGTTTCAGTAGCCATTGCTGTGCTGCTAGCTTTCCGTGCCAACAGCTCGGCTGAGTTTGCGGATCTGCGTCGATCGTCCGGTTGTGGGGTCAGTCTTTGGAAATATTCGTCGTCCGGTATACCCAATTCTTCATACGACGCATTAAACTCCTCATTGCGCTTGATCGCGGAGGCTGAGCCTACGCTTGAACGCAGATACGATTTATTTGACCTGCGCTGCATTGGCTTCCCCGAGAGCCACGAAGCCTCGGAGTCGACCGATGCAAGAGACTGCGACATTAGGCCAGCCGGTGGGATTCCCGGGCTTACTGGAGAGTCGGTCCTGTAGCCAGGTGCGGGGCTGCCCGAGGTCACACGGAGGTCTGACGGTTGTTGACTTCGGCGGCGGGCAGCAATCGCACTTCCGGAGGGGACTTCGGGCGATTGCACTCTTGAATCGGGTGGGGAAAGGGGAAGATGATCTTCCCGGAACTCTGGCAGGTCTTCCCTAAACTTGGACATTGTCCGATGTGGTACACTACTAGAGGGCCGGCGAATTTGGATGGGCTGTGTTGGAGCGACAAGATGTGCGGGAAGCGGTTGGCGAGACATGCTCTCACGAGACGTGTTCGAGAAGCTGACTTCAGAGGGGGTGGCGCGAGCTTGATCCTGTGAGTTGCGTTTGCCTCGTCGAAACAACGAAGCGAAGACGCCGATGCGCCTTCCCTCTGAGCTGCGACGTCTCGCAATCCCCTTCTTTGGCGTCGCGGCGGTATCCGTCGTGACTACAGGATGCAGTGATCCGCTTGCGCTCGGGTCTTGGACAGGCTCAACAGACTGCACGGGCGTGTCCTGCGAGATCATCTCCGAGAGGAGGGCGGGCATCTCAGACACATTACTCGGGCCGCGAGTATGTGTCTGCGGGGACGGCGAGGCTCTCGAATAACGGACCTCTTGTGCATCAGCAACGACGGGTTCTTCGACGGGACTATCGAGTGGCGTTGGCAGTTGACTGTTCTGGTATGTCGACAAAGCTGGCGGAGGTACACCTTCTGGTCGCTGGACTTGAGGCGGCGTGGACGGTCGGACGTCTTCCATCGGTGTCGACGTCTCTTTCTCGATGCCTAGCCCGATGGCACCCCTGGCGTCTCTGCGGGGCGTTGCGGGCGTCCCACCTTGCTCAGCAGCTCTTTGCTTCTCTGCGCGTCTTTCTAGCCTGCGTCGCAGCCGCTCGTCGTCTGCTTTCCTCTTCTTCTCCCTCCGCTTCTTGTCCCTCTCCAGAATATCTCTCAGTGCTCCAGCATCGAGAGTATCTGCCAGATCATCTATCCTGCTCGTTCTCTTATCCTCTTTGCTTTCCCAATTGGTCGCCATTCGGTGGTCTGGACGGGACTCGTCCCTTCCATGGCGGGAAGTGGGAGATGTGCGGGCGTTGCTGTTGTAGTAGTATTGCGACCCCACGGAACACCGGATCTTGGGCCGTGGGGAGAACATGTCGAGTGCGCTCACGCGGAATGCGCGAGTCTCTGAGCTGCTCGACATGGACGAGTGTATCGAGTCCTCGAGCGGGAGAGATATGTTCGACGTTGGGCGCTCGAAGTGGCGGTTGAGCCCGCCCTTGACCTTCTTGCTGTCTCTGCGCAGCATGCCGCCGGAGTTGCCCGCTGGTCGCTTCTGCGGCAGAGGCATGGTCATGGCTCGGATTTCCTCCTCGCGGACAGCGTCATGCTCTCGTCGCTTGCTCGACTTGCGGCGGATGAGCGAGATCGACTCGCTGGTGGGCGGCTTGCGCAGCGACTGGGGCCGTTGCAGTTTGCCTCGCTCGCGGGCCAGGCTGGACTGCGATCCGGTCTGGAAGTTGTAGGGGATGCCGTGCTCGTTAGTCACATGTCGCAGGTGCGGGCTCTGCTCAAGGCGTTTCGAGATGGGGAGGGCGGTGATGTCCTCGGTGCTGGAGCGGCGGCGGGGCCGGGGCGAGTCTTTCTCAAAAGGAGCGGCGGGCGGGTGCTTTTCGACGTTGTGCATCGAGTCGGTAGTGGAGCGCGACCCACTCCTCCTCCGACGGCCTCTGCGTCTGCTGTTGGTCTTCCGCAGGGACGCACTGCGCGCGACGTCGGGGGCATGGTCTGCTGCGCCAGGGTGTTTCCCTTCTGCGTCAGCCACCAGCCGGCCCTCTTTTAATTTGGCGGCCTTCCCGCCGCGACGCCCGAAGAACCACAGCGACATGTGGGCACGTCCCGGCGCTGGGCGAGCGGGACGACGGGGTGACGGCACACGTCACAGACGACGAGCGAACGCGCGCGCGCGCGGAGAGGGCGATGCGCGGGCGTCTTGTGGAATGCTATCTGCTGTCCACCACGCACTGACTGTGGCACATGCTGGCTGCTGGGGGAGTGCGAGGCACGGCGGAACTGCGGCGACGGCGGGGAGGGCGGAGATGGGCTGCGAGCGCGCGGTGAGTGTGGACGGAAAGGAGTGCAGGTGCGCGCGAGGACGAGAAGCAAAGCAGAGGGCGGTGGTGAATGGGCGAGCAACGGGTGATGTAAGGGGAGCTCTAGGGCCCTTGGGGGACTGCAGGATTGTCGACGGGCAGTCAGTCTACGGTCTAGCCTGGACGTCTGGCGCCTTTCCTGGCACGCTCAGGTGCACCTGCTCATCGCTGCTGGCTGCTGGCTGCCCTGTCGCCCGCCGTGCCAGTGCCTGCCAGTGCCACATGGAGCCGGCCTATTTTTGCTTTCTGCTCGGGGATTTGCGCGGCAGAGCCAGTCCCCGGGGGCGCCCACCAAGGCCCCGTCTGCGCGACCGTTGCTTTTTGCTGCCCTCTCACGCACACACGCCCGCTTCTCTCCCTCTCTCGCTCTGTTCTGCGACGGGAGAGCGATGGCAGCTGGGAAGCCGGGAACTGGGACGCCAGCCCTGGCAGCGCACGCGGTTCCACGCTGGTCGATGCCACTGCCGATCTGGCCAGAGACGTCAGCCAACAGATCTTCGCCATCACCGCAGCCGATCTTTGGACTATTCGGCTGCGTGTGGCGACCTCCTTCTAACGCTCTCTCCTCGCCCTGCCCTGTCGTTAACACTTGCCCCCCAGCCTCTTAATGGGAGATGAGGCACCGTTCAGCCATGGAGAAGTCAACTCCCGCTGCTGTTTGCCATGCGCCAATCACTGGCCGGACCTTGCCCGTGACATCTGGTTGCCCACCGGTGGCGAGCGCTGCGAAATCTCCAATTTCGAGCAGGGCCCTGTCGCAGGGCTCCGTCTAGGCCTGATCGACGCTCCCAGCTCACGAGGACCGCAAACGCTGCGCATCCGTCTGTGCTGGCTCAAGTGCTGCCGCGGACCGTTGCTGACCGTCGAGCGACTGTATGCAGCCACGCGGAATCTCGCTGCAGCTTGCCAATATTGAAGACGCAGAGACGTGGAGCCACGTCGTTCACTGTCGGTCCTGCAGCCGTAACGGTGAACTCTCGACGCGAGCAATCACCGCTCGTCCAATCGAGCCCTCCACCTGGCAAACCCGCTTATCGACAGCAACCTCCATTGATACCACTCAGGTACCCGTACCGACCCCAGACGCGGAGTGGCTTTCCCTCCGCCTTACAAGTGCCTAAGAAGACACTTGGCATCCTGTGTCATGGAAACCACGCTGAAAAACGACTGTAAAAGCGGCCCTGCACAGATGACTAGGTGGGTTCTGTATGTTTTCGTGTCTGCGTCAACATGCTGGAGCGGTGCAACGTCTGCTCGTTCCGCGGCCATGATATGTTTACACCCGTGATCTGTTTTGGTACATTTCTAGTCCATTCATGGATGTACCTTGCCTGTGAAAGGGATGAAACCTTCGGATACGCTAGGAGTCTACCCAACGCTCAAGGCTTACTTTTGACTTTCGGATGCAGGCACATAGGAAATCACTGGGCTGACTGTGCCCCAGCTTGTCTACAGTAGCGTACTTCGTAATTCATGCGGCTGTAAGCTCAAGTCACCGAACTGACTCGTCTTGGCAACTGTGATCCGTCGGAATGACATCTCAATCGACAACTTCAAATTTCTCTGAAATACAGTCTGAAGTTTGACGCAAGTTTGCCCCACTGCTTCTGAGTTAATAGCTGCATAGTACCAAGTTCATCTACTTGTAACGTTGTCTACCTCTTCTAAACCCTCCCCAATGCCTCTCTCGCCCTGAATTGGAAGCCCGTCAAATGACTCCATACACACCCCACATGGACGCAAGTCAAAGCGGCAAAAGAGTCCAGAGTACCAGCAAAAGACATGCCATTCTTCATGTCCTGCATGGACTTTTTCGAAGACCTGCAGAGTGCAGACGTCGTGATCTAGGGTCGTGGTACGACATAAGCGCCATGCCTCTCTGGTGTAGACCAACAGCTCGAGTAGTACACACATTGCAGGTTGCAGGCGCCTTACCAGCGGTCATGTAGAATGCAAGAGCATGGATCGACATTGGTCTTGATGACCGGTGTACATGAATCCCCATGGGACTGCAGAGCAGCTCTGGTGCCCTGTAACGCAGTAGCTGCCTCGTCAGTCTGGATGCTCTCAAAATTCCAGTCACTTCCTCTTTGCGGGTGGCATTGGCGGAGAGCTAACGCCTTCACTGCAAGCACCTGAACACGATTCCTAGAGGCCGATGAGCGGACCTACATCTGTTGAGTCGCGTAAGATTTGTATTTGCAACGATCAAGCCTTCTTATTAAGGTATATTGATGATACCCTCCAATTGTAGGTTCAGGGCTGGATGTGCGTGTAATGATTGTCATTCAGAAGGGTCGTCGCGACTTCCCCAACCATGAAGAGGCAGAAAGGACCGCCGACATCCGCGATCTCGGCCTCAATTTTGGAAGCTATCGTTGTTCGGGGATCTCGAGTACAATCATATCTGCGACGAATTGTAATCGCCCAACTCTGACGAAGGTAATGGAGTTGCTTAGGTCATTATTTCAGTCGACCGATAGGTGTCCTCGACAGATACGTTTCGTGGAATGATGATATCTCTCTGAAATAGCAGTAAAAACTTTCAGATAGTAGGAGCGGAACACACAGCTTTATTAATGTATAATTGTCTATAACGAGGATATCTTGTTCTAATCTTGAAATTCAGCAATTGTATCGATATTTCATCACTGACTACCAATCACCATCTGTCACCATGAGCACAACGTCCATGAACGTCATGATCAGTAAAACTCGACCCATCATGCCTGCTTGACCTGTGGGGTATCCGACACTGCCTTCACGCTATTCTGGCTGCTAGCCTGCGCGCCGCCATGCGTGACACCCTCATACGTGTGCTGCTCAACCATACTCCAATCCCCAATCTGCTCATCGAAGAACTGGTCCAAATCCAGACCAATCATTTCCGCCTCCTCGCTGACACGGAGGTGCATGCCAGGGATGTATTTGAGCGCATAGAGCAAGATGCAAGTGACGACGAAGGAGTATGAGGAGATGGCGCAGATCTCAGCGAGCTGGCGACCGACTTGGACACCGACGCCATCCATGGCGCCACTGTACTCGGAGCCGAGGCCGTCAAGGGATGACACCCATTTCTGAGCGAAAATACCGGTCAGGAAGGAGCCGACCATACCACCGACGGCGTGGAGCTTGAAGACGTCTGAGGTTCAAGGTCAGTACATGAAGAGGGTATATCTTGGGACGCAGAAGGAACTTACCCATGCCCTCGTCGATGCCAAGCAGCTGGTCTACGTTCTGGCACATGGCGCAGATAGCCGAAGTAAGGAAGCCGATGAGTGCGGCGAGCCAGACGCTTACGAAACCAGCAGCAGGCGTGATGCCAACGAGACCAGCGATGGCGCCTGAACACGCACCAACAACGCTGAATTTGCCTTTGCTGCGGACGAAGTCGACGGCCACCCAGCCAAGGACACCAAAAGAGGCGGCAGTGTTGGTATTGAAAGCAGCCATCATAGAACGGATGGAACCGTTCAGAGCCGAGCCTCCGTTGAAGCCGAACCATCCGAACCAGATGAGGACGGTGCCGAGGAAGACGAGCGTCGTGTTATGCGGCTTGCCGTGGATCTTCTCACCCTTATGGGTACGCTTCCCGAGGACGAAAGCGTAGGCCAGCGCACTCCAACCGGAAGAAATATGGACAGGACCGCCACCAGCAAAGTCCAGGGACGGTAGCTTGTAGAGCCAGCCATTGGCATTCCAGGTCCAGCATGCGATAGGGCAGTATACGATCGTCGCCCAGCAGAAGGCGAAGATCATAGATGGGAGGATACGGCCTCGTTCGAAGGAGCCTCCGATCACGAGCTGGACAGTGCAGGCGCAGAAGAGCATCTGATATAGGCAGAAGACAATCTCAGGGAGGAGAACGGAGCCTGGTGAGGGCGCAGCGACGACATTCTTCATGCCAAAGTTCGCTAGGTCACCGATGAAGGCGTTGGCAGTGCGGGAGTAGGCCAGCGAGTATCCCCAGAACATCCATTGAAAGCAGACACTGTATTGTGGGTTAGATTCTGGACTATGGGAGTAGGTGGCAACGTGACAAACTTACACTCCGCAGACCATGAGCGACTGGAAAAGAAGTGCCAGAGATGACTTGCGTCGAGCAAGACCGCCATAGAGAAGACCGATACCGGGGATGATGAGCCAGACGATGGCAGAACAGAAGAGAAGGTAGGTGTAGTGGAACTCGAGACCAGCATATGGGGCGTTGACATCAACTTGTGTAGGGTCGCCGCCATTGGGGTGGGCTGGGTCAAACTCGGGCTACATGGAGACAATGTCAGCAAAGTACCACTACAAAGTTGTGTACATCTATCTTACCAAAGTTATTGCAGAAGACATATTGTCTGAGATATCCTATTCCACTACCCTGACAAAGGGCTTGACGAGCAGACTGGGATCACAGCTGTTGAATCCAAACAGCCCTCTCGCGCAGGGGGCTCCTGTCACTCATATATACATCTCCCGTACCCGACACGAAGGAGAACATGCCATAATCTCCACGAGGCGACACCGCTACGTCCGACACAGATACCCTAGGTACCTTCTCGTGCTTCTGACTCCACCCGTTCCCACCGTAACCCCCAAGTGAGCTCTTGAGGCCGCCTTGGCACTGATAAGGAACCTCGAACGACAGCAAAGTTTCAGGCCGACGCCCGCCCGCGTACCACATACCTTGCACTCCCAACTGCCCGGCCCTATCCGCAGATGCGCCAGGGCAGGCGAGGGCGCCAGTCTCGCCCGGACGCGCTGGTCCAAAACGGCCAGGGAACGCGAGACACGGCGCAAGAGACTCGAGGTGGAGATTTGGGGCCTCGAGGTTCTCGATAACGACATCTGTCTGAAGACAGTCTAGCCCGCCTCGGTCCACGACCACGATAACCTCCAGGGCTGGCGGCGGCGCGCAGGCTAATTGGTTCGCTGCAGCTGTCAAACCGCAAACGGGGGCCATGTGTTATTCAATTGCCATGTGTCAAGCGCGTGCGCGAGCACATATGTAGGTCGGCCGGCCGGCCGTAGAGATAGTCGCCATGTTTGCCTTGTGCAGCGGCGTGCGAGGACTCGCTATCTGGCGGGTTACAATTACAAACGGAAGATTGTTTTGCTTTTGCGCCCCGGGAGGTGCCCGGATCAGCGTCGTTGATTCGCAGATGTCAGATCCGCGTACCCGGGCGCCAGGACTTCAGGATGCGCCACTTCCAGATCCCAAGTCTCTGGACTTGCCCTGCGCAGTCCATGCTGCTGGCCTGCCTGTTTGGAGGGTTGAGCCCTATCGCACATGTGAAGCGTGGAGAGTTATGATACCGGGACGAATGGAATGGATGGGTTGGGATGGGGGTTGTCTGTGAGATTTGCGTGGTACGACTGCAGTCTGAGGCGAGGGCGCGAAGCTATCGAGACCTGCTGTGTAGAAGCTTCGATACTTCCCGCTGTGGCGTTGGTTATTTGCTTTGGACGGGCCGCCTGAGCTCGAACAACACGCATCTATAACATTGTAGTGAATATGGCATTGTACTCCAACCTTGCATTGCAATGGACTGGATGACGATGAGAAACTATGTACGGCGCATGCACATCTTGTGTGTATGGCAAGCTGAAAGTATTTACAAAGAAGCAAAGATGCCCAATATCGGCTGTCAAGTTACTCTCTATGAGAGTCTCTATGAGAGATATGAAGTGTCCACCCAATCGGCGTAGTTACTGCCTAGAACAGTCGAGATCTCAGCCGGGCTAGAGAGAGTCTTCGCGAAAGATGCACGAGTGCCTTTCGCACCGTCGCCGGTGTTCGAGTACTGAGGTGTGTTAGCATGGCGCTGGCAAGTAGTCACAAGTTGAGTCCTGCTTACCTCGCCGAAGTACACATGGTCGGTACGCGTATCTGAACTCTGCCATTCCGCCCAACCAGCGCTGTTGATAACATCCGACATTTCCGTGTACTGGAAGATGACTCGAGCATAGTCGCGCCACGGGCGTCCAAGATAGTACGCTCCAGACTTGACGCTGTTGCCGTCGGCCGCAGCAATCGTTCCCTTGTTGAAGACATAGTAAGACGGGTTGGATTCGCTGTCACGGCCATTGGCTGTGAGGTATCCCAAAGATGCCTCGAGTACTCTGAGATCGACGCCGTCGAACCAAGCAATGGCAGTTTGACCGAATATGAAGTCCGTTGCGCCAACGATCTCGCTCTTCGCGTAGAACTGTGTCCCAGTCTCGGCCAGAACTGTGTCCTGGAAGCCCTGGAATGAACAGCCGTAATACCCTTGCGTGGCTGCTTCAGCGCTGAGAGCCACTGCCTGACTGCCCGAACCGTAGCTGTTCACGATGTTGATGTTGTAGACGGAGAAGCTAGCAGACCAAGCTCGGAGGGCAGCTGTCTCGTCGTTGGTCGAGCCGTCAGCCTGGCTGCCACCATAAGTGATGGTGACGGTGTTGCCAGAATAGCTCGTGTCATCCTTGGTGTAACCATAGAGGGTCAAGGCTCCTTTTAGAGACTTGATATACACCTGTTCTTTGTAGGTGCCTTCGTTGATGAAGATACACTGCGCAGTGCTCGACGAAGTACTGAGGGCATCGACAGCAGCTTGCACTGTTGAGTAGGATCCGGACCCGCCGACCTCTAGACATTTATCAGGGTTTGAAGTCCGACTCGCGGCATAGGCAGTGGCTGCCAAGGAAAGAAGGGAAAGAATGGAAGGCATTGTGACGATAAGCGAAAGAATGGAACAATATAGAGCAGGGAATGAATGTAATGCTGGAAAGACTACTTATACTTTGATTCATATCATGTTGTCGCACAGGAATAGTATCCCCTGCCATATGGGTTTTTCCGGCCCCTCCTTCATTACTGCGCATGTTTCTCCAACCATTGAAACGATGCGGGGAGCTTCTACAATTTTCTTCATATTCCAAACAAGATGGCCAGCTAGCGGAGAATTGATGCCCTTCAAGGCGGCCGCTTGACCGGTAATGGCTTAAGGGGGTGAGAGCGGATCCTCGTTGGTGGAAACATTGTGGTCTGTGTACGGCCCGAGTCGGAAGGGCGGCGTCATCTTAAGGAAGCGTGTCACAGAGGGAATTGCTTCCAAGGTTAGGGGCGAGCAATCCACCAGCATGATTTCTGCTCCTCGCGCGATATTCGAACGAGGACGAGGAAAGAAGAGGAAATCGTGGCCTCGCTTGTCAGTTTAGAAAATGATGCTAGCGAACCAATGACTAGTACGACTATCGGTGGACGTCTCAATCCATCTGTATGTCTCTATCACCTCGATATAACCTGTGCACTTATCTATCCTTGTCTCATCTTGGTTGGCCGTTAATGCCATCGAGTCACGTAATCAAGGCTCATTCATCTACAGCACCTGGGCATGAAAAGTGGCAGGGAATGGAGGAAGGCACGTACCTAGGTACAAAGCAAAGCAAAAGAGTTCATGACCAGATTCGTGGAACGAGAGTTTACCCTCCAGGGCTGTACAAGGGCGGACACCATACGGCTTACCGAGGCAAGAGCGACGATTTTACGAGATGTCGGGGTGTCGTGCGCTTCACCATCTTAGTCATTCAATCTTATCGGTGTACTCGGTGCCAATCCATTGACACAAGAATAACACATTAGCACACTACGAGTGCGTATTCCATTTGGCACCAAAAGTAGCTCAGAGCTAGAAGTTCCGTTGGTGTCCATACTGCTCTGTACACGGCGAATTACGTATGAGCTCTTTGGAAGCGACCGAAGTGAATACCAGCTTCTTCTTATCGCAGAGCAAGTCTTCATTCACAAAATGTAGCGACTAGGAGAAGATACCCCAATAGGCTTTTTGCAGCTTAGGTCAACTTGCAGGAGGATACGCTAGTAATAGTTGCCGAAACTGTTCACCATACAAAGTGCGGTGTATATAATCGGCCCTACCAAGCTTGCTTTGCCCAATCGTGTCGCTATAGCGTTCCCTTTAACACTAGTTAAAGTCGTGCAGCTCTGCGTTTGTTCGATGGGCCAGACGCATCCCCGAAGCAACTCCGAGATTCCCCGCTCCGATCTGCTACATTTGCAGGCAGGATAATTGCAACAACCACCAGGAATCGACTCCGCGTTGTCCCTTCCGCGTAGACACCAACAAAGGGTTTGCACTACTCCACAAAAATTGCGGGACTGTACACCGTCCAAGCAGGGACCCGTGTTTAGCGATAGCTTAGAAATTGGAGTTTTCATTTGCACGTCACCACATGGAAAGAATGGCCCCACGTCATTGAATTTGGATATATCTTCGCGCATTCCGCGACCTTCATTATGCACCACGCACGCGCTGCACCCTTTGTACCTGATCTCTACTTGATTAACTGCTAGTTAGCCGAACCCGCTTTAGATTAATCACGATGGCACCCACGACAACCAAGCAATGGACCGTCACTGGCACCAGTGGTTTCGACACGCTGAAGTGGGACGAGAAGGCCCCAATCCCTCAAATAGGCGACAAGGATGTTCTTGTTAAAAGTATATCAGCCTTACACAAGCACATGTTGGAGTTGAATTAATTCGTCGACAGTTCACGCCGTCTCTTTGAACTACCGCGACCTCATCATTCCCAAGGTACATGAAGACGGCCAATAATGATATCATGCATCCCAGAAACTGATATGACGCAGGGCAAATACCCATTCCCCTTCAAGAATGATGTTGTGCCTGGATCTGACGGCGCTGGTACCGTGGAAGCCGTCGGTTCTCGTGTCACCCGGTTCAAGCCTGGAGGTAAGTCAATCCAATCGACGGTGCATCGGGACTTTCGTTGGTATCTTGGTATGTTTGACGCAACATTTCGACTGACAGGTTCTCCAGACAAAGTTGTGACACTATTCAATCAGGGACACATCGCAGGAAACATTCAGCCAGCCGACGTCGGCACAGGTCTTGGAGGCGCCTTAGATGGTACTCTTCGCGAGTATGGAACGTTCGATGAACAAGGGCTTGTCCATGCGCCCTCCAACCTTGACATGCTAGAGGCTAGCACATTGAGCTGTGCAGCCGTCACAGCGTGGAATGCGTTGTATGGAATAGAGACTAGAGCCCTCAAAGCCGGCGACTATGTACTGACCCAAGGTACCGGTGGCGTCAGCATGTTTGCTCTCCAGGTATACAACCACAGCAAAGGCCTCATCTTGTACAAATCAGCTGACATAATATTTCTAGTTCGCGAAGGCGGCTGGCGCGAAGGTGATTGCGACGACTTCCTCAGACAAGAAGGCTGAGACGCTGAAAAAGCATGGCGCAGACCACGTCATCAATTATAAGGAGAACGCGAATTGGGGCGAGCAGGCGAAGACCTTCACGCCGAATCAGCAAGGCGTTGAGCATGTGATAGAAGTTGGAGGCCCAACAACGATGGCTCAATCGCTCAAGGCTATCAAGATCGAAGGCGTTATCTCTATCATCGGTTTTGTTGGAGGATTCGACAAGCAGCAGCCATCATTCCTGGACTGCCTGGTAAGTTGCCGAGTAGGCTGCGCATTTCAGAAGCACGGACTGACGCGTATCCAGAACAACATCTGTACAGTGCGAGGTCTGCTGGTCGGATCCCGGAAGCAATTCGAAGACATGAACCGCGCCATCGAAGCGAACGACATCCATCCAATCGTAGATGAGAAGGTGTTTGAGCTGGCCCAGCTCAAAGATGCCTACGAATATATGGTATGTTGTTTCCTCGGACAAGCGAAGCACATCAGCTAACAGAAAACAGTGGGATCAGAAACATTTCGGAAAGTTGACAGTCAAGGTTGTATGACTTTCTGAAGATGCGGACAGTACAGTGCTTTCAAGTAGACTTAAGTAGCGATAGAATAATCAGGCACGGGCTTGTGCACTTAGCCCTCTATGATAGAAAACAATAAGCCGGACAAATTTCTAGACCGTTGCTATAAGCCTTCCTTGGGAAGATTGAACGTGAAGGTCTCCATTGCAAAGTATCTGGTGGCATACCGTCTCTCGTATACATGGATCCTGGGATGCAAAAGTGCTCGAGACCGATGAGATTGTCACGTCCGCCGAATTGCAACGGCTCTGATTCTTTGTGGAAGAACGAATGTTGGTTTTGAAGGGATATCATATCATAAGGACTTTTCGGAGAGTAACTACACGACAACCAACTCACCTGCACACCTCGTTGTACCATTGTTCGTGGCTGGCTGCCGCGATGTATCAGGACAAATGTCGACGAAAGTTTCAATGTCCAGCCAATTGGCAATGGACAGAGAGATGACCAGGCGCATGGTGCGCAGCCTCTCGGGCACCGCTAGTGCTTATTTCTATTCTATGGCTGATGGCTAGGCCTGGCGGCCCTGGCCTAACGTCCTTGCGCCTCTCCCCACCTCTCCCATAGCCTCACGCATCATGGCAGCCACTTGCATGACCCCTGCTAGGTGTTCGTGCGACAAAAGAGGACTACTGCACTTCTTGTCGGCCATCATGATACTCGTCGGTGCCAGGAGCGGATGCGGCGTCTTCCACTCACCAAACACGGGCCCAAGAGAAGGAGACCGCAAACGCAGTCCGCGCCGCGATTCTACGCCCGAGACCCACCGCTATCTCGCACGACGCCTGTTACCCTAGTCCATGCCAATTTCGAGAAGACACAAATTTGCGGAAAGCCCGGTACAGCTGTGATGGCGGATCATGGCCGTCGCTCGCCAGCCTCCTCTGGCAGAGTATCGCCGGAAACCTATGGCGGACAGTATGATCCCTTCGTGTCGCCCTTGGACCGCTTCGAGATGGCACACCTGCCACGGCGGTCACCCAACGAACAGGGCTCGCAGGACCGTCCGAGGGCTCGTTCCGCGGGGAGCATATCAAACGAAAGCCTCTCTCAGGACACGCCCTTCGCCGACCCTCGTCCTGCTGGGGCAAGCAGCTATGCGCCGATACCAGACGAAAACCCGAATCCGGTGCAGGGACGGCGATCGTTCGTTGGAGTGGATTCGCTCATGTCCATGAACTCGTTGGGGCCCTACAAGACGCAAGATCCAGTTGCACAAGCATTGGTGGATCGGAGAGCTGGCGAGATAGCAACGTGGAAGATACACTGGCAGACACCGGCCATAATTATTGTGCTGTGGGTGGGTGGTGTTATGGGTGTGTTAGGCCACCACTTCTTCTACCTCAGTCTCGATGGCCATCCAGCAGAGAACCAGCTCGTCAAAATCCGCTATGGGACAGCGCTAGGCTACTTTGTCAAGTCGTGTTTGGTGGGGTCAGTAATCTTAAGCTACAGGCAACGGATATGGCACACGTTCAGGCAAAAAGCCATGACGCTCAGTGCCATCGATGGGCTCTTCTCTGTCACTGAAGATCCGACGCAGTTCATAAATTGGGAGATGCTGAGGAACAGCAAACTAGCTACTCTTATGGCTCTATGCAGTTGGTACGTCCGTGGAAACCGTCTTTCACACGGCGCAGACCCTGACCTCAGCCCAGGTTGATACCAATAGCCTCCGTCCTCTCGCCCGCAGCTCTTACCTCAGAACCCAGGACGACCTTCACCAACGATACATGCCGCCAAGTGGCCAACCTGAATTTCACCCGCGAATCGTTCTACAACTTCAGGAAGGAGGGGGACTATCCAGGCTCCTCCCTTGTATACTACAACACGACCGACAAAGCTGCCACCACCGACGGATGGTTCGACTATTATGACCAGCCGTCGAAGAACGTGAAGAAGTTGACCGTCACTAGCGTCTACTTGGGAAAGCCGGCCACATACGTCAATGCGTCTATAAATGCATGTCAAGAGGGGTACAACTGCACATATCCTCTAAGTTTCCAGGGACCAGGATACAAATGCGATGAGATTGCCAACAGCACGCACCCGACTCTCGAGGACCAGAATGTCCCGTTCAATATCAGCGCGCTGGCTCCGATAGGGGATCAAATCTACATGGCTTCTGTTGATTTGAATGACTATAGGGTCCCCCAGACAGACACAGGAACCGATGGCGTAGCAAAGCCAGGCTACGATCCTGCGACGTTGGGCGCTTTTGACTCGGAACCGGTCCTGTGGATTGGCTACGCCATCAACACTTCTCAGCCATACCCGGCTGGATCACCGTACAGGAGCCAGTGGAAGAATATACACGAGCCAAAGATCTTCAAATGCATCGCCCACCATACGAACTACACGTTCGAGATGCACTACAACGACACCAACCAAATAGTGAACCGCACAGCGCGCGAATTCATCGCCCCCCTGATCGATACAACCGTCTCCTTAAACCCAGCCAACGCAAGCGAATACCTTGCAACCCCCGTCACCAACTATGTGCTCCCCAGCCCAGACGTCGAGAAGTACAAACTGACCGCAGCATACCACGCGCTGGGTCAACAACTGCGCAACTTCCTCCGAGGCTCCATATCCTACACGCCGCCCTACTACGTGACCAAATCCGACATTTCGGAAACGCGGCTGCTGATCCCAAGCACCTCGTACCCGGTCCCGAACCTCATGGACGAGCTGCAATCCATGCTCGAAGACATGCTCATCACGCTCCTCTCGGAACCGCACCTCGTCATCGCCGACAAAACAGACGTGCCGTGCCGCAAATCGCGCACGCTGAACACGTTTGTGTACCACAAAGAAGGGCTGTGGATCGGGTACGCGCTCGCCGTCGCTGTGGCCTTTGGCTTCCTGCTCGTGGGCGGGTGGTCGATTTTCCAGAACGGGGTCGCGTCGGATACGCAGTTTAGCCGTATCATGGTGACGACGCGCAATCCGACGATTGATCGGCTGAGCGTGGGCGCGTGTCTTGGCGGTGATCCATTCCCCAAGGAACTGACGAGGACGAAGTTGCGGTTTGGCGTGTTGAGGGAGGAGGAGGTGCGCGAGGGTCCGCTGGGTAGGGTCGAGCATTGCTGTTTTGGGACTGAGGGGGAGACGAGCGAGATTGTCAAGTATGGGACGTATGCTGGGTTGCAGAAGTGGAGGACGAGGGTGAAGGCGAAAGATGAATATGATGAAGAGGCGGAGTGGTTTGAAAAGGAGAGACTGCTTCCGCTGGCTGAGGAGGAGCGGTGACCGAGCGCGCGCTGGCGTGCGGAAGAGCTTGGTACACTGCACGGCATTGTTTCAACTTATGCTTCTTGAGCGAGGGAGGTTTTCTAACGAGCGCTTCGACATCTTTCATTGATCTATACAAGGACCGGCAATGTGTTTACGACTTAGCATAGCATGGCGAGGCGTTTTGTTTCCTTGCATACTTTGGCTATCTAGATCTCTCGAAGGAGTCCTTCCCATAGGGAGGTACACAGACGCAACACCCCTCTTGATAGCGTTTCGCTGGCAGAGTCGCGGAATACAAATCGTACCGGAAACCGAAAGCTCTGCAGAATTTATGTACGTGTTATACCTTTTTTTCGAAATCGTTTTCTTCTCACCGTCGTATACCGAATTTGTGTTATAGTGTAGCTGAACAGGGACGTCCCAGTACAGCACCCCCTGGCCTCTCGGCTTAACACATGGTTCCCTAATGCCTGGTCTCAGTCTTCCCATGCGCCTTTACGACCATTCTTCTCGCGTGCAGGTCAACACCAGGTGGCCATGGCTAGGGTGTTATTCTACACGTTTCAGCCATGATGTGAGGCTACAGACCCTCGCCAATCTGATCGGAGACTCCTGGGGTCTCTTGGTAAACCAAAAAACATAGTTCGCCATCCATTCTCGAGGGACATTGTTCTTGTATCATGACGCGTAATGTTGATAGGGAAGCGAAGCCTAGTGTTTACTGGATGGTCTGGCTTGTGCCATCCCTATCGAGCATTGGCTAATCTTACCCCGTGTTCGCTCTCTGCGAAGGGTGAACCAAAGAATTGACGGAACGTCAATAGAGGACACAGGCGAGTATCGGCAAGAGAAGAGACAGGCATGTGGATCTTGAAGCAAAGCGTGGAGAAAGTAGGCCATCTGATTTTCAGAGCGGGGCGTGACGTGGAAAAAGATCAGAATCGTGATTGACATAAGGATATTAGGATATGTTAAAGTGTTATGGCGGCATTCTTTTGAGTATGATGAAGACAGAAAGGTAGATAAGACAACAATCTTGAAACTCTCCGCAATTTGAGCCAATGGTCAAGAAGGTCGAACTCATTGAATGTGAAAAAGTGATGACCCGCAATGCCCTGTGACGCCTGATGCCAATTCCCAAATCTTTTTTTTTCAAGGGGTGAACTCCACGGCCGAACGACAATTATAAAAAATTGAGTAGAGGGAATTGGAATAGCACTGCCAACCTCATCTCCGGCAGGAACGATATGGAAAGAATAAAGGACTTGCCGTGTCCTCAGCTACCGCATTCGTCAGCGTTTACAAAAGACACCATCGTATCAGCCACAGCTTTTGGTAACGACCTCTCTACCGCCGACTGTATGCCGAGGCGACTTGGGACCGACGCTTGCGCTTCGATTGGTCCTCGTGCTGTCGAGCATGTTCGTCGGTATTATCAGCGTCTTCATAACTCCTTTTCCTGTTCAAGGAACTGTCACTTCGTTCCAAGGTGGGCACGGGCGGCAAGCTTGTAGAGGGGCTTGGATCATTAGGTGCACCATCAGCTGGCTTCTCGGTACCAAAATCCGAGCCAGCAAGGGTATGGGCACTGCCTTCTGATCGCGTTTCGCTTAATCGGCGCCCGCTGCCATGCTGCAACGTCTGAGAATTTCGAGGGTTCCATGGATCGTACTCTTGTCGGTCTGGAGGTGGCGGCGGCGGAGGTTGCTTTTGAACCGACGCAGACAAAGAGCCATATGGGCGTGGGGGTATAGCTGGATTGGAGCTGTTATGGCTGCTGTGAGAGTGTGCTCGTTGAAGAGAATGGTCGGGTCGAGATTGGAGTCTAGACTTATTAGAGTACTAACGTATATATGAGGGAGCAACTTACTGCGGCATTGCTGGTTTGGGCGGCTTTTGTGGGAGTGATGCTGGCGGCTTCTCATCGACAGCTTGAGATGGCAAAGGGAAAGGCTCATCGGATGGTGGCTTCGGGGTTCCAGTGACACCCAACTTGGCCAGTATATCTTCTTGTTGCTGATCCCTGGTCAAGGCTTTGATTTGCACAGGAGTCTCTGGCTTCGCGTCTTCTGTGAGACCAGATAGTGCCTGCTCAAGATTGTCCATGACATTCCAGCTCGCATCTCGCATCTCGGTATCTTGATACTCTTGCCCTTCCTCTGAAGGCTCGTCAGGTCGATCACGCTTGGCGATGCATTCTTCGAGTGGTATCAGGTCCATGTCCTTGTCATCGGGGAATACAACAAAAATAGGGTCGTCCTTGATTACATGCCACTCGTCGGTTTGCCGTACGTCCAAAAAGGCCTCGTGTGAATTCTCCCAAGTAAAATAGACGGATACCGACTCTCCGTTTCCGAGCTTTTCCGCAGGCGGCTTGAGTGCTTGTTCTTCCGCTTCGGCCCATGTAGATGGAAGAGCGCGAGTTACTTGCTTGGCTGGACGCCATATTATAACACCTAGGCTTAGATTGGGATCGACGGGTTCATTGCTTTTAGGCCAGATGGCGCCATCGAAGTCAAAGTCCCAGTCGTCCCATGCCAGGAATAGCTGAGGCTTCTCCGCCCTCTCGCTTGTTGTACTGCCTGGGTAGCCTGAATTTGGCGCACTCTGAGACGTGGCGAGAAGTGCAGATGTGGGAGTGGGGGTGGCGTTCGGATCCTGCGATGGGCCGCCATACGGGCCGTACATGTCTTGAGGCGATTGATGAATTTGTCCATTTGGTTGTTGCCATCCTTGAGGATGCGCGTATGTCTGAGTATCTACTGGGGCTGGCTGAGGCGGATATTGTTGATACGTTACCTGCTGAGGAGGGTAGCTCTGCGTGGCGGAGTAGTTCGGTGGCTGAGAATAAGTCTGCGGCGGTTGCTGGTGAGGAGGATATGAATATGGCTGTGCTGGTGGGTAACTTGCTGCCGGCGGATACTGCGCTGGAGGTCCATAGCCTTGCGGAGGATATCCTGGGGCATTGGGGTAGCTTGGCGGCGCGGAGTAGCCCTGTTGAGGGGGATAAGATGCTGGCGCTGAGAAAGCTTGTTGATATGGCTGTGGAGACGGCTGATATTGATTGGGGTATTGACTAGTAGCATGCTGTCCAGGAGGCTGAGCAGGTCCACGGTAACCAGGCGGAGGGGGATATCTCGTGATTATGGGATTGCCTTTCTTCTTCGGAGGTCTACGAAAAGTTCAGCTTGATCTACAGACCCGCAGACTTGGGTGGAAAACGAGTCTGACTCATTTCTGAAAGGAAAGGTGAACATCGATCAAGGAAAAGGAGCTCACCGATTGTCAGGCGGTCTTTGTGGAGGACCGCTTGGAGGATAAGTAGAACCAGATTGGTACTGTCCATAGCTGCCCTGCTGGCCGTACTGGTAAGGCTGGGGTTGACCGAAGCTGGGTTGACTGTTGGGGAAGGGGGGCGCCTGATACGGTGCGGGCCCAACCGCAGCTCCTCCCCACGACATCCCACCTTGAGCTGCCGAACCGATGGAGATTAGCTGGGGTTGAAAAATTGAATAGGGTTGTGAAGACCAGGTGCTGTGGCCAAGAGGTAGACCTCGGTGAAGATACGAAGTCAGAATGTGGATGACAGAAACGTGCAATGCTGTTGCGCCAAGACCGCAGGGAACCAAGGTAGAGGGCCGGGAGACCCCAGGAAAAGCTAATGCACGGATATATGTTCAAGAGAATGGATTGACATGATACAGACTGCCACAAGCAGAGATTGTCGAAGTCTAAGGAGGCAAGGGAGCGGGGAAGGCTGCTAATAGTTGGGGAAAGAGCGGAGCAGCCAGGACGGAGCAGTGTCGTGAGCGAAGCAAAAGAAAAGGAGACTGAGGAAGACGGCAGGCCTGTGGACTCATTCGGGAGATGTGGAATGTCGGCTGGCACCGAAGACGAGGTGTAGAGCTCGAATTGGAAGCAAAACGCCCAAGGTTTGAGGGCGGCGAACGAGCAGAGGTCGACTGAGCTCTGAAATTCAAGCTCAACCTTGTCACGTGCAGCAGCCAATCTCGCTCCCGCCCGCGCGGACCAGGGCCCAGGGCCGGCAGACATGACATGCAACCTCGCCGCCGTCGCGACGACACGCCCGCCTTTTTCTCGCCCAACCCGCTACTTTGCCCTGCTCCCCGCTGCCGCTTGATGCCCGCGTCCATGAGCCTTCGAGGATGATTGTGCGGTTCAGACATCTCCTTGCGACCAGCCGAGACTCCGCTCCCTGAGCCCGCCCGCCGCGCATGCAGCAGCTCTTCGCTGTATCTTACCATGCCCGGTCTCCCGTGTAAGCCGACTTTTTCTGCGCTCCGCCCGCACCCGCGCTGACCTGTTCCTATCACAGCTACCGTCGACCTCGATGAGTGTATATCAAGACTCTACAAAAAGGAGCTGCTGGCTGAGTCGGTCATCGAGGCAATATGCGCCAAGACGAAGGAGCTGCTCATGAAGGAGAGCAATGTAGTGCACATCAGAGCGCCTGTGACGGTTGTAGGCGACATTCACGGACAGTTCTTCGACATGATTGAGATTTTCAAAATTGGGGGGCCATGTCCAGACACCAACTACTTATTCCTCGGTGAGTAAGCGGCCTCCACGGTAGCTGCTGCAGGTCTCGAAGGCGGCACGCGACAGTCTGACCAGCTACTGACCCCACACAGGCGACTACGTCGACCGCGGTCTCTTCTCCGTCGAAACAATTTCTCTCCTCGTGTGCCTCAAATTGCGATACCCGCACCGCGTGCACCTGATCCGGGGCAACCACGAATCGCGCGGCGTCACGCAGTCCTACGGCTTCTACACAGAATGTAGTCGCAAATACGGCAATGCCAACGTGTGGCATTACTTCACCGACATGTTCGACTTTTTGACCTTGTCTGTCGTCATCAACGACCAGATATTCTGTGTCCACGGCGGCCTGTCCCCGTCGATACACTCCATCGACCAGATCAAGATCATCGACCGGTTCAGGGAGATCCCGCACGAGGGTCCCATGGCGGATCTGGTATGGAGTGATCCCGACTCAGAGCGCGATGAGTTCTCGCTTAGTCCGCGGGGTGCCGGGTACACATTCGGCGCGCAAGTCGTCAAGAAATTTTTGGAGGTAAATGCCATGACACATATACTACGGGCGCATCAGCTCTGTCAAGAGGGGTTCCAGGTGCTATACGACGACCGACTCAGCACGGTCTGGAGCGCGCCTAATTACTGCTACAGATGCGGGAACATGGCAAGTGTCTTGGAGGTCAGCGATACCGGGGAGCGGTTCTTCAATGTTTTTGATGCCAGTCCTGAGAATGACGTGCATCGGGCGGAGCAGCAACAGCAGCAGGGAAGGGAGGTCACGACCGAATACTTCTTATAGCTGTTTGGCTAGCTCTATTGAAACTACACCTCCTTGGAGGACGACAGAATAATGCAGCGATTATGCACATCCCATGTCTTGGCTCCACCCATGTGCCTCTAAAACGTGCTCTGTACGTATTCACGGCTAAATCCAAATATTCCTTTGCAAGTACATGTAACACCGAACAATGTCTGGACCCAAGTCAACCTTAACCTACTCTTCACCAGGTCTAGGTAAAGTCGTAGACTGATATGATTCGTGCGATACGCCAGGATGCACTACAAAACATACAACGCTAAGATAGATTCCGAGCTCAACTCGATAGTATTTCTTACAACGCAAGCCCCTGATATGACCTCCCGTATCCCAAATTCCAATCACGAGCCATCCCCATCCAAACTCCGTAAGCCAAAAGCTCAGCTAGAGCCGGTACGTCAAATGCATTGCTCCATAGTCGTCATTACCATCATCACCAACCCAACACCTAAGCCGCTTCTTACCCATCCCAATACCTATGTACGACCCAGTCCACCTAGACAATATCCTCAATCGGACAGTTAGGATGCAGCACATACACCGTCTTTCCGCTCTGCGACTCGTCGCCCTCCGCATCCTCATCCGCCAAGCCCTCTCCACGGATCTGCATGAGATATTGTTCCTTTGGTTCAAGAGTCAGCGCACTGCACCTTCCCTCAAGACCCAGACAACAGGCAAAGAACTCACCTTGACAACCTTCTTCAGCACCTTCTTCGCCAGCCCCCTCTCCCTCTCCAGATCCTCTTGCGTCTCCATCTCCGCCTCCTTCTGCTCAAGATACCAGATGAGCAGCTCCTCTTCTTCGACTCCGTCTTCGCTCGCGCTCTGGTCCTCGTTGACCCGCTTGACGAAGATATTGCGCATGCTCACGTACTTGTCATGCGTGATCCTCGTCTTTTCCCTCACAGGTGCAGGTGTACGGCTGACCGTCCTCTGCCTCGACGCGTCGCCATCAACGTGCTCCGCATCGTCCATGGTAGCATCACCAGCCTGTTCTGCTTCAGCAGCAGAAGCCGCTGCGAGGAGAGCTTCATCGTCTTCATCTTCGACCTCGACGTCATCCTTCTCAACACTAATGATGGACTGGCGAAGAAGGTTGTATGCCTCCTTAACGAAATCCGAGGTGATCTCGCTGACGCAGTTGGCCTTTGCAATAGCCTCGGACAATCTGATCATGCTCTCCAGTTGCCTCACTGTGATGCGGTAACTGTTCCGTCCGATTCCGCCCTGCGCGTCGTCGGCGCGAAGCTCCTTGTACCTTTCTACAAGCGTGACCTTTGCCTCGTCGGTGAACTCGGGCTTGAAAGTTCGCGCAAAGCGGATATAGCGCTGCAGTTGCTCGGTGCTAAATTCGGGCTCCACAGCGTCATCGCGATCCTTGTGGATGCCGACAATGTGCTCAGCAAGGTGTCGATCGACATCCTCGTCGCACTCGTCTAGGACGACGAAGAAGAGATCGAAACGAGACATGATAGGTGCTGACATATTCACGTTAGCGCGAAGCGTGGTCTTGCGGTTGTAGCGGCCGCCAACAGGATTTGCTGCCGCAAGGATGGATGTGCGTGCGTTTAGTGTAGCTTGAATGCCGGCTTTCGCAATGGAGATGGTCTGCTGTTCCATCGCTTCGTGAATAGCGACCTGGTCAGCAATGTCCATCTTGTCGAACTCATCAATGGCGCAGATGCCGTTGTCTGCAAGCATAAGCGCTCCTGCCTCGATTGTGAACTCGCCTGTTTCCTCGTCCTTGACGACTGCAGCGGTGAGACCAGCGGCCGAAGACGCCTTTCCAGAGGTATAGACAGCCCGAGGCAGGAAACTGCATATATACTTCAAGAATTGAGACTTGGATGTCGAAGGATCGCCCACGATGCAGATGTTGATATCCCCGCGCAGTGCCATTCCTTCTGGAGTCTCTTTGGAAACACCACCCATGAGTTGGAGAAGCAAGCCCTTCTTGATGACCTGATGACCGTACACCATGGGTGCAATAGAATCGACAAGTCGCATGAAAATATTGGGTTTGTGGACCATGTCCTTCAGGTCCTGGATCTCGGCCGGCGTCAGCGTGCCAAGATACTCTGCTTGTGCTTCCTCTCCAGTTGATGTGGTTTCCATCGCCTGTGCTTGATTCAAAGAGGCCAGTATGTTGCCAGCCTGACCAGTCATGTGGTGATTGGAAGACTGGCCGGGAGTCGACGTATCTGGTGTGACCATGCAAGCTAGGAAAGACATGCGATAGGTGAGATCGCGAACGCCCAACGCTTTTAGTCCGCTCACGCCAGAGCCTCCGACATCGTTTCCGCGAGACGCGTTGGAGCTGTCTCTAGTAGCCTGTGGACGCACTCCAGGAACTCGAAATTGACTGACATCTGGGATGACGATGACAGTGCCCGTAAATATGCACTTCTCTCCCGCTTTGGCACGGTCCACCATTTCTCCTCGCAGGATGACGTCCATTGTACGTGGCATACTCCCCGTGGGTATCTCTGAGCTGTTTTCTTGGATACGGACCTTTTGCCAGTCTACAAAGGTCGACTGTCGGATATCGAGACGCCAGCCCTCTCGGTTCATACATGTGGTGTTGGGGCATTGCGTGGGTTCCGTGTACTTGAAGGTTTGCTCGACATTGGGCACGACGGTGTTGCATGCTTCGCACACAAAGGTGGCCATGGAGAGCTCCGGGCGCACTTCGGATGTCCGCGTGACGGTGCCAGAGATAGATAGGAGGCTGCCAATTGAGGACGTACGCAGCTGACGGATGCGTGAGATGAGGGGCAGGTTGTAGAATGCAAGGGTAAAGATTTTGTCCGTCTGTTGGTTCGGTGTGCGCTCGTTGATGCTCTCGTTCTGACTTGTAGCATTGCCGACCGTCGAAGGGGCCGCCACTGACGAGGTAGACGCTGGCTGCCGGTGCTGGCGGAAGTACTTCGGTTCGTACTTCGCAATAAGATTGTGTAGCGCGCGCACCATATAGGGAAGAAAGCGATAGTACTCGCCGGCAACGGCAGTGGCTACGACGCCGTCTTCGTGCCGTAACAGATGCGTATAGTCAACATACAGGGTCGAGAGGTTGTAGAGCCGCAGCCCACGAATCTGGGCAATGTAATACTTGTCTGTCGTGGGCACGCTCGATGCTGGTAACGCTGCAGATGACGAGGGGTCTTCGGTATAGCTGCGATCATGTCAGACGCATGCACAAGCTGGTGGAGCAGCCACCACGAGGTTCACCTCTCGAGGAAATCCTGAAAACGGTCCAGCAGGACCTCGCCCGTCGGATCAAGCTCCTTTGGAATATCGGTTCTGGGGCCGTTGGGTCTCCGGCCTGTCACTCTCGGGTCCACTATCTCGTCCTCGGGGAAGCCTTCAACGTCACTGCCTGCACCCGCGCTGGATGGAGGTGCCCGGGGTCTTGCAGACGACGAGCGTATCTGCGCTTCGCTCGAAGGAGTCGGCGCGGCGGAAGACATTGCGGCTGGGGTGGGTTGTGTGGTGTTGGGAATTCCGCGGAGACGCTATGAAGAGAGTATGAACAGTGATTGTGTACTTGGCCTTGCTGGCTATGTGCCTGCAGGGATGCACTGGAATAAACTTGGGCGCGTGGTCGAAGGGGAAGCCCGTTGCTCATGAAAGGAGACGCGTCTCGGTCCAACGTTCGCGTCTCTCCCGCGTATCAATTTTCCAGCCCGTTTCGGAAAGGCGTCTAAACACAGTTCACCAGCAACCTTTCGCGCACGCCCCTAAGTGCTGCCTTTTGGACCCGAGACTGAATCCTGTATACGGGAGAAGAACTTTGCGGTCGCGAGCTTACTGGCACTTGCTGCCTAGGTAGTGCACAGCCAATTGAGTATGCTTAGAGGCGTGATAGTGGATGCACCCTGGGTCGGTCACGAATGTGTCCTTCGATGAGCGTAACTTCAAAGGCGGTCACAACAGTAAAATGAGCTAACATCGACCCTCTTTCCAAGGTTCCGAAGGCTGCCAGATTAACCCATTAATCCGATCTTCGTCACAGGCGCTCATGGGTAGTGGGACGCGCTGACTTCGCTGATCTGAAGTGTAACTGCACCCGAACCACTGGGAAGGAATGAGAGGAGGCCAGGAGCTGTTTCGAGCAACATTCAGGCAGTGGGAAGGCAGGTACTGGAGTCACTTGTTTATTCCAGGATTCAGGCCTTCTCTAGATGTCCAAACATTGCACTGACTGCTCTTGCACGCTACAATCCACGAAAGCATCACTCTCCAAACTCACACGGGTATTTGGAAGAGCTTGTTCTCATCTCTCTTCTGTGAGGCTCTTACTGACGACCACAGGCACTTCGCAGGCTGCAGGCCGCAGGCGTCAGGTACGTGCCTCTCTTACTTCCGGTTTCTGCGTGCAAGCACGACGACAAAAGTAACGCTTCCCTCACCGCCATCAGCACCTACATAAGACTTCTTCTGCTTCTTCTCCTCCATCCCTCCTACATCCCACTCCCGTTGGAGACCGGGAGAATAATTGTCAACGAGCGCTACTCGCACTACGCAACGCCATCTTGGCCATGCAACGCACACCCACCAAACACACTGGCTCTCAAGTACGGACCGCGACCCATCACCTCTAGGTATCACTCGCAACCCATCCACCTTCCACGTTACCCAACCCATAAGCACCTTCCAAAAGATGCTTAAACGAAAAGCAAGCCATACCGACTTGCTCGCGGCGTTAGCCCCTTAGGGCGGCGATAATGTATGTGTTTCTCTTACCTCCATGGGTCCTCAACAACGACACCCAAAGAACAAAGACTCAACAATCTGAAGCTCTTACGAGCAAGACACTACTCTCTCTACAGCTGCACTATCTAACAAACCGTCTTTAGACTGTTGCGCTGCCATACACACCTGGGCAGTGGGAACCAATCATCGTCCCCTACGCCGAATCGATCCCCTTCGGAGAGACGATCCAGCTCTGCACCAATGCCATCACCTTCCTAAAGACAACAATGCCAAGATGGATCTCATAAACGTGCAGCAAACGAGGTATGTGTCTCTCCCACTTCTGCAGCTATACTATTTAACGAACCGTCTTTAGACCGTTGCGCTGCCATATACGCCTGGACAATGGGAACCGATCATCGTTCCCTACGCCGAGTATATTCCATTGCTTTGCTTTTTGTACAGAAAGGGTTTATAGTCCATACTATGGCGAAACCATCCAGCTCTACACCAACGCTATCACCTTTACCGCACGCGCGATCACAACGCACCCAGGTATCTAGCAAAGCCATTGAAAGGTTCTGGAACAAGCCAGACGTCAAGTCCGAGCTGTAACGCGCCAACATGGTGCCAGGAAGATGCCCATCGAATATACACAGGTCGATCAAACAATTGCGGTTGCGGTTTAATGGATTGAAAGGATCCTCGCTCGGACGACTGCTGCTCGCAAGCCATTTCAAGGCGCGGATCCAATGGGAGAGATCTGCTGCATGTTGTTGGTGTGTGTATTGTTATAGCATCAATCCATGGATTTATCAATCACGAAAGATTTGCATTGCTCTCTGTGCACACGGACACCAGCTTCACAAGCATTTCGGTCTTTGCGCTCGAGCTCATGTCAGGCACGCGAAGCGTGGTACCACTCCGAGGTGCTCGCGAGTGTGACTGTAATGCACATGTGAGATGACCTTCACAGTGACGGCATTCACGACAAATATTGCACTGTATAAGGACATTAGACTGAAAGAACATTTTTATTGCATTCTACACACCGAGACCAACGTATGGAATCATTACCATTGTATGGCCCGTGAAAGGGCGAGGCCGGAAGCAACTTCATATCTGCAACGCGTCCCGCCGTGTGTGTTGCGTCAGTTACCTGTACCCTCCCAAGTCGAGGTGAGCCACAGTACGTA
This sequence comes from Lophiostoma macrostomum CBS 122681, assembly GCA_010405375.1. Taxonomy (NCBI): domain Eukaryota; kingdom Fungi; phylum Ascomycota; class Dothideomycetes; order Pleosporales; family Lophiostomataceae; genus Lophiostoma; species Lophiostoma macrostomum. Next base: position 82,759 of record MU004347.1, on the reverse strand, counting down.
CGAGCCAAAACACACTCTGGTTCGCCATGTAGGCCAGCTAGCGTGGATGGAATTCTCAGTAGCAAGGTCGTGCGTTACAAGAAATAATCGGGAGTCCGACGAGATACCATGGGCTCGCCGGCACGAGGGCATGGGTCGAATTGCAAGCTAGAACATGAGATTAGCTCAGAAGATAGTGGACTGTGATCGAGAGACTTACAAAGTGTATTTCAGGTGCTCGTCGATTTCCATGATAGCTGCCTGGTTGCCGCACCTATAGCAATAATTCGGCGCTGGAGCGGTGAGCAGATTGCATGCATGTTGACGCACTGGGGAGGCTTACCAGAGAAGATGGTGACAACATTCCGATCCTGAGACCAGTTGTACCCCTCCATTACAAGTTGGTGAGCTCTTGCCACCAAGGTCAGACCGTTGTTGTGGTTGAATGCCTCGGAGATGTCCTGTCCAAATGTGTAGCCAGCACCACGTGGAGAGATTCCCCATCCGCACCGGTCATCTGGGTCTGACCAGAGCAGATCGCACATTGGTCCCTCGTGTGGCACTTCTTGTATACGATCGAGGGCGCGGATGTTGTCCAGCGTGTCAATGCTAGGAGAAAGCCCACCGTGCAGACAGAAAATCTGGTTGTCGATTAAGGCGGTGAGGGGAAGGTAGTCGAAGAGGTCGGTGAAGTATTTCCAGACATTGGCGTTGCCATACTTTCGAAGGCATTCGTCGTAGAACCCGTATACTTGTGTAATTTGACGCGACTCGTGATTACCACGTAGGATCGTGATGCGTTGCGGATACCTGATCTTGAGCGCGACAAGCAGCGTCACTGTCTCCACAGAGAAGTACCCTCGGTCGACATAATCCCCTGGACATGGTCAGCTGCAGTCTTTTGGAACGACTCGCTTGCCTTACCCATGAAGAGATAGTTGGTGTCGGGGTTGGGTCCGCCGATTTTGAAAAGCTCCATCAGATCGTGAAATTGGCCATGTATGTCACCGCAAACAGTGACAGGGCATTTCTAATGTCGTTAGCTGGTCGCAGGCTTCTATCCATGGGAATCAGCAACACATACCACTGGCTGGACATTGGACTCCTCTTGAAGCACCTCACGGGCCTAGTGGGACCATTGTCAGCGTTGAGGAATCGGCCGTCTGCATTTGCGGGGGCTCTGATACCTTGTCGCACAGCCGCTGAACATCGCTCTCCGCCAACTGTTTGCAGTTCATGAGGCTCTCAATCCAGCCGTCCAGCGTGGGAATGGAGGCGGGCTCCGATGGCGGCGCAGACGGCAGCTGCATAGCCTCGGGCATCTTCACATCCTCCATGTTGGTATCCATGAGTCCGACACGCGGGGGTGGTGTGTATCTTGCAGGCGGGGCGGTCTAGGCTGGGGGGCAGCGTATGGTGGTCCTTGTCACTGCACGCACAAGCAATGACGCGCGGAGTCGGTGAGGGCAAAAGCCTGTCAGCAAGCGAGGTTGGCGGGGTTGGGTCGGAAACGAGAAGAGCACGCTCATACAAGGGTGAGGGAGAGATATCGCGAGCAGGATGCGGGCTGCGCAGAAGAATGCGGGAGTGACTTGGGGCTTCGCAGCGACTCCGAAACACGCACACGCCAGGCTTGGCAGCGGCCGCGGCAGAACGTGAGGCCGTCCTCGGCTTACTAAGGCGAGTGTTGGGTCGAACATGTTTCACAAGTGCAGCGATAGTGGCAATGCGGCTCTGCGGCTGCCTGCAGTAGCGAGACGGGTGGCTGGGTGGCAAAGCGGGTCTGGGTGGGGCGGGTGGTTGGGGATCAGCAATGGCAGATAAGATCTCAGATATGTATGTTGTGATTGCAGACGCTGCGAGTGCTCTAAACGCTGTCGAATCCGTCAAGTTTCTGCCGAGTGTCCGTCAGGAAGCTGCTGCCTGCTCTATCGTAGTCTTTAGCAGTGGCGGCGTGCAGCGCCAGGTCTCTGCAGCTGTAATGAGCTTCTACAGGCTTCGATGCTCTGCGCGCAAACTCTGGTCGAGCAAGTGAAGGCCAGCTAGCTTATCTGTTCATTACGCTTATCGGTGCTGTTGCTATTGTTTATCGGTGCTGTTGCTATTGTTTATCGGTGCTGTTGCTATTGTTCTTGCAGAGGCGAGCCATGGACGCGTGAACTTCTGGCCCGTGCGCCGCCAAGTCACGCTAAAATGCTAGCGCGCTTCTCGCTGCGCTGCGGGCATAACAACGGACCTCGAGCTCCCCTCCTCCTTCTCTTCTACACATCAGCAACGCAACTGCCAACTCCATCAGCACAGCTGCATTTGCTCTCAAACATCAGCTACGCAACTGCCAACTTTATCAGCATAGCGATACTAGCCGCAACTATCGAGTTTCTCAGCGCAGCTGCCTTTGCTCTTAACTGTCCACCGCAACCCATAAACGTTGCACCTTCCGCGACATGAAACGCAAAGCAAGCCATACCGACTTGCTTGCGGCGTCAGCCCCTCAGGGCGGCGACAACGTAAGTGTTTCTCTTACCTCTACTGCTGCACTATCTCTAACATACCGTCTTCAGACTGTTACGCTACCATATACACCTGGGCAGTGGGAGCCCATCGTCGTCCCCTACGCCGACTCGATCCCATTTGGAGAGACGATCCAGCTGTACACGAATGCTATCACCTTTACAGCACACACAATCACAAAGCTGTCCACCTTAGCTTTCAGAAGGTTCTGGACAAAGCCAGACATCAAGCCTGAGCGTGTGACGCGCTCAGATGGCGCACGCAAGAAGATCATCCTCGACGCATCCATCAATGATGCCAAGCCACCAACAGACTCAAAGACCTCTACGACCAAGAAGTCGTCAACAGACCCAAAGACCTCTACGACCAATAACTCGCCAACAGACTCAAAGACCTCTACGACCAATAACTTGCTAACATACTCAAAATCGTTGACGACCAAGACGACAACCGCCCCCATCAAGAGGGACTTGCTTGGTAGACCCCTTGTAAGTGTTGCCCCCCATGCCTCGCATCTTTGCACAGGATGTTCCCAAAAGGCTTCTTTCACCTTTGTGAAGCATCTTGGTGGCTTTATAGTGCTCCATACGTTATTGAACAAAGCTAATAAATGTGCGACTAGCCGTACGAGGATGTGTACACTCGCTGGTGGAAACACATGGACAAGTACAAGAACAGACCCAAGAACAGACACAACGAGAATGTGCGCATCGCCGAGACAGGTCGCTGCAGGTTCTATTACCCAGGAGACGAGAACGACGATGCCATGAACAGCACTATCGAGGACATCATCTTCGACATTGATACCGGAGAGGACCAAGATGCAGAGGTCGAGGAGGTCAAGCGTACCTACACGCAGGACGAAATTGATGAAAGGATTCACGCCATTGTCTTTGACACCACGGACTATTGGCCCCCAGTGTGTGAGGGTGACGAGCTAGATATCAACAACACCCATGATGATGTGGAAGACTACACTGCCGACTTCGACCTTGACGAGGAGGTCCAGAGCTGCGATGACGAAGTTATCGTGAAGACGGATCAATACGACATGATTGCACAGGAAGAGCAGGTCTCCAAAGAAACCGTTGTTAAGTACTTGAGTTTCGGGCAGAATGGCCAGGTTCAGACCGTCAAAGCTATACTCGACGACTTTGATGATCCTCATGCTCTCATTGTAAGTAACAGCTCAAAGATCCTCTCCAAAAAAGAGCCCAATGCTAACAAAAAGAAGGAACGTGGTCAAGGCAAGCCCCTTATCCCCGAGCTCACAGACGAAGACTATGACATCCTCCAAGTTGCCCTTGACGGTACAGATAACGGGTCTATCGAACTGGAGCTCGTCGAGGGCAAGCTCACCACCCACGACTTCAAGACGCTGCTGCCTGACCTCTTCAACGGCAACAAATTGGCCTGGCTGAACGATAACATCATCAATGAGTACCTCTCTCTTCTTGTTGAGGCCGAGAAAGCCCGCCTTGGCTTCACGCATACTCGCAACGGTTCAGCTCCGCCCGTCCATGCTTTCGCATCTCAGTGGTATACCAGCATGAGGAACAATCCCGACTCTGTCACACGATGGGCTACGAGAAAGAACCTCGGACAGGGCCAATTCCTCGATGCCCGTCTTATCCTGATTCCTATCTGCGACCAGTCACACTGGCGTCTTATCGCGATCAAGCCGCAGGACAGGCTTGTCGAGTACTACGATTCTCTCAACGGCGAAGGCGACCGATACTTCCTCCATGTTATTGAATTCCTCAAGAAAGTGCTTGGACGAGAGTACTCCAAGGGACAGTGGGATTTCCGTAATCGCCCGTCCGTTCCACAAGAGAACAATAGCGACTGCGGCGTATTCACCTGTCTGAATGCACTCTGCCTTCTCCGACAAATCGATGTCAGTTACCTGGAGGCCTGTGCAGAGCCAGGCATGACTGAACCTCGTTGCCGCTTGGCTGTCACCTTACTTAAAGGACAAGCCATCGAGTTCTGATTTCTATGATCCGTCTGTTTCCTGTTTTCTGTTATGGAGTTAAGGTTTTGGTTGGTTTTATGGTTCATCAGTGCGTTTTTTGGTTTGCTATGATTGCATTGCAAGGGATGGTTCATCATTGCACAGCGAGGGAAGTTTATGATTGCATTGCGAGGAGGGTTCATCATTGCACAGCGAGGGAAGTTTATGATTGCATTGCGAGGGTTCATCATTGCACAGCGAGGGAAGTTTATGATTGCATTGCAAGGAGGGTTCATGGTTGCACAGCAAGGAAGTTTTTGATTGCATAGCGAGGGGAGTCAGGAAATACCCCGGGCATTCGTTCTTTGTGAGAGCGTACAGTAGATAGTCTTGTGAAGTAGATAGTCACGTAGCATAGGTTCCAATAGACTTGAACATGCTCGCATGCTTTCCCCTACCTTGCGTGAGTATGCGAACCCTCACAACTGGCGCTTAGCAAAGGTCGCCGAAGCCTCTTGGAGCCAGCCTGGTTCGTACAGCCGCTGGAATTCCACATGGCTCCTACCTTGCCGCTGAAATTCCCGAGCTGCCATAGGGCACCCTCCTACTATGCGCAAGTCTGTAGACCCATACACCTAGCGCTTCGCAGAGGTCGTCAAAGCCTCTTGGAGCCGGGCTGGATTACACAGTCGCTGAAATTTTACCTTGGACGGACAAATCTCGAGCTGCCATAGGGCTCCCTCCTACGATGCGCCGATCTGTAGACCCTTACACCTGGCGCTTAGCAAAGGTCGTCGAAGCCTCTTGAAGCTGGCCTGGTTCGTACAGCTTCCGAAACATAGGTGTACGTCTTCACCTTGAACGAATGATCCTCATGCTAGATGTGCTGCTATATGGCTTCCACCCGCTGCGCGTAAGTCTACGAATACATACAACTAGCACATACCAATGGCCATTGAAACCTCTTGGAGCAAGACTGGTTTAGGCTGTCTAAGCACAAAGCACTGCCGAATCGGATGAGAAATTCCATTGCACTATTGAAGGGGTATAGCTACGAGTACGCCGACCAAGAACAAACAGACAGACCATCTATGACACCATGATATCCAAAGCATCGCTGTTCCCATGCCCTTCATTCATCGACTCATCAGCGTCTTGGAGACCGAGGGGCATTGCCGGCGGTATATCTTTTCCAGCAGCCCGAGCCTTATCCTCAGCCCATACGCGCAGTCTAACCAAGCTCCGCAGTCGGGCTTCGCCTCGCATACCCATGTTGGTTAAGATAGCTTCGTTGACACGGCTTGCAACATCACGCCGCAGGGACGGTTGGAGCAGCTCAGCGAACTGTGGTTGGAGGGCTCCTTCAGTGGGTAGGAAGATCAGGAGAGACATGGTGAGCTCGAGATCTTTGAGAAAATCGGGGTTTGTGGCTGCACGGGGAGCGAGCTGGGACGACGCAAAGTTGAGCGCTGGCGTGATGTCGGCGTCCGCGTTGGTTGTACAGACACGGATGAGCTCGATAAGCTGCAGTCTTAGGAGTGCAAAGTGAAGCGCAGAGTCTGTATCCAGGATCTGTGAGGCCATGTCAGTAGAGGCGAGAGCAAGGTGTGACAATACAGAAGACGAATGCAATGTGCGAATCATACTGAGGACTGAAGGTTTGATTATCATCAAGACCCGAAGGCTATGCGTGGTGCATGAAACAGTGTATAATCATAACACAGGTGGTAGGAAGGATCGGTTGAGTTTTGAAGAGACTTACCTGAGGATTTAGGTCGTTGATTTTGTTGATAGCCGTGTCGATATTACCAGCATGAATAGCCTTGCGTATCTCAACCCGAGCCTGAATCGGTTCCTCTTCGCGAGGGAGTTGGATGTTGGCCTCTTTCGCAAACTTTTCAGCCGCTTTGGGGTATCCTTCGCTGATGAGGTAGTCCATGATGACGAAGTTGATGTCCCTATGATAGACCGAATTAGCTCAGAACCAGGCAACTCGTTATACTTCAAGCAAGAGCCCATTTCCAAGATCAGAGATACAAGTTAACACTTTCTCCACACGTTGTTTCGGAGAGATTCCCAACCTGAAATTCGACGCATCATGTAGAAGGGCGTGGGTCTGCTAGAGGAAGACGATCGAACGTACGATTTGGACGGCTTTGTCTCATCGACCCGCCTTTGGAAGTGATGCTGTGTTGGCGTGGCCGCCGACACAGAGACAGTGGAGGAGCTCTGCGAGAGTCGGTCAGCCTCTGCAACCCCACCGCTGAATGCGCTGAGGATGTACCATAGTGATGACGGCTCCCTCAACGGACATCCATCAGGATTGAGGTTAGAGCGAGAGCTTTCACCGAGGCGGAGACGGGCAAAGCAGAACAAGTGCAGGTATTTGCGTGTGGGGAGAGTTTGCTGCGGACGAAGAGAGTGACGCCGCAGAAGAAACCGTGGTACCCGAGCTTTAGCGAGCTTTGGCTGACTAAGATCCTCGGCCCATGTTATGGATCTCACTTCCAATCCCAAGGTCGTAATTGCAGCCTTCCATTGTATATTTTTTTTTTTTTTTCTTCCAAAAGAGTCATTGGGCCAATGGTGGTAATGATGAGGTGATTCTGGCTGCCAACCCCGTTCTTTTCAGGCTACCGTACGGTCGTCATGACCAAAACCCTCCATTACTCCCCTCCGTGGGGCGATGCTAGCATCATTGGAGTGGCTGGTAGCTCTGGGTCAGGCAAAACATCTCTAGCACTTGCTATAGTAGCATCTTTGAATCTTCCCTGGGTAGTAATAATGTCAATGGTGAGGGAAGAACAATTCTTCGGGGGTCACGCGACCGCATACTGACAAAATAAGGACTCATTCTACAAACCTTTGACCCCCGAACAATCAAGAGCTGCTTTTCGCAACGAGTTCGACTTCGATGCTCCGGAGGCGATTGACTTTGACATCTTGGTCGATCGGCTTCGAGACATCAAGCAGGGGTAAGATGTCGTACAGTAGTATTGGATTGGGAGACCACTACTAATAGAGCATAGCAAGGTCGCTGAAGTGCCAGTCTACTCATTCGAAAGGCACGCCCGGGTGGAGCAGACAACGACCGTTTATTCACCCCATGTTCTCATCTTGGAAGGCATCTTTGCACTACATGATCAGCGGGTAGGTGCCACCCTTCGTAAAGTCAACGATGCCGAATCTCCTTCCTAGCAGATCTTACTGACCCATTGTCTCGCACTCTCAGGTATTGGACCTGCTGGACCTGAAGATCTTCGCCGAAGCAGACGCGGACCTTTGTCTCTCGCGAAGACGTACGTCTCTCAGTCTCTTGTGCATCACAACCCTTTAACAAAAGCGCCAGTGGTCCGCGACGTCAAAGAACGTGGCCGCGATATCGAAGGCTGCATCAAGCAATGGTTCGGTTTCGTCAAGCCGAACTACTCCAGATACGTGGCTCCACAGCGCGAAATCGCCGACATCATCATCCCGCGAGGCATCGAGAACACAGTCGCCATCGGCATGGTGTCCTCGCAGATCCAGAAGACGCTCGCCCACAAGTCCTCCCAGCACCAGCTCGAACTCGGACGACTCGGCAAGATTGCAGAGGAGTCGCCGTTGTCGTCGAATGCGCTGATCATCAAGCAGACAAATCAGGTAAATGGCATCCATACGCTGCTGATGAATCCGGAAACGTCTAGGGAAGATTATATCTTCTACTTTGATCGGATGGTAGCCATGCTCATCGAGAAGGCTGCCGACTACCTCCCCTTCCAGCCCAGACAGGTCCTCACGCCCCAGGGAAACGTTTATATGGGGCTCAGAAACTCGGCGGGAATGAGCGCGGTAGTCATCCTTCGAGGCGGCAGTGCGTTTGAGACTGGGCTACGCCGGACAATCCCTGATTGCCGGACTGGAAGGATATTGATTCAGACAAACTACAGGACTGGCGAGCCGGAGCTGCACTACCGCGCGTTGCCGAGCAGCATCAAAGAGGACGGGCTGGTGTTGCTGCTTGATCCACAGATGTCGACAGGAGGCGCTGCGCTGATGGCGGTTCGGGTCCTCGTAGATCATGGCGTGCCCGAGGATCGCATTGTGTTTGTGACGTATCTGGCTGGGCGGGTTGGGATTAATAGGGTTCTCAGCGTGTTCCCCGAGGTCAGAGCGATTGTCGCGAGATTGGGTTATGATATGGAGGATCGGTGGGTTGAGGCTAGGTATTTAGGGTGCTAATGATGAGCGGCGCCCGTATCTTGGGTTCATATTCAGATATTTATAAGAGTCCCGGGCTCGAGGGATCTGGATGAGCATGTACATATTGTGTGTTCGAGGAAACGAAAACAACCAGGGAGGCTGTTGGATTGGAAAAACTCATTTTGGATACACTATCTCATAGGGGATAGCACAATGTTATCAATCAAACGAACGGGTATCTGTCCACCACCGACGCCAAGCTCCTCATCATCCCCTGGGGACTCCACGGGCAGCATTTTCACAGCGCCGCTCAATATAGCTCCTTTAGATTCATCCACCTCATCTAGCTCCTCCATGGTGTCTGGGTCAGCAAGACTGATATAGTCCACTTCAAACCTCACCCTCTCCTGCGGTTCGAGCGCTTCCTGTTCCATCAGCACGCCATCCGCATGCGCATTCGCCGGCCAAAGGATATCTCCTCTTTTCCGCTTGCCATCATGGTATTGTGACTCGGCCCGTCTCAAGGCCTGGTTCAGCACGATGCCCACAGCTCGTCTTCGAGCGCCCAGATACACGTTCCGAGAAGACATGGCTAGACCATCCCCTTCTCGCTGCGTAGGCCCTATCCTGACCTCGGTGTCCAAATGAAAATCTTTGACCAAGCGCTTGATGACCACAGTTTGTTGTATGTCCTTTTGACCAAAATATACACGCTCAGGCGCACATATGTTGAACAATTTCATGCACACGGTAGCTACACCGCGGAAGAACACAGGCCGCGAAGCACCCTCGAGTAGCTGGCCTAGTGGACGCATTTCAACAAAGGACCCCACACCTGGTATGCTGCTGTCCGGAGGGAGCGTTGGGTACATGGTCTTGGTGTTCGGTGCGAAGATGGCAGAGACCCTTCCCGCACCCGACTTTGCCAGTTCCTTGTCCAACGATTCCAGCATCGCCAGGTCGGTCTCCCACGTCTTCGGATACGACGCTAGGTCTTCGTTCAGTCCGAACTGTGTTGGATTCACGTATACGGTCACGAAGACATCGGTATTCTCGGCTGCGGCTTGTCGGACGAGGGAGAGGTGGCCGTCGTGGAGGGCGCCCATTGTAGGTACCAGTCCAACTGTCCGCTTGTTGAGAAGCAGGTCCCTCCGGTAACTACGCAAGGGTGCTACATCGTGGAATATGTGTGTGGAGGACAATAAGCGCAAAGCGTGGGATGCGGAGAAGTTGCGGAGGGCGGGCTTGGTAGGTTGCCGGACAGAAGTACGCCCAGGAACCTTCCCAGCAAAGGCCCTTAAGCTGAAGACTGTGGTATGTCAACGCAGAGCACCACGCCAGAATCCGCAAAGAGGCATACCCGCCGGAAGTCTTATACTACGTGCCATGGTGGAAGACGTCGCATGCGTGTGGGAATGCTCTCAAGGAGATGCGCGATGGTGAAGGACTTGATGGAATGATCCTCCTGCGACGAGTGAGTCGGAGAGATGACTGCACGAAGCCATGCCGGTCAATTGACAATCGCAATGGGCATAATGGACCTCAATCTGCGCGGTAGTCGTGGAAACGATCACGTGCCGGTAGCCGAAATGGGCCTGCACGGGCCTCCTGCGCGGGACTGCCTGCGCCTTCCCGTCTCCAAATTTATTTCTTCACTCGAGTCTCGAGCTTCAACCTCCACCACGCACTCTCGAGGGTCGCGTCGCGCAACCAACACACGCTTGGGGTAAGTGCACTTTCATGTCTTTGGCATGCCGTCCTACCTTCATGATTGATATCTTCTGAACTTGTTCCGGTGATTCTTAATGAGCAATCGAACAACATGCACCACCGTCTGATCTGGATTTCGTCGCGTCTGCACAATCAACCCTTATCTTTGGGACAAAGCTGACGTCTTGATATAGTGTAGTCCACATGAAGCCAGGCGAAGCTCTTCCAGGAGTGTGTAGCGAAGCTTGTCGGTAGTACCTTGCGAAGGCTCATCAAAGCGGTGCCTCGTCTTCCCCAGCATACTTCGTATCTGAGACCCGCAGTCTCGCAGCACGTCATTTCTAGCTCCCATGTCAAATGACTCTTTCAGCAAATTCACCTGGGCAGCCACGGCGTGCCTGGCCTTCTAGTAGAATCGCGCTTCCACACTTTCATTAACCGCAATAGTTCCCCCAGAACTTCAGTCTACAGGCTCAGTAAGTCCGAGTTGCCCTTTCCCTTGTTGCCCCTGCGACCTGTGTTCTATGATGATCACGTATTATTTCAGTTCTGCTACTGAACTCAAATTGAAGACAACATATACCAGCTTACCTTATGTCTGATACACACCTTGCTTCTTCTTTCATCGTCAGTCAATCCAAGTTGATACTTGCTGACCCATGATAGCTTTCTCTAGCCAGTACTGTTCGGTTGCAACTACTACTGTAAGTAAATTTCTTACTTCCTTGTTCGCCAGGATGAAAACACAGTTATATCCATTCAACGAGCTCTACTTCCGGGTCACCCTCCCGCACTCTACTAGTCTCGGCTGGAAGGACGAGTTGTGGAGTTTTGCCAGAGGCTTGTCCGAAGGCGCATAATTGTGGTCTTTGAGCTGAGGGGTGAGGAGGTTCGTCTTGGACAGCCTCAACCTGAAGCCAGGCGGCGGAGCATGACTAAATCGGCTGTTCTGAGCACACGCTTTGCCCATGTTGCGTCGCGATCATCGTCTGGCCGGCCAACGCTGACTTGTTTGCACAGGACTCTTCTACATGCGTAGTGTCTGCTACAGGAGTGTGTCCTGGTTTGCTGGGTCGCTGCAATGGACGAGCATAGCGAAAGCCTCAAACAGGTCCTGCTCTAGTACCTTGGAGTCACTTTGATACGGTCAGGACAGCTGTATGGACGATAGGTGAGTTGTTGTTGGCTGAACGGCAGTACCGCTCAATAGTCCGGTGGTCACGTCGGCCTTGGGACAAGGACACGAGAGTACCAATTACATGCGGCGGCTCCAGATAGATTAGTAACGAAAGCGAAAGGCCCAGCGCGCTTTTCAGATGCCACCCACGCCTTGTGTCTCTGCGTGCAATGCCCGTTCCTGTAGTAGCGGGACGTGTGTCATCATTGGTGTCGCGATAGACCATAAGCAGCGAGCTGATACGAGAGCTGTGAGAAAGGGGCGGTCCTGATTTGGGGACTGGAGAGATCAGTAGCTACGCTAGCCGAGTAGTGATGCAATGGACGTGTTCACAGCTTGTTGATATCGGTTGCTCTCTTCTTATTGCGATAAGCGTCGTGATATACGTGCCGGGCTCGCATCTGCTGTGTTCTGAAACGTTGGTGCTAGTCGCGCTTGGCACTCGAGCGTCCGGTCTCGTTACAACCCTCCACCAAGCATTGCTCCTCAACGGCCCGCCCTTTGCGCAATCGTCACGCCTGCCGCAGCTACCAGTCTCTCCGCTGCACGCCACTTGAGCCTCCCCTGTAGTGAGTGTGGCGGCTCTTCGGGTGCGCGCCAGCTGGGCCTCTCTGGACGACTACGGTGGCCTCATTTAGCGAAATAAATCGCCAGCCAAGCGTTGTACGTACGCCGTCCGCACCACCCAGCAGCCGTCGAGCCTCGAGCCTCGAGAGCTCTCTCTTCCATCCGCCGTGACCGCAGCCGCCCTCGACTCGACCGACCACCTCACCCTCTCGTGCGCCGTCCTGCACCAGTCCGACCTTTGTCTGCCGCGCGGCGATCTGGCGGGTTGCGGCTAACCGGGGGTGCCCAAGGGATACATCCACAGGCCCTTCGAGGACGCCTCTCTGGATGCTGCCCTTACATACATCATCGCCCAAGGGGAAGATGCATCGCCATGCCTATTCGAACGGGCAAGCTGCGTATCCGTCATTAGGCGGGAACGGCACCTTTTCCATCGAACCTCACAAGTACGTGTAGCCTCCGCCATGTACAATGCACGCCTGCCGCCGCATCTCCCGCCGTTTCTTCCCTGCCATGGCGCGAGACCGCTCAATGCTAATTACTACTGTCGCTGCAGATTCCAACCGCGATCACAGCCTGCGCTACGGCGCCGGAGACAGCTGATACAACGGCTATTGCTCGTTTGCTCCGTCTTCTTCACTGCCCTGTTCTTCTTTTTCCCAGATCTGCGGCCGAACCTAGGCTCAGGCCCTCTATCCTACTTGACCGCTAGCGAAGACTCACAACTTGAGACTGTCCGGTACTACGATCTCAACAATGTGCAAGGCACCGCAAGAGGCTGGGAGAGGGAGGAGAGGATACTGTTATGCGCCCCGCTACGAGACGCCGCGCTGCATCTACCCATGTTCTTCAGCCATCTAAAAAATCTTACCTATCCGCATAATCTTATTGACCTCGCGTTCCTGGTCGGAGACTCGAAGGACGATACTATCACCTTGTTGACGAAAAATCTCAACGACCTGCAAGCGGACCCTACTCCGAAGCAACGGTTTGGAGAGATCTCGATCATGGAGAAGAATTTTGGGCAAAAGGTCAACCAGGATGTCGAGAGCAGGCACGGGTTTGCGGCACAAGCTGGGCGACGTAAATCTATGGCGCAAGCAAGAAACTGGTTACTAAGCGCCGCTCTGCGGCCCACGCACAGCTGGGTATACTGGAGAGATGTAGACGTGGAAACTGCACCTTTCACGATCTTGGAAGATCTTATGCGTCACAACAAGGACGTGATTGTTCCCAGTAGGTCTACATTGGATGGACAGCTAGACTGAACGCTAATCGGATGCGCAGATGTCTGGCGACCCTTACCTGATTGGCTCGGAGGAGAACAGCCGTACGATTTGAACTCGTGGCAAGAGTCGGAGACCGCATTAGCGCTAGCTGATACCTTGGACGAAGATGCGGTCATTGTGGAGGGTTACGCAGAGTACGCGACCTGGAGACCGCATTTGGCCTATCTACGTGACCCCTACGGCGACCCGGACATGGAAATGGAGATTGACGGAGTTGGAGGTGTCAGCATTCTCGCAAAAGCTAAAGTGTTTCGCTCGGGCGTGCACTTCCCTGCGTTCAGCTTCGAAAAGCACGCAGAAACTGAAGGCTTTGGAAAGGTGAGCTCAGGTTTGCCCAAGTAAGGTCTTCACGGGCGCTAACAGCAAGTATAGATGGCTAAAAGGATGAAATTCTCTGTTGTTGGTCTTCCTCATTACACGATCTGGCATCTTTACGAGCCAAGCGTTGACGACATCCGCCACATGGAGGAAATGGACAAAGAACGAAAAGCAAAGGAGGCTGAGGAGGCTGCGAAGAAAGAGCGTATGGATAAAATCAAGGATCAGTTCGATGTCTCAAAATCAACGGATTGGGAGAAAGAAAAGGCAGAAGTGCAAGATCTGGTTCAAAAGGCCAAGAATGAGGCAAAGAAGGAGAAAGATGAGCAGAAGCAGAAAGCTGACGAGACAAAGGAGGAGGCGGAGAAGGTAGCGGAGAAGAAGGAGGAGGAAGTAAAGGCAGCGCCCGTTGTTCAGAAGAAGGACGAGAACGTTCATGAAGCACGTGGGGAGGACGAGAAGTCAAAACCACAGCCAGTGCAGTAGGTGCCCGTATGCCAAACTCTCGGCCTACAACAGACTAACACGTGGGTTAGACCACAAAATGAGGCAGCATAAGTGCCTCTACGTATCTCCTTGCTTTCGACGACGACGATGAGGATCTCCAGCGAATGGGACAAACATGGTCCTTTGCATATCATTTTAATCGATTCTAAAAGTACGTTCGGTCCGGGACTGTGAGACAGGAGCGGACGTACGGAGCCGGCCTCTTCTCCAGGGTTGTTTTTGATGGTTTGGATGGCAACTGAGAGCTTCTCGCTCTCTCCGATTGGCGTTTGGCACAGCTCCGGGCGGCTTGCAATTGTACATATATTAGACAGCTCCTGCATCTGAGGCGTCGCGCTTGTTTCGAGGACAGAGCACTGCGCTTGTACCAATACCACAGCATTTAAGGTTCACTCTTGCAATCACTGTGTAAAGGGCAGCGAGCACAATCCTCGAGGGAGTGCAGTCCACCCTGTGATGTGTCGTCAGCGGACATGTGGGTGCGAGCCAGGGTGTCCAAAACTCTGGCTTGGCGTGAAACCTCCACGACGCTCGCCGGAGTGTATTGCTTGATGCCTGATGACGCAGACCCACTGCCGCAAAGGACACATTGGCGACGACCGGGCAACTCTGGTCTCTTTTCCAGGCAGCCATCGAGGACTAAAGCATGCGTTGTGCTAGCTGCGCTCGAGCCTGATCGTGACATGTAGCCCTCTCTGACCCTACTCAGTCCAGCATACCGCGGCCACAACCCACCCGAGACCCGCGAGTGCGCTCCAGATATAGTGCCTCAAACATGTCCCTCCACGAGAGCGAGGGCTCGGTCACGGACACGCTCCAGGATGCCATTGCACGCCCCGATCCCCGCCCCATCTCCGTGGCCGTCAATCCGGTAGCTCTCGTGGTCACAGAATGCATAACCGTCACGTCTGCCATGCGCAAGCATGCGCGATGGGCCCACTCTTCCGTGGCGGCCATACTCGGCGGTTCGTCGAACAAAACACCCGCCATCGCTAGGCGAGATCGAGCAGGACAAGGCATCGTGAGCAGCGGAGACCAGGAGGAAGCGGTGCCCAGCCGCTGGGGTCTGCGCGGGAAGAAGGGCAAGAGTCTGCAGGACAACCCGCTGATGGCTGCTTTTGCGCGTCTCCGGAGCGATCTCAAGGGCTGCAAAGGTACAGAGCCTGCGCCTGCGACTTGGGGCAAGCTAATGCGCAGACAGACATCAGAAAGTTTGACACGCCCTCGATGCTCCATCCTTTCCTACAAGTCATACGCTCCTCGTCGACCTCCGCCCCGATTACCTCTCTCGCTCTCATCGCCATCACCAAGTTCCTGTCCTACAATATCATCGGATATGACTCCCCTCGTCTCCCGGAAGCCATGCAGCAGCTCTCGTCAGCTATCACACACTGCAGATTCGAAGCCAGCGACTCGGCTGCAGACGAGATTGTCCTTTTGCGTATCCTCAAGCTCATGGAGGGCATGATCTCAGGGCCCGGCGGGGAGGTCTTGAGCGACGAGAGCGTGTGCGAGATGATGGAGACAGGACTAAGCATGTGCTGCCAAGCGAGGCTCTCTGAGTTGCTACGCCGGTCTGCTGAGATCGCCATGGTCGCCATGTGCCAGGTCATCTTCAAGCGGCTGAAGGCCTTGGAAATTGAAGCTCCAGGCGAGTTGGAGGCCCTGGACGAAGAGCTGGAAGACATCGAAAAGAAGGACACTGTTCGGATGGACCCCACAACGAACGGCGAGAGCGAAGGAGGCCCTACCAAAGTCGAAGATCCGCAGCAACCGAGCAGCATGGAGAGAGGATTGGAGGATACTGACAGTAACGCGCCGAACCCCGCGAGCAGTACCATCGATCTTCCAGCAACAGCCGAGCCCGAGCAGCCTGCTCAGATCAAACCGTACTCTCTTCCCTCCATTCGTGAACTGTTTCGGGTCCTGGTGGACTTGCTAGATCCTCACGACCGGCAGCATACCGACACCATGCGCGTCATGGCATTGCGTATCGTCGATGTGGCTCTCGAAGTTGCGGGTCCGTCGATTGCGAGCCACCCCAGCCTGGCCAATCTGGCGAAGGATACTCTTTGCCGGCATCTTTTTCAGCTTGTCCGGTCGGACAACATGGCCGTCCTGAACGAGTCCCTCCGTGTAGCAGGCACTCTTCTAGCTACCTGCAGGAATGTTCTCAAGCTGCAACAGGAGCTCTATCTTTCATATTTGATCGCTTGCTTGTTTCCAAAAGTTGAGATACCCTTAGAGCCGGGCATCGAACCGTCGTTATACGCAGGGGTTCCGCAAGCGCCGAGCCTCGTCAAACCTGCTCCCTCACAACAGCCCAGCAGTGGACGATCGACTCCAGTGCCTGTCAAAGATAGACAGAGGCTGGGTCTCGAGGGCGGATCGCGAAAGCCTGACGCTCGAGAAGCCATGGTCGAGAACCTGGGCGGTCTGGTGCGCATCCCATCATTCATGGTTGAACTCTTCGTCAACTACGACTGCGAGATCGACCGAGGCGACGTCTGCATGGACATAGTAGGGCTTCTTTCGAGGAATGCCTTCCCAGACTCGGCTACTTGGAGCACCGTGAATGTACCTCCTTTGTGCCTCGATGCTCTCTTAGGTTTCGTGCAGTCTATTGCCGACCGACTAGACGATGAACCGGTCACGGAAGGGTATCCAAGTGCCGAACAACTACGCGAACAGCGAGCGCGAAAGAATGTCATCATTCGAGGAGCAACAAAGTTCAATGAGAATCCAAAGGGCGGAGTGGCCTTTCTCACGTCGCAAGGTGTCATTCAGGATCCTGATGATCCCGCTCAAATTGCCGAATTCGTAAAAGGCACTACTCGAGTTGACAAGAAGGTCCTCGGTGAATTCATTGCGAAGAGAGGCAACGATGCCATTTTGAGTGCATTCATAGGACAATTCGACTTTAGGGGCTTGCGTGCAGACGAAGCGCTCCGGCAACTTCTGCAATCATTCCGTTTGCCCGGCGAGTCGCAATTGATCGAGAGGATCGTCACAGAGTTCTCAGAGCAGTACTTCAACAGCGCGGAACCAGAAGACATTGCAAACACGGATGCGATATACGTTTTGAGCTACGCTATCATTATGCTCAATACCGATCAGCATAATCCGAACATGAAGCAGAAACGTATGGCTTTGGAAGACTTCAGCAGAAACTTGCGAGGAGTGAACGACGGCAAAGATTTTGACATTGAATATCTGAAAGCCATCTATGATTCAATTAGGACAAGAGAGATTATTCTTCCGGAAGAGCATGACAACCGGCACGCATACGATCACGCATGGAAAGATCTACAGATCAAGGTACAGTCTGCAACAGATCTAATTGTCTGCGAGACCAACATTTTCGATCCGGACATGTTCGCTGCGACTTGGAAGCCGATCGTGGCAACGTTGTCGTATGTCTTCATGTCAGCTACGGATGATGCTGTCTTTTCGCGTGTAGTCACTGGGTTCGACCAATGTGCTCAGATTGCTGCAAAGTACGGCTTGAGCGAGGCACTAGACCGCATCATTTCGTGCCTTTCTTACATCAGCACGTTAGCACCAGATGTTCCTCCAAGCACCGCCTTGAACACCGAGGTACAGGTTGAGCAAAAGAGCGTGATGGTCAGCGAGACAGCAGTCCGCTTCGGACGCGACGGGAGAGCCCAGTTGGCTACCGTTGTACTCTTCCAGGTCATCAAGGGTAACGAAGCCTCAATTCGCGATGGCTGGAATCACGTAAGTCTGATGAAGACCACATATGGGACATATACTAACAGGATGCAGCTTGTCCACATCATGGTGAACCTCTTCGTCAACTCTCTCATCCCTCCTTACTTCCTCGCGTTCCAAGAGACGATTGCTCTACCATCGATACCACTTCAATCGCCCGCTCAGGTCATTGATCGTGCGGATCGCCCTGCCGATACTGGCATTTTCTCCGCATTGACCTCCTATGTTTCGAGTTTCGCGAATGACGAACCCCCGGAGCCCTCTGATCAGGAGATCGAATACACTCTCTGCACAGTAGACACAGTAAAGGAGTGTCATTTCGAGGAGATTCTGGCTAACATCAGCCATCTACCTATAGAGTCATTGCGCTCGTTGCTCACTTCCTTGTTAGAACAGATACCAGAAGACGGTTCACCCAGAGTCATTGTAGTGAAGCCAGAACTACCGAACACTTCCAGTCCCCGTACAACGGGTAACAGAACCAAAGTGAATCGGCCTTCATACGATCCCAGCTTGGTCTTTGTGCTCGAGCTTGCGACGGTCCTTGCATTGAGGGACGAGGAAACCGTACGGGAACTCGCTAAAGACGTCACAGATGTGTTGACGAGCGTCATAAGGGACGCGTCGAAACTTCACTCTGTTGTGATAGCGCGGTCTGTCTATTATCTCTTGAGTCTTCTCAAAGCAAGCAATGTACGTTGAGGAATATCAAGCCCAATGCTCTTACTAGATCCCTTGCTAATGTCTCCAGGACTTCGACTTCATCCGTGCCCCAGTGCTGTTGCATACCTTTTCGAAATTCGATTCGGAGCTACTTAAGCAGTGTGCTCAACCGCTCCTGAAGGGTCTTTTTGACTGCTGCAAGGGGCCTACTGGACTGCGTAGCGAACTGGCAAGCTCACCAGACTTTTGGGCCATTCTCCAACAACTACACCGCGTCCCCGAAGCGGCAGGGGATGTCTTTCAATTAGTGGAAGATCTCACTACCTCGACCCAGCCAGGCATAACGGCCGATAATTATGAGTCGGCGATTGCACTTCTGAATGAATTTGCTACCGCTGCTCAAGTTGGCGCTGTACAAGAACAAAGATATGACCAAGCAGCTAAGAAGGGCAAGGCACAGAAGCCTAAGAAGGCTGAGTAAGACACCTCCGCACTGTTCATTTACTGAGCTAATAAACTGCAGTAGCAACGAGACTGTCGTTCGCGGTAGCAAAGCCATGACTATCGTATATCAGATGTCAGACCGAGTGCCAAAGCTCATCGAGTCATCACACCTGGAAGCTACTGAGGGTAAGAGCACGCAGCGAGCATATTGTATACAGACTAACGAAAGATAGCGTGGACTGCGTATTGGTCGCCGATACTGAAGACACTTACCCACCAGTGTCTCAACCCTTGCCGAGAGATACGCCAGCAAGCGTTCAGCTCATTGCAACGCACCCTTCTGTCAAACGACTT
Organism: Lophiostoma macrostomum CBS 122681; assembly: GCA_010405375.1. Classification (NCBI taxonomy): domain Eukaryota; kingdom Fungi; phylum Ascomycota; class Dothideomycetes; order Pleosporales; family Lophiostomataceae; genus Lophiostoma; species Lophiostoma macrostomum. Next base: position 63,372 of record MU004347.1, on the reverse strand, counting down.
GGCGTCTGAAAAGCACAAGGAATGGACCGCCATATTCAGCGAGGTCCTCTTTCCTTTAATCAAGCAGCTGTTGAAGCCGGAAGTATACCAGTCAGATCCAATGGGTATGAGCGAGACGAGAGTGCGTGCGGCGACGTTACTCTCGAAAGTGTTCCTCCACTACTTGACTATGCTGTCGGAAGGGCAAGAGCTGCTAGACTTGTGGCTCAAGATCATTACCATCATGGATCGACTGATCAACAGCGGTCAGGGCGACAACTTGGTAAGCAATCCCCAAGGTCGTATGTAAAAAGGTATTTTAACAACAACACAGCAAGAAGCGGTCTCAGAGAACCTGAAGAACATGCTACTGGTCATGTCCAACGGCGGCTATCTAGCCCCGCCAGACGAGAAGCCCGAACAGGAGGAGCTCTGGACCGAGACCTGGAAGCGCGTCAATCGATTCCTACCGAACTTCTATGCGGAGCTGTTCCCGGAGGAAGCAAAAAAACCGCCAGTCGAGCGCAAGTCGAAGGACACCAAGGAGAACACGAAGCCGGACGAGGAGAAGGCACAAAACACCGAGGGAGAGACGGAAGCAGAGGCGGGAACGGAAGCGTAATGACAGACGCCACGGGACGGCTGGGTGCATGCGATAGAGTAGGGTGACTTAGAGCTAGACAAAATAGCATCCCTTCATGTTGCACGCGATGTCCGGCGCAGATGAGATGAAGCGCGGCGCTGGCGGCGTTCGCAGGCCGCAATTGGTGGATGTCGTGCAGCATCCGCGGGGCTTGTTTCGGACTCGAGATTTGCACCCTCGACCAACTTCACGGCGACGGCTGGAGTGTCGCACGGGATGCTGACTGCACCGGCCCTTCCTGCTCACGCTGCGGCTCCCCAGGCCTCGGCGTGCCTGCTTCTGATGCTGTGGTGCACGTATAAAGGCTGACTGCACGTCAGCGTCGCGCCTGCAGCCAGGTAGAGCCTCCCCCGCGTGCCGGGATCCCGCGTAGCTGCAAGCTAGCTTGGTGCATTGCATTCAATTGTTATAACTTCCTAGGTCGAACCCAGCCTCCTCGGCCTGCAAAGGTACACACACCAACACACTCGCTACAGCTTGCTGTCCCTCGCGCGACCTGACACTCGCTCACAAACATGCGTTCGGTACGTCCTCACGCCCATTGACAGCTGACCCCGTTGCTTACCGGCGCATTCCAGCTATCTCAAGTCGTGGCCCTATGCCTAGCGCTCTTTGCGACTGTCGCTGTCGCTGTTCATACCGTGGAAGTCCAGGCACAGGACTTTGTTGATACGGTAACGAAGCAACGGTTGATGATCGTTGGTGTTGACTAGTATGACAGCCGCATGCTCCAATGGCTTTGAACAGGATTACTGACCGCACACTAGCCAGCCGGGAGGACAGGCAGGCTACAAACCCACCGAGAACAAGGATCCGCTAAGCAACGGTACCGTGTGCTTGCGGGACGCTGCTCTGCTCCAGCGCCTCGGTGTAAGTAACAATGTCTCGATTGATTTGTCAAACACCATTCGCACAGCAAGACTGACCCAGCCACCAGGTCAACACGATCCGCGTCTACAACATCGATCCCTCGCTCAACCACGATGACTGTGCCAGCATCTTCAACGCTGTTGGTATCTACATGATCCTCGATGTCAACTCTCCGCTCAGTGGCGAAAGCATCAATCGCGACAATCCAAGCAGCTCTTACACTTCAGATTACCTGACGCGCATCTTCGGAATTGTCGAAAACTTCAAAGGGTATCCGAACACGCTGGCGTTCTTTGCTGCGAACGAGGTGATGAACGATGTGTCTAGTGCTCAGAAGAACCCGCCGTACATCAGAGTAGGTCCCAGTGGTCAGTGTTGACATCTTTGTGTTGACCACATCCAGGCTGTCCAGCGAGACTTGAAGCAATACATCGCCAAGCACGCATCTCGCACTATCCCAGTGGGCTACTCTGCTGCTGATGTGCGAGAGATTTTGCAGGATACATGGGAGTACCTACAATGCGAGATTGACGGCAAAGATGACCAGTCACGGTCTGACTTCTTCGGCCTGAACTCGTATTCCTGGTGTGGCGGCGACGCTACGTTCCAGAGCGCTGGTGAGCCGTCAGCCCTTCACATACTCTTGGTGAATCTGTGTACTAATGGACCAAGGCTACAACACGCTCGTTGACATGTTCGGTAACAGCACCGTTCCAGTATTCTTTTCTGAATATGGGTGCAACAAGGTTATGCCAAGGGTCTTTGATGAAGTGCAGGCGCTTTACGGAAACCAAATGACCTCGCTAAGTGGTGGGCTCGTGTATGAATACTCGCAAGAGGAAGAGGACTTTGGGCTGGTCACGATCAACAGCAATTCCACGGTCTCCCTTGGCGTCGACTACGACAACCTCCAGTCACAGTACAACAAGCTGAACATTACGCTCATTCAATCCACCAATGCAACAGCCACACAGCTCAGCCCACCAGCATGTTCTTCCGGGCTGATCACGAACTCTGGCTTCTCCACGGACTTCAACGTTCCAGCACAGCCCGATGGTGCCAGTGATCTAATCAACAATGGTATCAAAAACCCCACTCAAGGAAAGCTGGTCGACGTTTCGGAAACCAATGTCCCTATGGCAGTGTATGGGTCCTCCGGCGTCCAGATCCAAAACCTTGCGATCCGCAAACTGTCCAACGACGATACAAACACGCCCAATGGCGATAGCACGTCTCCGAGTGGGACCGGAAGCGCGGCTAAGCCTTCGTCCACCAAAGGTGACGCGAGTATGTTGACTATAGCTAGCGGCTCTTGGGTGTTCTTGATTACCTTTTTCGCAATGGTACTGACTGTATTATAAGATGGTAGCACCCCTCCGCCTGCTCCAGTAGCTCTCAATCCGGACACCAAGGGAAACGCCAAGCAGGTCTCGCTTTGGTATCCGATGCTACTGTTGGTTGTCGGGCTACTTTTTGGATTCAGCGATCGTGTACCGGCATACTTACTCTCATTATGAGCAAAGCCGAAGAGAAGGATGCATTAATATCATCTAGATGGACAGACTTAAGGGAACTGCTCCAGACCGCATTACGGCTGGTGCTCCAATGTATATACCCCTAAGGGTAGCCTTGCTGCTCTTTTTCCTTTCTTCGCCCGTCCAGGCGCTGCTAGAAGCATTTACCACGACAGGCAGTATGTTCGGCAGATTAGATGAAGCATGGAGCTAGACGAAGATTACGATATCAGATTAATGAATAGTGGAAGATTGCACACACATCGCATATCTTTTCCGGTGATATGTAATGGCAACAAGCTTTTCCGGAAGACCCTAGGAATCGGCGTCGGACCGATGCAGGCCTCGGGATGCTTGATCGATAGCTGTTCCTTGCACGGGCTTGCAGCGCAGCCTCGCAATTCGCACACATGCCGATGACGTGCGCGGGGAGCTTCCAGAGCGGGGTTAGCTCTCTGCAGCTGCTCGTTTGCTCGGATATAGGAGCCATGAGCGATTGTATTTATCATCGTTGCGAGGGAGGGGGGATACTTTTGCGCAATCGACGGCCTAGGTTTCGTGTTTCTCGTGCTGCCTTTTCTTCTTTCCGTGTCTAGATGTCGGTTGCTCGTCGTGCGCTGCCTGCTCTCAACTCCCATTCTCGATTGCGAGGTTTATCGGTAGCTTCGTCTTCAACTTCAGCTTCAATTGCCACTGCTAGACTCTCTGTATTGGGTGGCCATCTCGCTTCTACAGCTCGTATTTCAACAGGAATAGTCGGGTCAAGAAGAATTGGCGCGAGGACAATGGCGACCAGTGTACCCAAGACGATGAAGGGGGTCATTATCGAGAAAACAGGTGGAACGGACGTCCTGCAATACAAGACCGATCTACCAGTTCCGGAACCCAAGGAGGGAGAGGTGCTTGTGAAGAATGAGTTCATCGGGGTGAATTACATCGACAAGTAGGTTCTGCCCAATATCCTTCTTTGCACCCGATTCACCCAGACTTCCTCCTCCTCCATCTTCCCTACTCAACCCAGCCTTTCTCTCCGAATGACCCCGAAGGACATACTAACAGTGGCCCAGCTACTTCCGCACCGGTCTCTACCCCATCCCCGCCTACCCCTACATCCTCGGCCGCGAAGGCTCCGGCACAATCGCCGCCGTCGGGCCCTCCAACATCCCGTCCGACCTAACGCCCTCCACCCGCGTAGCCTACATGGGCCCGTCCGCGTACGCCGAATACACCATCGCCGCCACAAAATACACAATCCCCTTACCGTCCTCCATCTCCAACGAAACGGGCGCCGCATCCCTCCTCCAAGCCTTCACCGCGCTGACCCTAATCCGCGAAGCCTACCCCGTGCAAAAGGGCGACTGGATCCTCGTCACGGCGGCCGCAGGCGGTGTCGGGCTGTGGCTGGTGCAGTTACTGCGGGCGGTTGGCGCGCGCACGATTGCGACGGCGTCGAGTCCCGAGAAGCGGGAGTTGGCGAGAAGCAATGGGGCCGAGGTCACGCTGGAGTACCATGAGGAGGATCGGGACAAGTTTGTGAAAGAGGTGGTTGAGATTACGGGCGGGGAGGGGGTCAGCGCCGTGTTTGATAGTGTGGGGAAGGCGACGTTTGATGCGGTGTTGCAGACGGTTAGAAGGAAGGGGACGGTGGTTAGTTTTGGGAATGCTAGTGGTGCTGTGGAGGGGCTGGCTCTCGCGTACGTATCTGCCCTTCTTGCTCTCCTTCTTTCTTTCTTGCCTTTTACTCATTCATTGCCCTCTTCGTTCCCCTATGTCTCGGATTCTGCGTCATCTCAGGATCAATGAATGTCTCTCTCCTTTTATACATGGCATACTAATCAGTCCTAGTCGTCTCTCAACGAAGAACGTCAAGCTCCTACGCCCCACGCTCTTCAACTACATCTACACGCGCGAAGAGACGCAGCAGTACGCCAGCGAGCTCTTCGATTTCATCACCAAGGACAAGCTCAACGTGCACATCCATAATGTGTATCCGCTCGAGGACGTCAAGCGCGCGCACGAGGATATCCAGAGCCGCAAGACTACGGGCAAGTTGCTTTTGAAAGTCTGAGAGTGGATGCGGTGGGGTTGGGAAAGGAGAAAGGAGAAAGGAGGAGGAGAGGAGGGGAGGAGGGGAGGAGGGGAGAGAGTGGGGAATGGGGGACAACAAGCATGTGCTTCAATATCGATCTAGATTCGTCGAACCGAAAGAGCGGTATTGGAATGTAGAACATGTTGAACACGTTGTTTTTGGCGTTACCAAAGAGCGTGTTAGCGGTACCGTAGCTGGTAACAAAGGCCAGTTCGTTGGCTGCTGGCTGTACTCTGGTCTAGGATATTAATCCGAAGCAATTAGATCCTTCATGTACGTTCTCAGTCATGGATTGGAGAAGATGATGACCGAAGTATAGTTCATAACAACGCCATACCAGAATGTTGGATGCTTTCTTCTATGTCTACACATTATGAAACGCTTGATGCTACCTTGCCTTCGCCAATATGATAGTTCATAGGCATCCAAAGCTCTGCAAATGCAGCTGTCGCACCGGCAAGCACCACTCGAAGCCGAGGCACGTTGCATGCCCTCCCGCCCAGATGCACACTCGTCGCCAGCCGCCCTCCATTACCACCCTATCCCTCCTCACTCCTCAAAATCATCCGACATCTCACCCTCATCCATCTCCCCATTCTTCTTCCCCTTCCCCTTCCCATTCGCATTGCCATTACCATTAGCACCAACCTTCCCATCACCCTCCTCCTCTCCAGTACCATCCAACCACTTCTTCATAAGCCGGAACCTAGGCGGTTTGCGCTCCGCCCACAGATCGTTTGGTAGCCACTTGTAGAAACTGCAAAACACCTCCTTGACCTCGTCGAGCACTATGATACCACCAGCGAGCGTCAAGACGGTAGCTTCGAGTTTCATGCCGACGAAGCACTCGGCAAGCACATCGTCTTCGATCCAGAACTCCAGCTCGCCAGTCTCATTGTTCTCGCTCTGGGACTGGGACTTGGACTTGGACTTGTTCGGAGTCTTCGACGGCGGTAGATCGTATTCCTTGAAATCCTCAATCTGCCACCTCTTGCAGACGAGTTTGCCGAGGGGTTGTAGGTTGATCTTGCGTTTCCAAGCCTCGTTCTGCTGGGCGTAGACCTCGCGGATCTCTTCCGTGGACTTGTTGATGGCTATAACTTCTAGGCCTGTGGACTCTGAGGCGGTGATCTTGAGAGTCTGGAGCGTGGCGCCTGCCTGTGTGAGGAGGTCGTATTGCTCGTCGGTGCCGTATGCTGCTACTCCGGTCATGAAGGTGACTTTGGCGGCTTCGTTTCGCATCCCGATGGTGCCGATTGCACTGTTTTCGAGGTCTTCTTGGCTCATATCCTGCGTCCAACTTGATAGGCCTGTGTATGTGCCAGCGTGAGAGCCGCCGAAGATGGTGCTTGCGCCGACGTTGAAGGGGCCCGGGAGAGAGGTGCCTGCGCGGTAGACTTGCGGGAGCTCGAAATCAGCCTTGTCGCAGAGGGCACGGGCTGCCATGAGTGAGTCTCGGTGCTCGTCGCAGACATTGTGGAAGAGAAGGTAGTTGTAGAAGGAGCGTAGGACCTGGCAGGCAGTTTTGACCTGTTTGGGATCGTGGCCGTAGTGTGCTGGGTAGTAGGATGACCTCAAGGATAGTAAGCACCAATGTCTCCAAGGAAGACCTCCACCGTCCAACAGAAACTTACAAGAAAGCCTCGGCTACACCGAAGAAGTCAACAGCCCATTTGTTCTTCTCCTCCCTATCCCACGGCACATGATGCGTAGCCGTTGCCCTTGCAATCTCTTCACCCGTCATTTCTTTCATCTCCGCTTGGCTCAGCCCACCAAACATCCTCTGCGGCTCGCACTCCACGCCCCCAAACTTCATCCACTTGTTGAAGATCTTGGCGTACATCTCATGCATGCGCCTCTTCTGCTTGAACCGCTGAATCGCGATCTCAATCCGCTCTGCAAAGGGCTTGTCCGGGTCGTACATGGCCATCTCTTCCTCTGCTTCCTGCGGGGTCAACGGGCCCTCCACATGCGTATCCTCGAATCCGGTCGGCTTGAGCATATTTTTGCTCGTGCCTTCAGGGTAGGCCTTCTTCTGCTGCGGCAGCCGAGGCACAGGATGCGCAATTTGACGCTTGGTGCGTGGATCGTACGCAATGTCGTCGTCGCTGTCGACACCGACATGGTAATCCTCGTCCAGCAAGCAGGGGCCGACGAGAGGCACTTTGCGCCATACGGTTTTGCCGTCGTCGGACACGTTCAGGAAAGTTGAGTCGCGGAGAGCGCGGATGACCACTTTCTTCTTGAAGACGCGCATCTTCTTGAAGCCGCAGATGCGCGAGATGGAGACTGGCTCGTTTTTGCGCCCATCGCAGCATTTGAGGAGGTGTAGGTCCGTGGGGAGGTTCTCGTCGGAGAAGTAGAACTCGACCTAGAGAAGAATGAGACATTGTGAAGGTGTAGGAAGTTGGTGCAGCTATCACTAGCTAAGACGAGACATTGCTAGCCCGGATATACATCAAGCACTCTGTTGCAAGCCAAAAAATCTTCCAAAGCGCTGAGCACAGAGTCTATCGTTGCTGGCAACACATTGGAATCGCAAAGTAGAGGCTGACTTACTTGACGCCGGATGGCGGGTGCGTCTGGGTGCTCCTCTTCGACCAGACCACCCACGGGTCCGCCATTGAGCTCTGGTGGAATGATCGCAGGAGAATCAACATCGGCCATTCTGATTCCCTTGTTGATGATGAGGGGAAGGTGAAGGGAGAGAGAATAGTTTAGGAATCGCGATTGCGAAAGGTGAGGCAACGAATATTATAGAGACTGAGATTGCGGTGACTGGAGAAGACAGATCGAGAGAAAGATGTTGGAGGTGAGGAAGTCACCGCACTATTCAGACCAATTCGTGAGAGCAAACGCTCATGGCGGTGTGCTCGTAGAGCATCTTCTTGAAGCGTGCGTGCTGTCGTGCAACGATGAGCAGCTGCAACGACGCGTCAGCCCATCAGACGCGCCGACACGAAGCCACGTGATCCAATACATATTTCGGGCTACTACACTGTACGCGCATTTGTGAAAACCGTGAACGTAACAGCGGTGCATCCCCTACGCTGACGTAACGATCCCCATATCCACGAGTCATGTAGCTCAGGCACAAGCCAATAGACGCAATGAGGGGTCGTGAGTCCTACTCGACGCGTTTCAGCCTCATTCACAGCCCTCAGCCCAGCTTCACTTTGCAGACAGCTTCAGCCCACTACGAATCCACAACCCTTAACCTCAGCCTACAACCACTCGACCTTCAGCTTGTCAAAGCCCAACCATAGTCACACACCATACCAACATGGCCAAGAAGCAGTTCGACCCCTCCTCCCTCCAAGCCTTCGGCAACGCAGCAGCCGGCCAGTAAGCTCCCTCTTCTACAGCCTTCAGCTTTCCTACTAACATATCCAGTGACGGTGTCCTATCCGACTCCTCCGGCGCCGCCGTCGTCAAGCCCTGCACCCCCGCCGAGATAACCTTCTACGAATCCATCGCCTCCTCGCATCCCGACCTGGCGCCCCACCTACCCACTTACATGGGCTCGCTCTCGCTCTCCGCCGACCAGCAGCAAGGCGCCGGCGCCGTCGAGTCCGGCATGATCCAGACCGCGACGGGCGTCGAGCGCCTACACGGCCGCAAGCTGGAGACAGAGTTGCATATTGTGCTCGAGAACATCACTCACGGTTTCAAGCGGCCGAACGTTCTAGATCTGAAGCTGGGCGCGCAATTATGGGACGAGGCGTCGAAGCCGGAGAAGCGGGCGCGTTTGGACGAGGTCAGCAACTCGACGACGAGTGGGAGTTTGGGGTTCCGGATTGCGGGGATGAGGACGTATACTGGGCAGAGTGGGGCAAAGGGCGTGGACGAGAAGTTCAAGGAGTTCGTAGAGGATAATGGGAGTGGGACTTTGGTGTATAATAAGTTCTATGGGAGGAAGTTCACTACGAAGGATATTGAGGAGGGGTTCTGGGCCTATGTGCTGCCGCAGGGCAAGGAGACGAGGGAATTGGAACGCGCGAGGGAGGTGCTGAGTTACTTTCTGGGTGAGGTTAGGGATATTCAGAAGGCGTTTGAGAGCAAGGAGAGTAGGATGTACTCTGCGAGTATCTTGCTGGTGTATGAGGGTGATTTGGACGAGTATGAGAAGACAAAGAATACATTGGCAGATGCGAAGCCGCAGGAGGATGAGGATGAAGATGAAGATGAGGATTTGCCCAAGTTGGCGGCTGTCAAGATGATCGACTTTGCGCATGCCACGTGGCACCCGGGTCAGGGGCCTGACGAGAATGCGATCAGGGGGATGAGGAGCACGAACAAGATTCTGGAAAGTCTCTTGAACCAGGTGGAGAAGGATATACAGTGAATACCCTGGATGGGTCCCGTTACATTGAAGCGTTTTGCATCATAGACGCATATAGCTACATACCCTCTAGCATGCCCGATTTGGCGTACAAATACATGATTGGCCCATAGATTCAAATCGTTTCTCCTAAGTCAAAAGACCAGGTATGTCTTCCGGAAATGTCCCATAAACTATAGCATTTGACGGTGTCTGTCCAGGCTGCGGTGATAGCAACCTCACCTTCTTTTTCGTCTCATCCACATCGGCTACGTAGAGGTATCCCCTCACGCTTGAGTCGCGGATGATGTCTTGCTTCTCGTTCGCAGTCGATGTAGTGACTGCTAACAGCGAGTTTTGTATGATCGAAGCAGGCGCAATGCGCTCATAGATCTCGGCCGATGAGCCGTACATACCGTCACCGTCATCGCCGGAACGGAAATTGGAGTTCTCCTCTGAAGCTACAAGCGAGGTCAGTCGTGTTCTGCCTAATGTTGCCTAGGAAGACATACCATCGATTGTCTTGAAAAGATTTAAATCGTCAAAATCCGCCATCTGAGAGTAGGGCGCGAGCGCATTGTCTCCGCCACTGCCGAAAAAGTAGGATCGAATCTGGGCTTGTCGAAGCTGCTTCATATACACTTCGTCGCGGTCTACGCAACCTCCAGACTTGTCCAGCCGGATCACAGATATTGAGTCCTCGGGAGGCCGATTCGAGTATTTGCGTGTGAGGTCGGAGTAGAGGCGCTCAGAGCCTAGGACGAAAAGCACGTTTACTGTTGCGTGTTAGCATATATCGAGCAAGGGAATAGACAACATATCACACGCACCAGAGAATTCGGAAACTATATGTTCTATGTTATCGTAGAAGCCGCCTTTGCCTTGACTGATTGCGCCCGGTGAATCTATGATAAAGCCAGCCGGTCTCGATACTTTGTCCTCCTCCAACCTTGACGTGACGGCGAGTGCCATTCGCGTGACCAGAGGCTTGAACAGCTTCCCTTCTTCCGGATTTGCGAGCCCATAGTGATACACGAGGGGCATCTTGACAGGGACAGGGCTAGGCCCGCTGATAGGACTACTCCCCCAGCCATCCTCGACATCCACAATTGACGAAAACGCAGCAGCCGTGAACGAACCAGGGACGCTGAGCATGGCTTGTCTCGGGTCGAGATTGACCACTACCGGCTGCCGTCCGCTTTTCACGGCGTACGCAGTCAGTACCTTGACCACGCTCGTTTTGCCTGCATTCTCAGGTCCAATGACGAGCACCCGAGGTCCCAACTCGCCTCGTTGTACCGCCTTGTCCCTCAGACCTTCCAGGGCGAAGTGCGCATTCGCATAGCTCATCATCATCGTCTCTTCAGCCACGTACTCACTCTCCGCGTCGCCGCTAATCTCTAGCCTGCAGCCATGCCATGTGTATACTGCGCCCTTTGTGCCCTTGAAGCTGTAGGTTGTGGAGGGGCCGAGCTCAGTACCGAAGAACTCTGCGGTGCCACTGAGGACTTTGATGGTGAGCGTGCGCGAGAAGGAGACTTCGAAACGGTACTCGGTGTTGGCGGCAAGGTCTTGCGTCCGTGTTGCGGCTACGGTAGATGTGAATTCGGTGGGCTGGGCGGGGACAGCGGAGGAGTGCAGGCCGGGGAGGGATATCATGGCGATGTGAGGTTGGTGGGTTCGGCAGCAGACCTGAGCTAGCTCTATGCCCCACACGCTTGAGGTGCGTGTGCACGTGTCGGGGTATAACTGCCGGATGGAGCTCTGGACGTAGGATTGGTATTGTTCAGTGTTGCGTGAATGCCCAGACACCCTTCCTTTCAAGCCCTTTGCCCCCTTGCTGTCCTCAACAATGCGAAAATGTTTCCTACCTCAGTCGTGGAGAATTTGGGGTAGCTGTCGGGAACCCCCACGCCGTTGAAAGCCACCTGTCGATCTGGAGCTAGCGCCATGCTACACCTCAATGAACCAGCAGCAGCACTGAAACTTGTCTCTTCACTTTTTACAACCCATTGCATGCGGCAAACCCTCCACGAACGCCGCCCGAGGATTACATGAAGCCATGAGCGCGATTCTCCCTCGCTGAGCGATCCTCCATACGTGCCAATCTCGTGCGCATTCCACACGATTTGAAGCTTATCTCGCACATTTGGGCAACTTTAGACCAAGACTCGAATCGCCCACCATGAGGCCTACGATTGGTCTCTTGACGTCTTTGGGCCTCTCATCCGTCGTCTCTGCGGCATATGACGATGGCGTTCAAGAACCGATGCGGGCACCCATCGACCCCACCAAGTACCGAGCTGCTTGCCCGGATTACAAGAATTATGCCATGCGGGTACAGTAAGCATTGCTTTCAGAGTAGGGGCTTGGATAAATGCTCATCATTCTGTAGTATGCCTCTCAGCAACGGTCCGCTCGAACTTCCCTACCAACGTCCATCGAAGCACTGTCGAACCTTCGGGTCACCATTGGTGGAACAAGTGATAGAACACATGAGCAAGCGTCTCGTTGACAAGGATCTTGCAAGACTATTCGAGAACGCATTCCCAAATACTCTAGACACGACAGTACGGTGGCACGTTGACGGAACAGCAAAGCACAAGTTCTCAAAGAAGCACTGGGATTCAGAAGCGTGGAAGGGACCTCAGAGCTTCATTGTCACTGGTGACATCAATGCAGAGTGGCTCCGAGATTCGACGAACCAGCTAGCTCAATACCAGCTCTTAGCCAAAAAGGACAAGGCGATCCACAACCTGATTCTGGGAGCTATCAATACACAGGCAGAGTACGTGATCGGCTCGCCCTACTGCAACGCCTTCCAGCCTCCTGCCCCGAGCGGGCTCAATCCAACATCGCAGGGCGACGGAGACGAGGTGCACCCAGAGTACGAGCCGTCATTCGTCTTTGAGTGCAAGTATGAGCTAGACTCCCTGGCACACTTTCTAGCCCTGACGAACCAGTTCTACGAGCACACTGGCTCTACCGAGTTTCTTACTCCTCGCTGGCTACTGGCTTTGGATACACTCCTCGAAGTCCTGCTTGCACAGTCAAAGCCTACCTTCGATGAGAAGAGCGGAGAGTATCAGAGGAACGAATACACCTTTCAACGTCGGACGAATATTGGTACAGAGACACTCAATCTCGGCGGTATTGGCAATCCTCTCAATGGAGGTACTGGCCTAATCCGCAGTGCTTTCAGACCAAGCGATGATGCCACCATCCTTGGGTACTACATCCCCGCAAATGCCATGGTCAGCGTCGAGCTCAAGCGCTGTGCTGCTATGCTCCAGAAAGCGGGCAAGAAGCCGCTGGCGTCAAGAGTCCAAGGGTGGGGAGACTCTATTGAGAAAGGTGTCTGGGAGCACGGCGTCGTACAACACAAGACGTATGGCAAAGTATTCGCTTACGAAGTTGACGGCTTCGGCTCGTCCATACTCATGGACGATGCCAACCTCCCCTCCTTACTCGCGTTGCCACTTCTTGGCTTCGTGCCAAATGATAATGCGATCTACGAGAACACGCGGAAAATGATACTACAAAAAGCGGGTAACCCGTACTACCTCAGCGGCCAGCAGTTCCGTGGGATCGGTGGTCCGCACGTCGGACTGCAACACGCATGGCCTATGAGCGTGCTCGTACAGGCTATGACCAGTGATAACGACGATGAAATTTCGAACTGCTTGGGTCTCGTGAAGAATGTGAGCTTGCTCGGCTTGGTGCATGAGAGCGTAAACGTGGATTTTGGGCGCGACTACACTCGAAGCTGGTTTGCGTGGGCAAACTCGGTCTTTGCACAAACCATACTCGATCTGGCGAAACGGAAACCGCATCTTCTGTTTGGGAAGGATGCGGAGCCATATGTGGTGGGATAGATATACAGTTCTGATAGACTTTTGGCGATTCTAGCATGATTTTGATGTTCTGTTATGCTTTATCTCGCCGTCTCGAGGTCTTGCGTTTCCGTCCCTCGGGTCAGTACCTTCAATATATCTTACAGAGTCTTTTTTTTTTTAATTATCATCTTACAGAGTCTTAATCGAGGCTAAAGAGAACATATATGGCATGCTTAACCATGCCACTTTATCTAAATTTCGGTGGCAGGTCTACGGCGCATGATCAACATCTCAAATTCTCACCTTCCTCTCACTCTAACATTCTATTTCACACCATTACTAAAAAGTACAAAAGCCTCTTACAACCCACTGCGTTTCTTTGGGATGAGACACGAACCCATCGTACTAATACACTCTACACCCCATCTTCAAGCACGTACAAGCGGCCTATATTCCGCAGTCCCCAATACAACATCGTCAACCTCGTCTTCGCTAGTGTCACTTTGTACTTCCCCAGCTTCCTCGATGGCCTTCGCGATAATGGCATCGCGCCGCTTCTTCGCCTCAACACCAGCCTGAATATCCTTACCCACACGGGCAGAGCTAGCGGTATCAGCACCGAGCTTGATATCAGTAGCAACCGGCTTGTCGAAGGGAACTGCAGCCGTAGCTCCACCAACAACATCCTGGACCTCGAAGCCCTCAGCAGCGTCTAGATGTACACTCTTGCCGCTTACGGGACTGTCTAGCTCCATACCCATACCAAACCCAGTGTCTTTGAAATCGAGATTCAGTAGCGATACCCCCTCACGCCCATCTTCTCCCAGGCTGCCTGTAGGCAGGTGATCATACCCAGCATGGCTGTACCCACCAGTGCTATGCCGACTATGCGTACTAACAGCCTCGCTGAGCCTCCTCGTGCGCTCCAAGAACCCCTTCATGCGGCTGTGCGCTGACGTCGGTGGGTTGTTGTCTGTGTGCTTTTGTAGGGGGGGAGTTGGCAGTGTGGTGGGTAGGTTGGTGGACGCAGAGTTCAGGAGCGTGGTGGAAGGCGTGCGGGATGAGGCTGGAGAGGCGTTGGAAGAGTTGGCGAGGGAGTTGGCGGAGGAGGCTGCGCTGGAGTGGGGGTTCGAGGGCGGGACTGAGGCGGAGGGGCGGGTGGATGCGGGACGGGTTGGTGGGTGGGAGGTTAGAGAGAGGGGTAAGGCGTCTGGGGTTGGTTTTTCGCGGAGGAGAGCGAGTCTAAGGGGTGTTATTAGTTGATGTGTTGGGTGGAGATTTGGAGAGAGATGAGTGTTGATAGGGGGAGAAACGAATTTGTTGGTTGAGCTCATATGTTTTTCGATACTAGGGAGCCTGTGTAGGGCGTGCTCAAGAGTGGGAACGCTGTGCCAAAGACATAGGCGTTTCATAGAGACTATGGGAAGAGTAGTACATGAAACTGCTTCACTTACTCTTCCTTCGACAACCCAGGTATTTCTAATACCTCACGTCGGAAATCTGTTAGCGAGCTCTGGCATTGGGTGTTAGCATGGAACCATCAAGTTCGAGTTCGAGTGCGTGAGGGTGAGGGTAAGCCATACGATCTCCAAGGAGTGCTTCTTCTTGTCAGTGCTGCAACACAGCATGATCCTCCGCAAATCCATCATCATCTCCTTGAAAGTCATTTTGCAATACAATCGACGAACTTTTCCCAGATCTTGAAACAAGTACAGAGAGGGTATAGCGAAGAACGCAACGCAAAGGACGACGCTCTACAAGACAAGCACAAAAGCAGCAACCAAAGTCAATGAAACAGAAGAAGAGAGGTGGAGGTGGAGAGGGTATGTCGTAGCCTTCAGACTCGATTGTCGATCATCGAGTGGATGGGATGCCAGCGGAAAAGAGGGCTCGAAGGGACTCTGGCTTTTTTAAGGGGGGTTCAGAAATTGACGCTCAGGTCCTGGTGCCAGATGAGGTTTCCAGGTTACCACGCGAGCGAGTTTCGGCATTCCTTACCTGGGAGACAATGTTAACGAGGGGTTTCATATTCTTGAATGGTAAACAGATACCCTTTTTGAGTTATGACTGGAATGTGCGCTGCTACCGTACACTTTCTACACAGATCGTTTCCGTCGATATAACTGCTGGGTGATATGAATATGTGACGAGAACTCGTGAAGAGACGTCTTGTTAGGACATTGGAAAGTAAAGGATGAACATGAAGGTGGATGGTCGGCGCAAGAGATTTCTGCTTAGGCAATCGCGGGCGGTTGTGCTACCAACCTTGCATGACACTTGCATTTTTGCTTCAGGTACGAAAACGCGTACCTAAGACGCGAATTAAGCCATGTTCCGCCTTGCTGAACTAGACTGAACTTGTGCATTTATGAGACACTAGATGCCACTTCAAAGAGCGAGGGACGATCTGGCATGGGCAGGTTTACCTCACAGCGCATTGCTACCAGATCTTGATTCTTGTTCACTAGTCGCACGAATTGTGGTAACAGTCTCATAATCCTACCAAAAGTCTGGATGAGATCACTGAACCGTCATCAGGACCTTGACGAAACAGCGAGTTGCACAACCCGACTAAAGGCCAGTCCCGCACGGTCCGGTCATGCAGTCATCTATTTCGGGTAGTCCTTGACATGATAGCTCTTGAGCTTGACGAACTGGTCAAATCCGAATTTGGACAGCGTTTGGCCCTTCCCGGAGTTTTTCCATCCTACCCAAGCAAGATCCTATCCATCGGTCAGTAGAAGTAGTAAAATCTGATGGGTAGAACTTACGGGAGCAGGATAGTCGCAGCGGTTCACGAAGACGGTGCCTGCTTCGATATCATCGATCAGCTCATGTCCTCTTGCAACGTCTTTGGTCCAGACGCTGGCCGTAAGACCAAATTCGCTGTCATTCATGAGCTTGATAGCCTCCTCGTCATTCTTGACTTTCATCACAGGAATGACCGGGCCGAATGTCTCTTCGGTCATAACGGTCATATCATGGTTGACGCCTGTCAGCAGAGTTGGAGCAACGTAGTTTCCATCTGCAGGTGGAGACTTGAAAGTCTCATTCTCTGGGGTAGCGTCTTGCGCGCCCTTCTCTAAAGCGTCTTTGATGTGGGCCTGTATAGCCTCTGCGGATCTTTTGGAGACTACAGGGCCGACGTTAGTGTTCTTGTCGAAGGGGTCTCCGAGCTTGTACCCCTTTAGGACATCTTTCATCGCGGAGACGAACTCGTCATGAATCTTCTCATCGACGTACACCCGCTCCACGCTGCAGCAGCTTTGACCGGAATTGAACACTGCACCATCCACAATCTCTTCCGCGGCCCACTTCACATCCACGTCAGAGCGGATATATGCGGGATCTTTACCACCCAATTCTAAGCCTACACGCACGGGCACTCGATCGCTTGCAGCCTCTTGAACAGCTAGCCCATTGGCAACCGATCCAGTGAAGCAAACCAGCTGAACCTGGGGTGACTTGGCAATCGTCTCGATCTGGATGAGGGAACCAGAATGGAAGACTTGGATCACGTCCTCTGGTAGCCCTGCATTGGTAAAGATACGATGGATCTGCTCGGCACTCGTCGGCGTCTGGGGAGATGGCTTCAAAATGACAGAATTACCGGCGAGCAAGGCGGGCACTATCGAATTCACCAGGGTCAAATACGGGTACTGCAGTCCAAGTCAGCAGACGAGACGATTGATATTGGGAAGTTGCCACTTGAACGTACGTTCCATGGAAACAGGATTAGCACAGGTCCGAGCGGGACTTTCTTAATATAGCGCTTGAAGCCCTTCTCAGCCTCGCCTTCGGTGTCTTTGAGCGTTTCGTCACTGATCTTGAGAAGGTAGTCGCCGCGTGCTACGGCTGTGGTGATCTCCTTGGGGGTATAGGCGATTGGGCGCCCCATTTGCTCGGTTATCTCTTTGCCTAGCTCGTCCTGACGTTCATCGAGCAGCTTTAGTGCCTTTTTGACGACCTTTTGCCGCTCCGAGAGAGAGGTGCGGCGCCATGAATCGAACGCTCGCGTGGCCTTCTCTGGGATGGACTGGAGATCAGCATCTGAGAGGCCGTTTCGTGTAATGATTGGCTTGTTGGTAACTGGAGAGATGGTCGTGATGATCTCTACTGACATGGTGGCGTGGATCTACGTGTGACCTGACTGAGTAACAAATGAAGAACGTGCGGTTCCAAGGTTGTCTACGGTACAGGTCGTATCGAGGCAGTCAATTGTTGGACCGAGACTTTCTAAGATGGCGTCTGCTATCATCATGCCGATTCCGGGTTGACTAACCGCATTGAGCCTAGCATTGGCCACTAGTTCAGTATCACCTAGGCAATTCCTCACCTCTCCAGTCTATCGCCACCAGCTGACTTTGCTATTCAATATACCGCAAACGTGATCATCACCTGCCAAAGTGCGGGGAGGTACTATGGAAATACTTCGTCTCTGCGGGGTGGCCGGTGCGGACCTTCGCTGACGAGCCCTGGCAGCCTGTACCATCAAAGCACGTGTCAGGTGAGCAATCCAGGTACCCCGCAAGACAGTGGAAGACGCGCAGCGCTGAGCTGGAATGAGGGATGGAGACACCACAATACTAAGAGCTAGGATGGTAATTTGGTCTTCGAAGCGAGCCTACTCAGTGCCCAAGGAGTAGGATGGAGATGGGGAACACATGGCTTTAATCCTTGGTGTTGGTGGGCACTCGCAGGATGCTCCTACTCACAGACTCTGGAATTTCCAAAGGATCTTCAGGAGTCCGATCCTAGGCCTGCCATACGCCCCTCTGGAGACCTTGGGCGATCCTGGAAATGGTACGTGGACCAGCAAGACGCCGAAGAGGTGTTAGGACTTCGATCACCAGAGTCTGTTCCAAGATTATTTCGTTGATAACGGGGCCCCCTTCGCTGTTAACTCCCTGCGCCTCACAAAATTCAGAGGCATGGGCAGAAGCAGGACAGATGCAACCCAACGGACGCGGTCAGCACTATGCTCTGCGCGCAATCTGTGCTTAATCCCTCCTCGATCCTCCCTGGACCTCGTCCTCCCCAGTCTCCTAACGTAAAGTCTATGAATAGTCAAGTCACATGCTAGACAAGTCGCCAGCTACTCCGTTCTGATGTCTTCGTAACGTAGCCGTAGCCGACCAAGACGTTCTCCACACTGTCTGCATGCTACTGCATGCACTGATACGATGCCGAACCAAATTTTGACAATGAGCATCTTACGTAGATGCCCACATGCAATATCATTTCCCGGAATGGGACAAATGGGACGTTTTTGGATCACGGTGTTGCCATCGGCCTCGTTTAGCTACCGATCTGGTCTGATGGCGCTCTCCTCGACTGCTAGGCTAGGGCTAGCTCGAGCCTCCAGGCTCGCTTCGCATGCGCTGCATGTGAGCTCACCTTACGTCTTTCCACGAGATTTAGCTTTGCCTTACCATCGATACAATATCGCACCGAAGGTCAGCTCATGGCTCATGACCTCACATCTTGCTCAGATTGCGATGCGACGCTTCCAACTGTTGGCAAGTGATTCAGACGGACCCACACCTGATATCTAGGATCCATCCTAGAGACCTACCAAAACCGGCCATGGAGCGTCAAGGGATTCTTGTGATTGGTTCGACTGAACAGAAGAACGGCCCCCAAAGAGAGGAGGCGGTCGTTGTACCACATTGGTGGCGATTGTATATTCGTCGCTTAAGGAAGACCGTGTATTGTACTCTATACACGAGGCTGCTTCTCCGAAAACGACATCAAGATTCTATTTGAGTACAATACCGCTCGCATGAGATGCACAACAAAATGCAGCCCGCCAAAAAAAGCCTTCCCGTGAGCCCCGAGTAAGCCCCAAATTCCAAAAAATGTCATTGGACTGAATTAATGTACTGCACACTTATGATCTGGCCTAGTGGGCTCGCTAATCCACGTCGGCCGCCTTGCTACCATCAGTAAGCTCAAGTGGCTGGCAGGATTCGACGGGCGATCCGCAACCTAGGATCCGCCCAGCTTCCCTTCTAGCTCGATGGAATTATCGCTGATGGAGGGTGTGAAGTGGCTCTGTATGGTTCAGATACACTTACGACATCCACCGCCCGGTACGTCTACCGCTTTACCGACGAACAGGTCTTACTTGTATGAGAGCATCAGCAAAGGAGCCGTCGCTACTGTACGCGAACGAACCGTTCCCTCGCATGTTGTGAAGCTAGAGTACAACCGCGGAGAAAAGCACCCGTTCCCGAAGCGGCGTGGAGCGAGATTCCACCTCGCCCCAGACTCGATTTCCGCTCGGGATTCTCCTTGCGACTTCAGATAGCTTCCCAGCATCTTCGCACTCAGCATTTGACGTCGCCTCAGCAGACCTCCTGCCTTCATTGCTTGATCATTCACAAATTATGCCACGAAGGTGTCATGGCGGCTATGATCCTGGGCCTGCGTCCTCGGAATAAGTCCTTCCTTGGGAAATTAGTATCAAACCCCTTCTCGACCAGACGACTGAGGATGCAGACGCGTCGCTCTCACGGGTAACCTTGTCGCTAGAGAGGCTTTGCCGGCTGATCGTCCGGAGGGATGTGCCCGTCAACGTAACCCAGCCTTTCCTCAACATCTATGTGGACGTTCCTGCAGCGCAATACGCCAAGCCAGCAAAAGCGCCCTCAGTTGAATGAGGTAAAGACCTAACCGTTGAAATGCGGGCGGTGCGATCCGCTGGCTTGAACAGCAGCACCGTTGGTTATCCTGGGATGGGGATCATAACACTAATTGGCGGTCGAGCCATGACTCAGTCAGGATCTAGTTGTTCAGAACAATCACTATGACCGAGACCCGCGAAGTATTCGCACTATTATCGTCAGATCCAAAAATCAGATGTCTGCTTGCTATGATCGGAGCAAGCTCTGCCGTCGAGCACGGAGGGAAGATGAGCTCTTTAGCGCAGGCTGTCTGCAGCCCCTCGCCGCCACTCGATCTTCCATAGGTCGATGCATAGGCTGGACCAGGCACGCTGACATGGCCGTGCCGTGACCTCTCATTCTTGGACCTCATATCATAGTTCGGCGTATTATAGACCAGACTTTGCGCACCAAGCCTTTTCTCCAGACCAAGTTTGGCGTTCAGACGGTCCGCTCTGCAGGTGACGACCCGGTCTCCTCATACTGTGGAGGACGTCCACAAGATGCATTACCGAGCACGATAATGAACGGCATTCTCATGCGTGCAGGCTTCAGAGCTTGACGTAAGCGATTTGTTTCTGGGGTAGCCCCGTAAACCCCAGAATTGCCTGTTCGGCAGGACGACGGATCTCGAAGCATTTTGGAAGACTCTGAGACCGATTTCATCGGCGCATCTCAAGCATTGATTCATGCTCGCCGGCTTCTTCTGGGAGAATTCTGGAGAAGAGGCTGATCCGCACAGGCTGGCAACGGGATGCTAACGGAAGGGAGTATTCGCCGGGATGGTATGACCGGCAGACGGTGGCGGGCAACGGCGGCCATGTATCGTGGCCAGGAGGCTTCGCAGGGCAGCCAGCCAGGAGAGCGACGTCTTGGGCCTCGTACTGGAGGGTACAGCGGAGGGCGGCGGTGGGCGGAGACGCAGAGGGTCCCGTGCCGTCAGCTGGTCAGTATGCTGGCAGACACACACCTGAGTGGGCTGCAAACGCCAATCAGGGAGGCTCCTGTTTCCTGATCGCCCAGGCAGTGGGCCTCATGGTGGTATGGTGGTTCGAAGGTACCAGAGGGTACATGTCGAGCCGGCATCGGTACGGTGGCTCTGGTTAAGACGGGCACATATAGGGCTGGGATGGCACCGATCAGCCAATATCAGTTTTGATTGCGGGCCTGAGCATTTTGGGGTGCATCCAAGTCAAGCTCGCGGCACCGACGATCCAGCGGCTTGTGGACTGTGCTCAACGTGGAAGCGTTGCTGCGCGACAGGGGCCTGGATGAGGAGGGT
The DNA here is from genome assembly GCA_010405375.1 of Lophiostoma macrostomum CBS 122681. Classification (NCBI taxonomy): domain Eukaryota; kingdom Fungi; phylum Ascomycota; class Dothideomycetes; order Pleosporales; family Lophiostomataceae; genus Lophiostoma; species Lophiostoma macrostomum. The sequence goes on along the minus strand of MU004347.1, from coordinate 42,173 downwards.
CCTGGTGGACTGGGGGAACGGGGGGTCTCGCAGGACTTGACTCTGGGACCTTGCACACAGCAAAGCAGGCCGTCTTCGTGCGCGCTGCCCATCTCGTTTGCGGATGCAGCCCATGTGGCCCAGCGACTTCTGACGCGCGACGCAACTAGACCCGGAGATGGGACACTTCTGCCCATGCCATCCGGTATTGGCCACCCTGCGCTTCCAAGCACCTGCAAACTGTGCTATACCCCGCCGCCGCCGCTAAGAGGCCTTGAGGCGGAGAGGACAGCGGCCGGCAGCTACTGTTATATTGTACTCAGGCACACCGCAGCGGGCAGAGGAGCGTTGCTACGACAGACCTGCATACTTCTTTTGACGACATCCACCCAGCCCGGCGCTGAGCATCTCCCTTTCTGACGCCCTCTGCCAGCCCAGCCTCGACCCTCTTGCACACACCACCTTGCCCGGCCTGAGCTCGCTGCTGCTGCTGCTGCTGCTGCCATTGGGCCCTCTCTCGGTGTCGTGACGTTCAATTGTGGCCGCGGCCGCGACGGACGCTAGCAACATGATGTCCGCCAGTCTCCACCAGTACACACCGGCGTTCAGCCATCTGCCCACGCCGAATATGGTCGACCAGCACCAGCACCTAGCCGCACAGCACATGGGCCCGTCGCCGCTCGACACGCTGGCTCACACCTCGCAGTATGCGGCGCTGCAATTCCACCAGAACCGCCATGTCCTGCCCAATGGTGGCAAGGGCATCGTCAAGCAGCACCGCATGCCGTACGCGAACGGACCCATTGCTGCAGCCCCCCGCGACCAGCGGACCGCAATGCTTCACGAGCGCTCTGGCCGCGGCTCTGCGACCTCAGGGCCGGTCCGCCGCCGCATCAGCCGTGCCTGCGACCAGTGCAATCAGTTGAGGACCAAGTGTGACGGCAAGTCGCCGTGTGCACATTGTATGGGTAGGTAGCACTAATAAGCTTCCACCAAAGCTGCCCTGACAGCTGTGGCGCCGTGCAAAAGCAACCAACGCTAACCCCGCCACAGAGTTTGGTTTGACGTGCGAGTATGTGCGTGAACGTAAGAAGCGCGGCAAAGCGTCAAGAAAAGATATTGCACAGCAGCAGGCCGCCGCGGCAGCAGCGGCAGCGGCAGGCACTGCGCCGCCATCGGGGGACTCGACGTCAGGCAGCCCGCAGTCACGCACCCACGGCTTCGCAGAGGACCAGAAGATCCCCGAGCAAGCACAGAACGGCCTCGAGACAGAGCAAAGGCCCCTACCTGACCTCCCACCCCCGAGCATTCCCACCCCCGGGCGCTCGGCGAGCATGGCCACTACCCGTGGCATGGATGGCAATCCGATGTACCAAAATGTGGCTCCTATCTCGCGGACCATGAGCCTGGGAGCCATTGATGGCCTTCCTGAGAATGGCGTTCACCAGATGCCAGTCTCTAACGACGGGATGGGCCCCATGCAGCCCCCCAGACTCCAGACACAGAACCTCCAGATGCACACTCCCATTCCGGAATACGCCTCCATAGACGACTTTCATCGCAACATGATGCACCAGTCTCCGCATCCCATGATGCAGAACGGCATGCACCCGATCATCCCTTCCAACGGCATGCCCGAGTATTCAGACAGCCCGTACTCCATGATAAGTCCCCAAAGTGCACAGGGACCACCCAACGCTTTCAGAATGCCAAATGCAGAGTCTCCGTTGCCAGGCTTCATTGGTCATTCACCCGTCTCGGGCTCTCCAGGCTGGCTGTCATTGCCTTCTCCGTCTACTACCATGTACCCCAGCGCACAACACTCTAATACGCCCCAACAATTACGCTTTCCGGTTCTGCAACCGCTGATACCGCATCTTGCTCATATCATGCCTGTCTCTCTGGCTTGCGAGCTACTCGAGTTGTACTTCCAAAGCGCTTCGGCTTCTTTCATGCAACCTGTGTCACCCTACATACTTGGATATGTGTTCCGTAAGCACAGCTTTCTACGACAGAATAACCCGCGGGTGTGCAGCCCAGCACTCCTTTCGAGCATGCTTTGGATTGGATCCCTGACAAGCGAATCGCCCTACCTCGCATCGTCCCCATCCGCCCGGAGTCAGCTGTCCGAGAAGCTCCTGAATTTGACTATCAGTCTGCTAAAACCGCTCGTGCATGCGTCTCCGGGTGAGGACGCCAGCCCTACATTCAACAATACCGTTATTGGCGGCGTTACACTTGGCAACTTTGGCATGGGAGCACAAGAGGCTGAGATTGGCCTGCCGGGCGCACCAGGCGGCTTGGATGACGTCGCAACCTACATGCATCTAGCCATTGTCATCTCAGCGAGCGAGTACAAAGCAGCCAGTCTCCGATGGTGGAACGCAGCATGGGCCTTAGCGAGGGAGTTGAAACTAGGCAAAGAAGTGCCACTGACACCCCCGCCAGAGGGCAACGAAGACGACGATGCGCCTGGAGAGGTCGACATGGATCATATTAACCCACACGGGCAGAACAACCCTATAAACCTCACAGAGGAACAACGCGAGGAACGCAGGCGTATATGGTGGCTGCTTTACACCGTAGACCGCCACTTGGCTCTATGCTATAACAGGCCGTTGTCGTTGTTGGACATTGAATGCGACGGCCTTCTTCAACCGGTAGATGACTCCCTCTGGCAAGCTGGCGAATTTTACAATGGGGACTCCGCTCAATCTTTCTCAGATCCAAACTCCCCATACCTTCACCGACGACGAGGTCCTATATTCGAGTGCACCGGACACACCACCTTTGGCTTCTTTCTACCTTTAATGACTATTCTTGGAGAAATCGTCGATCTCAACCACGCACGCAACCACCCGCGCTTCGGCACTCGATTCCGCAACGGGTCTGATTGGGACGATCATGCGACTGAGATCACGCGACAGCTTGAGGTGTACGGAGAGACGTTGCAAGAGCTCAAGGTACGAGCCACTAATGAAGCCAATGCTGAAGCTCACGAGCCAATTCACCCGGGTACTCCTTCAGCGAGATCCGTCAACTCCTCCACCTCAAGAGCTCAAGAATATCTTATGCGCGCCAAGATCGTTGCTGCGTACGGCACCCACATAATGCATACGCTCCACATACTGCTAAACGGGAAGTGGGATCCGATCTCACTTCTGGATGATAACGATCTTTGGATATCATCGCAGTCGTTCATTGATGCTACAGGACATGCTGTAGCAGCCGCCGAAGCGCTCAACGAGATTCTCGAATATGATCCGGATCTTAGCTTCATGCCCTTCTTTTTCGGCATCTACCTCCTGCAGGGAAGCTTCCTCCTACTCTTGATCGCGGATAAGTTACAGGGTGAGGCAAACCCAAACGTCGTCAAGGCTTGCGAGACGATCGTGCGAGCCCATGAAGCTTGCATTGTGACCTTGAACACGGTCTACCAGGTAAGGCGATCTCTCTCCTTCTGAGGCTTTGCATGGCCCCCTGTGCGGCGTGGGGTGAAGCCACGTGGTTCGATTTATCACCTCAGGCACAATGTTCGCAGCACAGTTTTGCGACAGCCTCCGTTTTCATTGCCACAGTTTCCGGATACTCCAGAATTTCCAGTTTTTCCGAAATGAGTTAGATCATGCTAACCAAACATCTGCAGCGAAATTTCCGGAAAGTCATGCGGTCTGCATTGCAGCAAGTCCGCGGAAGAGGAATGGACGAACATGCCGAATTGGCTCAACAACGCCGCCGTGAGATGTTGTCACTCTACCGGTGGAGTGGTGACGGTACAGGGTTGGCCCTCTGATTACAGCACACCCATTTCGCCTCATTCCGCATTGAGTTTTCTACTGCACTATATTCACTCCTCCCTCTGCAACACTTCTCCAACCATGACAATTGTGCGCTTCATGGTTGCGGACGCACAAATATTGTTTATTGTTTACATTACGGCCTTATGGCCTTATATCAAGAGGTCGCGCTAAGCTGCTAGGACTGGGTCGGTGTTCTTGGTTGGGCTTCCATTCAGGGTTCACGGTCGGGGGTATGGTTGGTTGCTTTTCACGTATATGGTCCCGCATGGCGTTTTTCACATACCTACACTTAACAAGTTGGTTTTTTTTTCTCGGGTTGGCGGCACGGTCTATCGATTGGTTTGCGTCATTCATCACATCCCCCTTTTACTCGTCACTCTATTCCTGCGCAAGCGAGGCGTCCTGAGTTGGACTCATCGTGCTTATACTTTTCTTCTTAACCCGGGGCATCCGGGCCATATACCATTGCACTTGTTGTCTAGTCAAAAGCGATTCTATAGGATAGGCCACCGGGCATAGACTGCGGTCGCATCAGCGATCCTCTAGCCGCGGCAAAAGCACCCAAAAAAGTTAAAGCTATTCACATACTTGTCGATAACGACGACGGCTCGCTTCGCATCGTGCTTTTGTTTCATCAGGACTGGTACTATAGCCAGGTTTAATGTTTCAGATCAGACGTCGACGGTCGACCTAACCCAACCCTCGCCTTAAAGGCCCGCCACCACGAGCACACTGTCAACCAACGGACCCACGCTCGCCATCATCACATCACACACCCCTTTTACTTGCGGAGATATTCAACAAGAGACCCCGGAAGTAAGCGCGCGCGAGCGGAGCACGGCGCAGACTCGGATGCTGTGCTGATGTGCAGACTACGCCGCAGAGCCGAAGACGCGCTCTGCTCACTCAGTTCCGCCTCCACAGACAGCAAACCTGGGTATCCGCTCGGCCATATTGCGACACTTGTATCGCTGGCCCGCCCCATTGACGCGAAAATGCGGTCGGAGAATAATATGACATATTGAACAGAAGGCCTGCGAATTGCCAATACATTCGAATCTTAAAACCACGCGGAGTAGTTTCGGGATCGGGGGGGTGGCAATGAGGTAACTACCGTCCAGAGGGCTGAGACTCGCCTGGAGAATTGTCGGGCAGAAAGGGGGGGGGACGTGCAAAGTTGGGACGCGATGCAGGAATTGTGGGAAGAGTGACTTGCTGGTACTTGGTACCTGGGAAGGAAGAGGGCCCATCTGAGACGCGTGATAAAGTCCCGCTACCAAACATGTCCCCCATCACTTTTCATCTGACTCGCCCGGCTTTGCCTGCATCTCTTATCGCGGATTATCGATCACATCACGGGACGTAAAACAGTTCGCATTCAGCCAACAAAGTTCAAACATGGCCTTTCCATGGTTCGGCGGTGTGTTCAGATGGCCAGCTCAGTGTTTCAGATGCTCGTAGACAATTGCCAGAAAGCAGGGAAAGGACTGGTGACTACCACACCGTTTGCGGATCATATCGCCCGTCTCCTGCAAGACAACCATGGTTCAGGCTTGGCAGGGCTGGTTGGATGGTGGGCTCATGTATGTATGGAAGGTGTCAAGACGGAGTGGACAGCAATCGGCGTGCTGCAGACGGCAGGTGTAGCAGCAGTCTGCTATGCACCCCAGATTCATATCAGTACTGTCTTTGGCTGAAGGCCCGTCTCTGCAGTTGTCCAGGCCATGCGCACTCTTCCCCACTTCGATGCTGGCCAGCTGTTCGCCGGGTGCTCATTATGCTGCGACAAGAAGCCAGGTACTGTACAGACCAAGTTCGAGTCTCATGACTTGTCGTCCTTCTCGCTGGTACTCTACGCGCCCGCTCGTTCGCCAGAGAATCGCAATTGTGTATGTCGGTCGACTGTGGTTGCAGACAGATACCCAGTTTCATCTTAATGCCCCTCTGTTAAGATGCGCTCTCCTCAACACCCTCTCGTATCGTCAAGGCACGGCACCAAAACGAGTTGAGCCATGCAAGTTGTTCTCGCCCAACAACCCTCAAATGCTCTTACGAAGAATATCAAGCCTCCACATACGTCTTGAGCACGGAATATACTCGGATCCCCATCCCCTACCCTCCGGTCCGCCGGGGGTACAGCAGCAACAACAAGGTCAATCCAGGTAGAGCGATAATCGTTGGTGACACCGCAGTACGGCAGAGCTAGGTTCAGCTACCGGTGGTTACCTAGCCCGCCAACTGACACCTGCCACTAGCTACCCTCCACATTCTTCTCCGCAGTTACCAGCTTCTTCGAAGGGCGTTCAATGAAGATTGTTATTAACATAGATGAATTGAGAGGCCAAACCTGGGATGAGACCTGCGACCCCACAATCCTTCTCGCTGCACAGCGGCACGGACGTGAGCACGCGTAGAATATTGCACTTTGACTATTTGGAACTTTGCCATTCCGCGGATCTTGGTAACGCAACGCGAATGCATGTTTTTGAAGCTCGAAATTAAAAGTGGAAAACCTGTGATGAACCTGCTGATGTACAAGGCTGTGATTGGCGACCAAACTAAGGAATTACGATCCGAATATGCGGTAGGAATTGAGAGCGCAACGACAAACGGGTCCGTTCTGCGACGTGATCGCCCGCGACCCGTCGCGTTAGCGGCCTTCTAGAACCGGTTTTTAATTAAGGTATGGCGTAGTTTTGACCTGGTCCTGAGGCCCTGAGGCCCTGACGTGTACGTAGCGCCTTGGTGTGACCGTGTCACCACAGGGTGCGAAGTCGGCCTCAGCCAAGGCTATGGTTTGGCTTGACATTCTCGATGGCTTGAAGGATTCCGTTGAGGCTTACATCTTTGGTGCAAGATGGTGCGCGTCTTCATCCATGGAGGCGTCAGGTCCGTGGGCCAAAAAAGGATACGAACATCATCGCGCGCCTACGATCGCATCACGCACGCGATGCTAACGTCCAGCAACTGTACTCGACCAGAAGCAGAAGCGAGCTACAGGATCTGCGCTTGTACATTGTGGGGAAAGCAGAGAAAATAAGGTTGGGCTGCTAGGGTACAAGGGTACCTGGTCCGTTGGCTGAGCGAAGTACCTCGAAGTAGCTTTGGTATACCTCGTCCTGGTCGTTCGCCTGCGCCATTGGGCGGGGTTTGGAAATCATGTGAGGCCAGAGTCGAGCTTGGTGAGAGGAATGGGTCCCTGGTGATCTGTCGTGTGGATGCTCAACCGTTTTGGGGAACCTGTTCGTATGTTTAGGCTAAAGAACGGGGCTTGTGGTGGACGTTGCGTGAGCCACAGCTATAACAGCCCTCTGTTAAGCACTTCTCCTGACCGCCTAGCTGCTGCGGGTGGCAGAACGAAATTCCAAATCCTTCGTGGGTACCTTTGTGGTGACTATGGGGAGCAGCGAGAAAGCCTCTTCGTGTCGATATCCTCCTTCAGTGATGGCTGAGGGCCGTTCCGCTGGATGAGGCTGCTTACTTTGCGTCCGATGCAGGACTAAAGGGATAGAGCTCGCGGAAGTCTCCACCGTAAGCCGCTGCATCATGGCGACGATTCAAGTCAACGACTATCCTGCCTTGATTCTGAGGTACGTCGTTCGCACGATCGTTCCAAGGGCCGGTTACATTACTAGCTTGGTCGTTACGCACCAAGGCATAATGACCAGTGCCAGTTGGCAAGACAGTCGCAAACTTTTACTTGAGAGTGTGCTCAGGGCACAGTACGGTCGTGGCGCTAGCAACTATCGACATGGGGTTCAAGACGTCGTCGACCGGAATGGCTGCTGGTGTATGATAGAACGCCATCTTTTAGTATCGGAGTGGCCGAGTTCTGTACTGCTTCCGAATTAGGCCCCCTCTTTCAACCAAATTTGCGCCAGGTAAGGAGCGAACGAACGCGCATGCGCATGTGAGATTTGGCGATACAGAGGGCGTTCTTGACGCTGCACATATGCAGCCGATCACGACAGTATCTGTACGGTGCCCTGTATGTGCATGATGCCACTCTCTTTCCGGCTGCCTGCACGGCAGCGAGCGGTCCGCTAATGCAGTGTAGGCGGCAGCTGTTCGTATCAGGACGGTACTTAGATACCGCAGGTGTAATTCAGCCAATCAACTCTTGAGGCCCCGAACATTTGTGGTGAATAAAAAGTCGCATGGTCTGGATGGCGCTTGCCGGGTGTCAGTTCGCTTTCAGCTTGTCCTCCGAGAAACCTGGTCGGGCTACGATCATATCTGATCTCGGGATCGTGTTAAGACACGTACGAAAGCTGCGGCCGAAAAGAGTATTCAAGAGTGCAACCGAGAAATCATTACTCAATTCCAAGATTCGGCAGTTTCACTCAGTACATCATGATCCTACCTTTAGTTCTCATTGACCACATCGTCTTGAAGTTGTAAGAGCGTGGCCGCGATACACTTGAATCTTGGACCACGGGAAGCTATCGGACCGTGAACACATGCTCTCTCCGGCTTCTTCCATGCCGACCGGCTCTTGTCCTTTGATGAACCAGGTCCATATTGACAGGGCCAGAGAAGGCAAGCGGTCGTTGTAACCCGTAGCAGTTCGATCATACTGGAGTTGATAGATCTCAAGCTATAATCGGCAAACCGTAGTAATAGCGGGGATGACGAACTATGCGAAACGCATCAAGGGACGGATGGCGTCTGCGGCCAACGTGCCGACCCTGTCGTCGAGTCAGGCGGCTCTAATCCGATCGCATAACGCAAAAGCCCCCGACCAGATGAAGAATAGTACGATGCGAAGCCTTTCTTAACAGTCATGTACTAATGGGTCAGGATTGAGGAGGCCGGCCCTGTCGGCCATAGGTATATCAGACGTTCGAGAAGCTTTCTACATCAATGCCATCCATCCTATTGGTGTTACTTCATCTAAGGGAATGAATTTACGGCATAATCCCATAGCTTCGAGAGATGCCACCTGTGCTTTAGATTGTGGGGGATGTGAGTGGAAACGCCAGGGCCTTTCGGTATTGTTGCTCCGCATTGCCAAGTTTTGATCCCTGGCTGCTGTGTTCATGATGAGTGCTTCCTGCGTAGGGTAGACACTGCGACATACGTATAGTATTCCATGTGGTAAAGACAAGCGATGATGTTCAGAGTGCAATATCGATAGTAACATGAGTCGCGCAGTCGTTACGAGGTATTCCAACCGAGTGCAAGGATGTCGAATCAGTGCGTAAGATCTCCGTTACACAAAACAAAAGGTAGATGTAGATGTACCGACTTGTCCCAATGACGACGCACCTTTCCCTTTTCACCAAGGCCTGTGGACGGATGAGGAAAATTAGATCAATGCGGAGAAGCGGTGCCGAAGAGTTGCCCAGGGGTAATGTTGCAACCTGCAACGAGCTGCATGCACAACATGCCACCATCTTCCCCAGGAGTGCAGGGACGCTGCAGAACTTTCCGGGGAAGGGTTTCGAGCCTGCAGCGGAGCAAAGAGGTCTCCTGGTCTCCGTTCCAGTTCGGAGAGCCTATATCAGAGCTTCCTGGCAATATGTCTCCGCATTGTAAGCGTTCAGGTGCAGTTGTCTGGCCGGCTCTGGCCGGCTCCTTCGTTAGACAGCTGTCAGTTGACGCGCCACTTAACACAGCTGGTAAGTGGCTCGGCAACAGATTTTCGCGGCCTTCTCAAAGACATGTTCGAGTATGCACCAGTAGCGACTGCAGTAGTGGCAAGCGACGCTGAGCTGTCAAATATCGGTCCACTTTACTCCTCCGCATGCCTGTTGCCAATGTTGGTGGCGTGCGGTTGGCTCTTCCAACTGTAAGATCAATTCGCGTGCAAAATTGTTGAGAAGTTGATATTTGTTGGGATCTCGGAGCAGCTTGAAATTCACCAGGGAAAAATCGTCGAAAACAGCGATCAGCTGGGCTGTCACTCTTCTGAAAAGAGTGTTCGTGCATACGACACGGTTTAGACCCTACTTAGAAATGGCCAACCTGCTCTCGTTCGTGGGCGGGTAATCGAGACTTCTCATGTTCGGTTTGTAATGGAGGTAATGTCCGTCATCGACTCCGGGCTCGGAAAGACACCCTCGATTGATCCAGGAGCTAAGTTGATACGACGAAACCTGAAGTCGGTTCGATGACTTTTACGATGGAGGAATGTTGATGGATATTTGGCCATGACAAGCATCGGTATGATCATTTTGTCGTCCGCCAGCCCAGCGTATCATGAATCCTGCCTGCGCTTATTTGTAGCTACATGTTGAGAGCTATAAGTCGGCTTGGAGGCGGTCGGTTATCTGGGGGTGGTTCACATGCCCAATGGTTTTCATAGAAATGTGTTTCTTGAGGTTCTGAATGATTGTCCGCCGAGGAATGGTGTGAGCCGATTCTTTGGGTCGACTTCAAGTCTTATGATCCTCCAGCAACACTGTGCATGGTGTTTCCAAGTTTCGTAGAGTGGACCAGTCTGATCAAGATAGATTGCTGATGCTGCGCTATGTCAGGGTCGGATCCACAACTATACAACCTAACAATCCTGCTTCTAGTCATATGGGATAGATCGGTCGCCTCAATGTGCTAGTAGAGCGAATTGGCCTGATGCTGAGATCGACGGTATAGTGATGCTTCCGCTGTAAAGCATGATCTGCAGTGATTTGTTCCAGCGTAATGAATATCACAGACTTCTCATGACAGATTGGGCGTCGACGAGCGGCAGACAGTCTAAGCCCAAAGAAACGTCGGTTTGCACTCTTATCGAGCGGTGGCGTCGTGATATGTAAAGCAGTTAATGTTTGCGTTGTCACCATCATGATCTGTTCATACTTCTCCGCTGGCTCTGCTCTTAGGCGCTCACCCTGGACGGTGGGTCTCTTTGCCTTGTTAAGTATGCTTCTCTTCCTACTATTTCCCAATATTTTCTGAACGGTGCGCCTCATTGACGTTGCCTCAGGCACATGTTCGGCTGCATCGACGATCGCTAAGTCGAGGTTCTTGTCGGCATCGCTCGAATCCGTTGGTCTTGATGAGCTTAATGAACTCTTGCATCTGGTCGTAACTACTCTGTCTCCAGTTAGTTGTTCATTCCTCCAATAAGACAGTCCCTTTGAGAAATTTGCTCTAACCTTTACGTTTGTCCAGCAGCTCTATACCATGCATCCATTTTGTGGTCCGCCGGTTATCAATCTCACTCATCCAGCTCTTGAGTCGAAAACTTGCATTTCAGTTCAACCCTACTTCCGACATGCTTCGCAAGGTCGCAAAGAATTCCAAGGATAAACGGACCTAGTTGCTATAAGACATTGACCTGGCTTCGTTTGCATAGCGTAAGTGGTACTAGCAACTAGTCCGTACAGTACTGGGCTCAGATGTTTGATTTCGACCATGGCTGTCTGCTTGCGATCATTCATGAGACATCGGCGTTGCTAAATGCAGTGTGTGTGTAAAATGAATTCGCCCTGTGATATCTGGAGCACGCGCTCCATGATCATCGTCAAGAACTCAGATATCACCGACTTCTTCTTCGTCCTCTTCTGCATCCTCAACGCTCTCCTTCTACGGTCTCGCATCCTAGGCCATCAGGTACGTCACCAGCGGGTATTCCCTGGCATCTTTACAGCACCCTTTCTTCCGAACTCCGAGAATGTTATGTTGCTGAAGGAGGTAACGTAGCCGGGGCAGTTGCTCGATGTGTTGCAGGTCGGGGAGATTCTGGGCTCGTCGTGCAACCCACATTCGAGCACCATGCAGTTCCATGCCGACTACGATTTTGTCGGTGGTGATGAATTCGGAAACCGAAGTGATTTTCGACGCGCAGCGTTCTATGAGGGTTGCAAAATCGTCTGTCACTGGAGGCATGTCAACCTTGCATTAAACACGAAAATCAGGGCAGCCTACGAGATATTGAGCACTACCAGTCGGTGCAGGCTTCGGAGAGTAGCATGAGGACGAAAGAGGGGATTGCGAAGATGGTTTCGTTGAACGACGGTCGAACTTGAAAGGTGACGTCAAAGTCTAGCGCGAGCATCCACCTGGGCAGGCGCGTCAGAACACGTCTTCACGTGTGACTCGTGCTACTTAGGAACACCGGTATCGAGTTGGATACATATTGGACGCCCAGCATCGTCTCTTCGTTATCCCATCGTTGTATCCCTTCAACTAGCTTGGCGGAGCTGACGTTTGCAGATGCTTTCTCGAAGACGCTATCCTTCGAGGATCCGTAAAGGCTGGTTCAGGCTGGTGCGGACAGGTGCATCTCTGCACCCAACAATCGGGATCGAGCTGTCTTTCTCGGGAGTCGAATTTCCATTCGGAGAATTGGAAGATAGGCCATCATTCGGCCGCCTAAGGAGTTGCGGAAGCCTTCCGATGGTGCAAGGAATCTGAGACTTATATCTCAACCCAATGGTGGCCATGGTCGAGGGACCCACCGCTTCCCACCTTCTTCTGCTTCAAGAAAACCACTGCGCCGGAAACAGTATGTCGATAAGCTCATTCCAGGTGGAGAATCCATATATCCAGTCCATTGGGGATATCGTCGTTTCGGCCCAAACGTACGCACCCTTCCAAAGCAGCTCCTGCCAGGTCTCGCATGTGTCAGAGCAACAATGAAAAGTTTGTGACATGCTACCGGAACGAAAATCCGGAGAAAAGTGATGCTTTTAGAAAGTCTCCTGCCAATATTTCGGACGTTGGCCTCGTATGCGTCATGTCCGATTGTTCCACAAATCAGATGCAGCCGACCTGCACGACATGCCTTAGAGAAGCCACAAAACCACAACATAGGGACTAGACGCGCATACTCATACCCGGAAGCGAGGCTACAAGAGTAGGATCCCTGGTTTTGCTGTGGACACGGTTCATTGAGTACTTTCGTCCACCGCGAGATTCAATTCCGGATACATTGAACTGATCAACATCAGGTTCGCGAGTGCCCGTTCAGTGCCAGTAGAGGCGGCTGTAAATCAAAAGCGAGGCATGAGCAGTCGAAGTAGGTGGAAAGGGCAATCTCCGTTAGTTACCTCCCCCTTACACGTGGTCACCGGAGGAAGTCATTCAACAGCGATTCCGCTACCCTACTCTTCAATCATCGAAACTGGTGTTTGGCTTCTATACATTTTCATCACACCTATCTGACTGAGGGTATCCTTTTCTCTACCGTTGCTTCGTCTTGGGTCTACGTAGGCAATGATATCAGACATTAGAGCCACTGTTCAAGGCTTGAATAGAGTAGTGTAGAAGACCTACGCTCTTTATGACTTCACCCTTCACCTGCCTCCTTACATTGCTCGTTTCAGCATACAGAGCAAACTACACCTACTCATAGAGTCAAGTTTATGACACCACACTTCCTAGCTCTTAGCCAGTTCTTACTTAGAGACGTTTCAGCTCTTACCTGACTTTTTGTTGCCCCAACCATAGCCCTCTAAGCAATCCAATAGAATCTGGAGCGATCAATAGATAAGTTGACTATCCAAAAGTATTAACATTGTCCTATTGACGCCGTCACAAAGCTCCAACCTCAATAAGCTAACATCCAACTCTCGATTTTCATATCGCCTCCTACCGAACATGCACAAGCACTCTCTTCAACATCGAACTCATCGCTATCTACTCGAGACTCTTACCCATTCTCTCCTATCTATAATTGATGCGTACCTGTCCATGAGCCTGTCAGTCTAAACGTATGTATGCCACTTATCCTCCTTTGCCATATCTGACCTCTCACCTCTCACCTCTCACCTCTCACCTCTCATCTGTCACCTCTCATCTGTCACCTCTCATCTCTCACCTTTCTACAATCAACAAATGATATCCAATTCGTAACGTCACCCACACCCACGCCATTCTCTCGCCCCAAAAGTCTTCCTAAGTCTCCACACTATATAATGCGAATCAACACACTGTCCATGGAAGTAAAGATATGAAATGAGTATAGACCAAGCATTCCAACCAGCAATGCATAAACAAAATTCTAGTCCAGTTCAGTGTGCATTACTCAGCTATCGAAGAAGAAAGACCTCGTCTAGACCAAAAAGAGGAATGCACAGCCAGGCTCACTGACATCTGTAGCTATGACTGTGCGTCATGAACAACTTCGGAAACCGCTTGATAGTCTGGTGGTGGTCCAGCCTCTGTGATGACAACCATTGTATGCACATGGGTATATCATAAAAGTGAGGGGTTATTGAGACAGCGGAGAGGTTTACGAAACAAACTGCGAGGACTTGGTTTAGCATGCAAGTTACATCGGTCGATATCGATTTCCGAGTATTGAGCTGATCAAATTAAGTAAGAGAGGTTCAAGGCAACTCATATATGGAAAGACGTAAAACGGTGTAGAATTCCGGAGAGGAGGGCACTGACTAGGTTTAGTCTGCACCGTACGTCCCATCACACCAAGAGCAAACGCTGAAATTCCAGGTCGGGAAAGCCGAGATCTCAGTTCGTTCAAAACGCCATATATGCAGTGGTATCAAGATATGCAATGTCCCAACCCGACATAATCCATCCCATCTCAAGCTCATAAAGCAAATTTCGTCATTGGTGACACTTCCCCACTATCATGCCGCACTCACCACACTCCTCCTCGTCCCCTCAAAATCCTCCGGCCGAAACTCCACCAACTCCTCCCCACCCACCAAGCTCTGCGGCCGAATCTCCTCCTTCTGCTGAATAGCCCTCCTCTTATCCAACGTCCAATGCGTATACGTCCTAGGCAAATAGCGACCCGGGTGGAACATCGCAAAGACCAGCAACGTCGCGAAAATCGGCAGTGCATCGAACACCCAAAAGCACCACTCATGGCTCTGCAAGTACCGCAGGCCCGTCTCTTTATCGTGCGGGATCTCTATGGTGCGGTAGATGGCTCGGAGCGTGATGAGTCCCGCGGCGATGTTGATCATCCAGCTCAATTTGCGCCACATCTTCCAGTCGCCCAGATCGTCTTCTCGCCATTTGCGGCTGATGATGAAGTACCGGGCTGCGATGATGGCGAAGGATCCGTAGCAGCTTAGTTGCAGTATCAGGCCGAGGACGAGAATGACACGTCCGGATAGGACCTTCTTTTCCGACTCTTCGATGCTCCTGTCATAGCTGTTGTCATGGTCGTATGAGCGAGAAATGAGCCCTCCCCCGATGAGCTGGATGACAAAGGAGAGCAGGTCGAAGGTGACGAAAGTGGGCGTGATCCAGCGCGGAAAGCACCATAGCGTCTTGAAGCGTAGTTCCTCCGAGGGACACGAGAACCAGACCACTCGGCTGAAGGCTGTGTAGCAGGCTGCTGCGAGGAAAGAAGGCGCCAAAAGTATCATTAAGAATGATATCAGAAAGGGAAGGTCCTTGTGCTCATCTGTGGCCGAGACTATGCGGCAGATGAACCCGATAGCCTCCATTAGGACCCCAATAACGGCAGCCCAGAAGAACCATGATCGATGGCGGAAGTACTGGTACACCAGAAAGCCTGATATGAGCGGGAATAGAGCAGCTCCAACGGCAGCGATTGGGATGCTCGGGTCGTAGATGTAGGGATTGATAACGGCGGCAGCTAAGGTGAATGTAAGAAAATCCAATCTAGTCAACATGGAGTTGATCTATACGTACTGTAATGCGAACCCGTCCGCCTAGATATAGCAATCATATCGAACGGTGGTAAATCGGCCGATCTACTCATGCTCGCGATTCAGGTTACAAACGATCATCTACACAATCAAAGCGATGCGTCACCGCAATCAACAATGTAGATGTCGACCATGTCAAGCACGAAGGACAGAAGGCTCAGAAGGCAGCAATCGAAGAGAGAGCAGGCTGGTGGTGCAAAACTTATCCGCTAAGAACTCATTCTTGGAAGATCTTGGCGGCGATTAACGGACAATGTGAGCCTGGCATATTACGAGGATCGTGAGAAGCATAGTCAAGGTGGACGCGCGAAAGCGATCAACGCAGCGTGGTATATATTGCTGGATGAGTAGCAAAAGTAGTACCCGGTTCAGTAGCCGCTATTCGTATCATTCAGGGAACGTTGCATGAGCCTTTGGGTAGTAGAAAAAACCAACATGAAAGAGGTGTGTGACATCACGTGCGCCATGCCACCGCTCGGCGGTCTTGGGCTGACTTGGCGAATGGCCGGTTTTCCGAGCATGTCGTCGCGTGGTCTGTGAGTGGGTATACCAACAACAAACAATTACGCAAGCTTCATTTGTCGTCTTCGTACGATGGTGGATGGAACTATGGTACACTTTGACGACGAAGCTACTACAGCCCTAATGCTGGAGAGTAAGGCGCGAGCCAGGTTTTGGGCCTCGGAAGGTTGTAATGATCCGTAATCCGGGTTCCTCGCGAAGTCAGATTACCGTTTGAAGATGAATTGCGTCGTGATAGCTGCGCCCTGTTTAGTGAAACCTTTTCATATCCTAGGCTGGATGCCATCGTTCACTAGTCTTCGTATGTTCAAAGTGTTCTCATCGCTGACTGATTCATTATTAGCCCAGACGTCTGTGTAGATGACGCAGGGTGGGTAATTGCATGCTATCCGCCAATCATGGTCTTGTCATGTTCGTTGAATCGCCATGCAGCCATAGTACCATGTCCATAGATGCGTAATTCCAAGAAGTGGAACGTCGCTTCTGCCGCCGCACCTTCCAAGGGTATCTCCGCGTTGCTGAAGGAAACATGAAGTGAACAAGTACATGCCGAAGTAAACGCTAGAAAACGAGTCGAAGTTGGGGTATTAAAGAACGTTGAAACACGAACAAGAAGTCGAAATTAGTGATGTGTGTTCTAAAAGAATTCCAAAAGGGCTTGTGCGGGTTAACGAACGGCCGCCCGTGCGTGGATGCATCGTTGGTGTTGGCGTTAACCAACGGAATGATCCCAGGGAATCGATCGCCAAGGTCCAGAACTGTGTAGAAATGCCACTGGGATACACAACATGCTCAAGTCGCAAAGCGTGCACGTTCTGTTCGGCGGCGAGTGGCACTTCGGTCTCGGTCGGCTTTCCCTGAAACTACTGCGGTCCAGTCTTCCCAATCGCTCGCCATCTCAGTCAATACGTTCCCCATCACTTGTGCACTAGCCATAAGTCCATGTTGCTCGCCTTCGAGGATGCGCACTTCGCATCGTCTCATCAGACGCCCGAGCCAGCGTACGTTGTCGACCGGAACTCGTGTGTCTTTGCTCCCGTGGTGTATCACAACAGCTCGGTTGATATCTTCATATCGGAATCCAATAGTCTGCTTGGTCTCTAAGCACACAATAAGGTCGGTCGCTGGATTAGCACCAGCTGTAGCCCGGTTCCAGATTGCGAAAGTAAGTCGTTCATCAAATTCGTGTTGCCGCTCACGTTCAGCAAGCGTGAGCGCTTCCTTCATTTTTCTTGCTTTGTCATGGTTCGGATCATGGGGATTAGCTGCGGCTAGCGATAAAGAACTTGCAGTAGGCAAGATTTGGTCCATCAACATGATCGACTCTCGTCGTGTATCCTTGATAGGCGGCCGGTGCAGATTCTGCGGTGAGGCCTGGGGCGTCACACTCTTTCGTTTCGTTTTGGGTGAGTTCTTGGGTCCAGTCCGTTGTAGACTTGCGCTTGTTGCGCTAAGAAAGGTCGAGTTCGCGACTTTTAGCAATGATGGTGGAAGTGCACGAAGGAACCGTTGAGATCGCGGGAGTTGTTGTGTTGGCGGCTGATCCTGACTGATACCGATTGGGGCCATCTGAGATGGTGGTATCCATGGGGCTAGTAGATGCACTCGCCCGCGAATGTGCTGTGGCATTCGCAACGAGGTCGCCAGTGCATAGATCGCGCCGGCCGAATGCGCAAGAAGAGAGAACTTTGTAATCTTCAAGGCCTGACAGATCACTAACACATCGTCTAAAGTATGTTAGCTGCATCTCAAACACCACACCTCGGTCACTGGCCAGCTGCTTACCTGGCCAACTCAGTGGAGTCCCATTGGGATCCACCTGGCTTCCTCCTATTCCGGGACGATCCGGCGTGATGAGCCTCAACTTCAAAGTCAGAGCCAGCTGGTCATAAAAAGCCATTACAAATCTCGTTAGGCCCATGCCGACGCAAACGAAGACTGCATAACCTTGAGGATCCCCAACTTCCGAGAAAGAGATAATTCGCCCTGTTTGAGGATGGCGAATCTTTTGCGAAAGACGAGGAGAGTTGAGGTAGTCTTCAACATCAATATCAATAGAGTCCACTGATGCCGGACGCTCCTCCAAGACTGGCTGGGGCGGAAGTTGGACAGCGGCGTTTATGGCATCCACCTTAGCATTGTGCTGTTTTTCTGCTTTTGCTGGTAGATCGGGATGCGACCAGCGTTTCTTCTTCATTGTGGGTCGGTGCTGAAGAGTGGAGAGAGCGGGAGGAGGGGAAGCCAACTGGAGTGAGCGATGTCGAGGAACAATTTCTTCGCTAGTCGAACGGAACGATCGTTCGCTACGCGCGCCACTGGTAACACTTGCGGACGGCTTGTGCGCCGTGGAGGTACCCATGATGATCGAACTGGTGGTCTGGCGGCCGACGGCGGAGCGTCCACCAACCGCGAGGGATTTTGAACGGGACGGCGGAGTGCCGCTCGAGGTTGTACCTTTGCTTGAGGCGTTGCTGCTACTGGGAGGAGAAGATGGCCGATCGAGAGCTTGCAATGCAAGTTTGTAGTTGATGGGAAGCGGGGTAATATCGTCGCCATCGTTGACCGTCAAGCTCCTGGTCCGTGTGTGGCCATGTGCCTTTTGTGTTTCGTGGACCTCTTTCAGCTCTGGTGGTTGCGGGGCGCGGGACGCTCTCCTCTCTGGCGGTGTAGGTAACATGGCAATTCCAAGGACTTTGTGCGCTTTCGCAGGGTCCTGCACTCGCCTTTCCGACAAGCTTGACACAGTTGAGGTTGGGGAGGTATCTGCAGTCACTACAGGTGAAACATGCACGACGCCTGAAGGAGCCCCTGCATCCACGCCTACAGGTAATTTTCCGGCTATTTTGTCCCTCAGCAACTTCTGCTTCTTCAACTCGCGGATTCTGTGCGCAACCTCGTTTTCCTCGGCTTCCAATTCCTTGAGAATTTTTTCCTTTGCAGTCAATTCCGGCTCTGCGTTCTCGTCTTCTTCAGGAACCGTGTTCGTTTTGTACGAGTCATGCCGACTGTTCTTGCGCCCGTGCTTCCTGCCCTTCCGCGATGGGCTGCCGGAATGCCTCAAGGATGACCCACGCTGCGGAATCAGTCCTTGCTCACTCGGACTCTCGCTGCCATTGCTGCTGAAAATGCTGACCCCGTTTCGAAGTGGACTGGTGCCTCTGTGGGGCACTCGCTGTGCTGTGCGCGATGACTCTGCCACAACTGGCTCTTCTTTGATCGTATCCTCGGACACAAACAACTGTGGGGGAGGCTTCCTCGCAGACTCCGACCCCGACGAGACTTCTGGTCCCTGTATGGTGGCTCGTTTCCTCTCCGCCTCTTTCGTCCTCAGTCGCTCCCGCGAACTCATGTACATCAGCCCTTTGTGGCCCCTGGAACTCCTCTTGCTCTCACTGGAGGTGCGGGTGCTGCTGTTAGACACCTGCCGCGGCGCTCCAGCCTCGACGCTAATGTTGCCAAAACTGCTCACCGAGCGCCCCGAGTGAGCGGAATGTATCGATGCCGAGCTGCCGCCGGCCCTGCTAATGTAGCTCTTCAGCGAGTGCTCTTTATCTTTCCTTTTAGGGGCAGTTATTGGAGACAAGCCCGACGGGGGCTTCGCGGTTCGAATCACAGGCGGTTCGCAGGCATCGTCAGGATACTGGTAATCTTCGTTCCTGATCGATTCGTAGTAGGAGCTGTGCCCATCTCCAACAGGCACGTTCAGGGAGTCAGCACCGAAGTGAGACTGCAAGTTTGGGCTCGCGGGGCTAGAGGCGCTTGCGGTCGGCAGGTTCTCGAAGTGATTGTGGGCCGAGTGTGATATGGCGGAAAGTGAGTCGATCAGGTTCGAGATGACCTCGGGCGACGCGGTTTGGGTCTTGATGTAGTTGGGCGCGCGCTTCCTGGGAGGAATCTCGGTCGTGACGGATGGCAGCGAACTCCGCCGCTGCGAGCGCAGGCGATGGCTCGAGGCGGGAACAGCGGCAGTGGGAATCGCTGGCACCGGAGGACGCTGCTGTGAGTGGACGTCCATGTTCTGCCTGTTTACCCTGCGCGACAGGGCGCTGGCGTGATCAACCTGGAAATCCGCTCTGGGCCAGTGTGAATTCGCGGCCGTTCTGGCGCGTGGCGGCGTGCTGTGCAAGTGGATGCGAAGCTGCAGACGGGAGTGAAGATCAGTGCATGGCCCTCATGCGAACTCGACGGCCAGGCTGCTGCAGGACCAGAGGTCTTGCGATTCAGCACAGGCAGCGCGCGCTCGCAACAAGGCCAGCGTCAACAGCGCGAGGACGGTGACGGTGAAAGAGGCAAGGCCGCGGGAGCTCAGGACTCGACTGCGTAAAGAAGCATCCTCTTGCGTCCACGGGGGGGAAATTCGCAGGCCCGGTAGGGGTGAGCGCGCGCGGAGAGGGTCCAGGATTCATCCACGGTTCGTCTGGCGGCGACCAATTTAGCGGCGCCGCAGGGATCGGTCGCGGGCCTTGAGTGGCTGACGGCACCTGATCGTTGTCATAAAACCCTATACAAGGCCGGTACCATGGGCGAGTGCCGGCAGACGCGTGGTTGTTCAAGGAGACAGAGGCTCTGTTGACGAATCCGTAGTCGCAATCTATAGGTATGCGTCTCGACCTCGGGACGCAAGGCTACTGCAATTCTCGTGCCACCATGATCGCTTCCCCCACAAGTCCTGCGAGCGGAGCGAGACCTTTGACCACTTTCGAGCACCAGGTCTATCCCAGTAGTAAAGCATGCATTGGGCAGCATGGCACTCATAGGGAGGAAAGATGATCGCATCATGATGAGCACAAGCTACTACGGCTACATACATGTACAGAGTCTTCTACGCCTTTGTCAATCAAATACACCCTGGGCGGAGCATTGAGCATGAACATTTCCAATGCTCCCTCATCGGTCAGACCCTTGCATTCACCACGTTAGGTACCGCTAGACCTTAACGGGAGCACGGGCTCGGAGAATTCTTCGTGTAACCGCACCCACACGTCGGAAACAATCAGCTGAGGACACGGACCTCATACAAAACATTATAAATGGACATCCAGCTTGTTTCCGATGGCTTGAAAAAGAAAGTCGGTCATGCCGTGTACAACTGCCCCTGAATATCTGGAGCCGATATAGGGCTGAAGCCACCGGAGTAGCCACCTGAGCACTCCGTATGGAGGATTTGCTTCTATTGAAGAAGCCTCAACACCCGAATACAGTGCGCAGCTAGAAGACTTTCTGGGGCTTCGTCCTCGTCCACAAGAGTGTCCGCATGATGTATACCAACGTCGGATGACAGTAATTGCTCACTTAGTTACAGCTTTTCCAGATGGCATTCTAGGACAGCGAGATGAATTCAGTGTCTCCCTCATTTCAGCAGGCAAAACCGAAGACATTCTGTCACAATGTATCAGTTTGGTGGAAGATGTAGATATGTATAACTGTTTCGCTGAACTCGGGCACGATCGCACATGAATCTTCCAATGCTGCCACCGACGCGACACCATGTCTCACTGTCCAATAAACCTGTCACCAATGTCTGCGCGGCCCCAACTGCTAGCCGATCCCTGCTTGTCACTGGATAGCCGACTCAAACCTTGAACGGCCCGTGTCCCATGCGTGAGACTGCATGTGCAGGCTGACCCGCCGTGCCGCCCCATCCTACGTCATATCACCAACACGCAGATATCAACACCAAGTATCTCTATCTGTATCTGTATCGCAACTGCTAACAACGCCCGCAACTCTTCACAGTCAGACAATTCCAACTTCATGTAAATAGCACTAAGCATGTCTCTATCCTCGCTCCTAGCCCCCATCACGCTCCCTCTCGCCTCCCTCTTCGCAATCCCCATGCTGTCATCCTGGTCCACGAGTCTTAATCTCGTCTTCTTTAGCTTGACATGGACAACCGTAGCTATGACCTACTCGCCTCTCCAACTCGAATTCTTCGGCCCCATGTTTCTTCGTGTGTTCCTATACATACTTCCGTCTGCGCTGTTCCTGCTGTTCGATTTGGCTCTGCCTTCACTGGCTGTTGAATTCAAGGCGCAAGGCGAATATGCGCTGCCCGGCAAACAGAAAGGCGGCGCAGCTAAAATAAGAAGAGTGGTTGCGTGGAGCGTAGCTAATTGCCTGCTCGCGGTCGCAGTGCAGGCTGCTGTTGAGTGGCTGACGACCGACATCCTACATCTGCGGAGTCTACTTCTGATCAAAGGGAGCGCGTGGAGTCTGAACCATCTACCGAACCCCTGGTCTCTCTTCAAGCACCTAGCCATCGGTCTCGTATCTCGTAACGTAAGTCTACACCACCTTCCCATCCCCTCCACCCCCTCCACCCCCTACAGGGCTGCCACTCCCAACCCAATCACATGACCCATCTGACTTCCCTATTCAGGCCCTACAATACTACATCCACCAGCACATCCTGCACTCCCCAACCGGCGGCATTCTCTCAGCCTGGCACGCAACCTGGCACCACAGCATCCGAACCCCCTACTCCTTCGCCGCCGCCTACGACCACCCAGCCTGCTACCTGCTGCACCGCTTCATCCCGCTCTATCTCCCCGCCATCGCTTTCCGCTTCCACATAATGACCTACCTACTCCTGCTCGCCCTCTTCTCGCTCGAAGAAGTCTTCACCTACTCGGGCTACAACGTGCTGCCGTCGACCATCATGCTGCGCGGCATGGCGCGCCGCACAGACGCGCATATGATGAGTGAGGGTGAGGGCAATTTCGGTCCACTGGGCGTCTTGGATTGGTGTCATGGGACGACGCTCGGTGCGGATGTTGTGGATGATTTGAGGAGTGAGATGGAGAAGCATGATGTACAGGAGCGGACGGGTAGGGCAATCGAGGGTGCGGGGGATACGGCGAATGGGCTTGCGGGGAGGTTTAAGGGGAGGGGGAAGAAGGGACGGGGAAAGAAATGAGGAATCTGAGAGTGTGGAAACGACGAGCCTGACAGTATGCGATTGATGATGGGAAACGACAGCTTGCGTAGTTCGATGGGAGTTTTCGTATGGGTTGTGGAGTTTCATTCGAGTTACGACTCCACCTAGATACCCTTCTGTCAGTACTTCGTTTGTGTTTGAGCGTTTGCGGCAATGTCTCCTTCGTATACAAAATTCGAGAGTGCACAAAGGTGCGAAAGAAATGTAGTCTATTCGAGGTCATGAACGCTTGCAATATAATATCACTTCAGTCAGCAGCTTCCATTGGTTCACGTTCGGACCGTTTCGAATTTGTTTGCCTGTTACAGAATCGTATAGGAAAATGCAAACCGACCCTCCATGAAGAAATGGCTGCCGTGCCGAAGTGGTGTTGATTTCGAACCCTGCTTTTACGGCTGCAGCACGCCGAAGTCATCTTTCATCCCATGCACTGAACGCCATATGCCCGCCAATCCACCGCTTAGAAGACCATTGCGTGTGGCCTATCGGACTTGCGGAGGCTGAAGGTCGCGCTGAGATAGTCGACCAAGTGAGCCTCCTTCTTGATGGCGGCGAGGATCGACTTGTCGACAGACTTCTGGTCCTCCACGCGGTCCTTGGACGTCTCCTTCTTCTACGGTGACTGTCAGCTTGGCGCACACTCCTCGGTCGAATTTCAACCCACCTCAGGCTTCTCGCCCTGCTTGAAGAAAGCCTCCTCTCCCGTCTTCTTGCTCTCCTTGTCCTTGGTGAAGTAGCTCGTCTCACCAGCTTTCTTCAGGATAGAGTCGTCCACACCCTTGACGTCCACCGACGTTGAAGTCGCGATGACATATCGGGCGTTTACCCTTCGGAGGGGCACACCATTGACTTTGAAAGGACCGGTGACGAGGAGGACACCCTGCTCAAGGTGCTTGAGGACAACGACACGCTTGCCTCGGAAGCGACCAGCGAGGAGGATGACAACGGTGCCGGGCTGCAGAGAGGATCGTACTTTGGCCGGGCGGACGGACTTGCGGGCCTGGCTGGTGTGTTAGCAGGACGTCCAAAGTTCCAATTCAGCGACGCTGCTGTTTTCAAGCTTCCTGTCCAATGGAGGAATCATCCAAAGCCCCCTCGCAGTCCCGAAGACATTGATTTATCTCCTCTGCCCTGCTCCTCGTCGGTGCGACAACGTACCTTTTTCGGCTGCGCGACGTCGTCAGCGGGATAGTACTTGCTGGCCTTCTCGCTGTGATGGGGTATCGACCGCTCGCCCTTGCCGAACTTCTTCGTCTTTGGTGCTGTGTCCGCCATTGCTCCTGTGGTTGTCGTTGTGGTCGTTGGTGATGTGCAGTTGGCTAAATTCGCGAAATGTGCGAGGCAGACAAGCGAGCCGCTTGGCGTTTGTGGTTGCACGTGACGTTGGTGTCGAGGGCTGCAACCTCCGATTCACCGACCTTACGCAGCAGGCACCTGGAAGCTCGTGTTAAGCGGCGAGCTTCGACGTTCTGCAGCACACTTTTACATACCCACCCCCACAACCATGTCTATTCGACCTCTTATAACGTTCAAGGCGGGCCAGTGTGAGCTCTTGGTGAGCCCTTAGAAACTCACCCTTCAGCTCCGCAGCTAACGTACCCAGCACGGCAGCCCGCCGACGGTGAAGCCTACCCAAACACCAGGCTACGTTTTCCTCTACGTGGGCGAGGGTGATGGTATGTGCAAATATTCAAGATTCTTCGTATAACACTAAACATGCTCCAGAAATGGTTCACTTCTGCTGGCGGCCCCGCGACAGACCCGCCGATGACCCCGAGCTCGATCTGCTCATGATTCCCGGCGACGCTACCTTCCTTCCATATATTGGCAACGACTCCGGAGCCGACTCGGAGAATCTTAAGTCGCCTACTGACGGCCGCATTTTCGTGCTCAAGTTCAGCTCCAGTTCAACGCGGTACTTATTCTGGCTCCAATCGAAATCACAACACCCGAAAGGCGACCCTAGCTGGTTCAGCGAGCGGGATCTCAAAGTTGGACAAGTTGTCGACTTGCTCCTCAACGGTGACGAGGTCGACGTTCAAGGAGAACTTGCCAGTGTATCGCGTGGCGGACCCAATAGCGGCGATGACGATGAAACGATGGAAGACGTCGAGGGAGCAGACCACAGCTCCAGCCGAAACCGTACTGGTAGTACAGGCGGTGCAGGTGCGGGCGCTACTGGAGGTGACATTCGAGAAGAAGGATCAGAATCACGAGAGGGAGGAGCTGACGGTGGTCGAGCGTAGGTACCGATCGTCTACATTTTCTCAAACGTCGTGGCGTGATCGGCATAGATGGAATCGTTCTTCAATGGTCTGGGTCATGCATTTTGAACGACTCCTTCTATTTGATGGGTCGTTCATGGAGCACAAAAAGTCACATTATGTCTATGACATTGCGCCCTGAATAGGTGCTGCTCATGTATCGGTAGATTAAATAAGCATACCATGTCATGCCGTCCAGCGCGTCACGACGTTTGATTTGAGCTCTTCTGCGTTTGTAATCTCAACAAAGCTGTGCTGACAACATGCAGGGCTACCGCGGGATCCAGCGATGCTCAACGCGCTGTTCAGAACTTCCTAAACTCACTGAAAGGGGGTGGCTTTAGCGGACAGCAAGCTTCTCAAGATCAGTTCACCACATTACTCGACCTGTTATCGCCGAACACAACTCTTCCGGTCATTGACAAGGCTCCTCCGGCACTCATTGATGCTCTTTGCGCCAATCTGCCCCCAATGATCTTATTGCTCGCCCAAGAGATCGATGACCTGGCCGAAGTGGATCCCAACTCGGAAACAGCCCAAGCCGCTATCGAAGCTCTGGATCAGGATGGTAAGAAGGACATATTGAAGCGCGTTCTACGGTCACCACAGATGAGGCAGAGTCTAGGAAGCTTGACAGTCGCGTTGCGGGATGGAGGATTACCTAACATCAGCCAAGCTCTAAAGATTGACGTGGAGAACGGCGGATACATCAAAGGTGGAGGAATGCCCCAGGGTGGCGGTGATGCGGTGAAAGCTTTCCTGGACGGCGTCAAAAAGACTGTCGAGAAGGGTGATGACGGAGACGACATGGACACAAGCTAAGCTGGCATCCAACGGGGAAGTATGGTTGTAAGCTAGAGATGAGAGGCTGTACATGAGATGACAATCGAATAAAGTTGGCAGAGCGCAGGTCACGGTCATCTTAGCATCCACATACAAGTCAGGTCGCACACTCGATCCCGTCAGAGCTGCACGCCGAAAACTGACCTTAGCTGACTTCTCAACTTGCAAGTAAATATCCATGGCATAATTATCTAAGCCTCCACCGAATTCACCTCCAAGACGTTGCCACTGCTCGACTCGTGCCTGTCACGGTGGCACCGCCCACGGTGAAGCAAACGGCCCGCGAGACCTCACCGCAAACCATGAGTACGTCATCGACATCATATTCTGATGCCCGTCTAGTGAATGCTTCACCCTGGCTTGACACTCGGTTACGAGGTTGCAGCCAACTCTCCGGCCACCACACCTCTTCTCCAACAACGGAACCACCTTCGCACACTGCTCGTTCGAGATACTTTGTGCGCCTGCCACGAGGCCTACCTCTGCTGAATATCCGTCACTAGACATTACCCGCTAGGTAAGCCTTTTATGTCCAGCGGCTTCCTGAGCCCAACACACCACCATAGAAGACCCACCATACCATACCATACTCAAGATCAAGACCAGCTCCACGCAAGACCTTAACTGACTCCATCTTCTAGTAGCTAGCACCACTGAAGATGTGCCAAGTCCTCTACCAAGTCATGGGTTGCGGCCACTCTCGCGCGATGTGCCTGAACGCATGCCCCCTAGCCCGCGGCCCTTCCTACCCAAACCCATTCCAAGACCCACACCAATCGCCGGCCTCAGCCCGCCCGGTCTCCAGGATGATCTCCAAAGGCGATGCTAGCCCACCAGCCCGGCTTGGGTCAGGCTTCCTCCGTCCTCCACACCCGTACACCCAACTACCCAGCTATGACACCGCCGTGGACTACTGCTTCACCTTCCGCCCTGTGCGCGCCTCCCAACCCTCAAGATTCCCGTGCTTGAAGTGCTATAACCGGCCCGAATTCGAGGCATTTCGCAAGCGATGGGTCAATGAGTACCGCGTCACGCATCCGAACACGAACCCAGACTTGTTGGGTGAGTTGAGCGGCGTGGCGCAGATTCCGGAACGGGTTGGGTTGACTGATAGCGAGGCCGCGGAGAGCACGCGCAAGGAGAGGAGTAGGAGCGTTCAGGATGGCGTGCAGGTCATTGAGTTTGAGAGAGTGTTGCCTGAGGGTTTCGAGAGGTGGAGTATGGAGGATAGGAA
This sequence comes from Lophiostoma macrostomum CBS 122681, assembly GCA_010405375.1. Taxonomy (NCBI): domain Eukaryota; kingdom Fungi; phylum Ascomycota; class Dothideomycetes; order Pleosporales; family Lophiostomataceae; genus Lophiostoma; species Lophiostoma macrostomum. Next base: position 15,003 of record MU004347.1, on the reverse strand, counting down.
GAAGCTGTTGAAGGCGACTCCGGAGGTTAAGGTGCTGAGGTGGGATGAGGTGGATTTGTTGGAGTGATCCATGCATGAGATCGGTGGGTCGTGGAGGGTGGTGGTCAGTAAAGAACAGAGCATTGTCAAATAGGGGCAACAGGAGGGCTTCTGGATTTGAGTATGGGGCACAGCAGACATCGAAGGGTTCTCCCTGATCTTGTGATACCCGTATGAAGGACAACATTGCTCGGCTGCTGATTACCATTACTTAGGTAGAGTGCCTGCATGTCTCAACCCTGGAACAACCTTGAAAATGCTCGCTCCTCACGTGGCACCTGCGTCCTTCAATCTGTCAGTCCCGTAGTACCGGGACAGCAATTAAATCGGTGTGCCTTGCCCCACGCAGGAATCGCACATGTGTTACACAGTGAGGCGCAAGGTAAATTTCGAGCAGTGAAGGTCATACAAACCTACGCTCGCCCGCAGCAGTGGAAGGAGCCACTCCAGTCCCACGCGACTCGTGGTCTTCTTATAGCCGTGAAGCGCACCTTACTCACCGTGATTCCTCACTCGCTGATATCACCAACCTGTCGTCGCAATCGCGGTGACACACGGCCGTTTGCTTGCGTCATTGCGCGCAACAAACGCCCAACGACATCAATTTAGATTACCCTCGCCCACGGTGACCCGCTGCTCATCTTCCGCACTGCACAAGCGCCCCCGCTCGTTAGGTCGGTCGAACGCTGCTCGAATTGGAGTACCTGCCATAGCTTCGCAAGACACTGCTAGGAGGCTTCGTTGTCCTCGGCGTTGCCTTTCCTGAAACTTCTACTGAGTAGGGAAGCGCAGCCATGAACCCCATCTACCTTCTCCTTACAGCTGTTCTGCAGCTAAGGGTCGTAGCAGGTGGTCCGCAGCTATGCTACTACGACAAGAACCAACTTGCGCCTGACTACATCATTCCTTGCTACACTGGCTCCGCGAGCGACCAACCCACGTATTGCTGCAAGGAGGGCAGCAAGTGTATGGAGCAGAGCACTTGTTATGATCCACCAACCGGAGTCTCTTATCAATATGGATGTACCGATCCAAACTACAAGTATGATGACGGGACTTCTTCAATGTTCAGGCGTTAATCTTACACAGTGATGCGAGCTGTCCTAAGAAATGCAATCTAGACACATGTGAGCGCTCGCTTTTATGAACACTCTAGGGATGCTTACTGAATGCGGATAGCGAAAAGCAATTGGGTCGGACTTGTCCTGTGCGACAAGACGTGGGTAGGTCAAGACTTCCCCACAGCTGGCATTGTCGTTGCTGACCAAAAGACAGTTTTGCCACCACCCAGACCATTGTAGTGCGCAGTGTCCCAGTGTCCCATGGGATCCAGCAATCAAGAAGCCACCGGAGGTCAATTGCTCCACATGGGACAAAAGTGACAAGTACAGAGCGCTCAACGTCGGGACCGGGAACCCACTCCGAGACATCTTGGTCCTGCCTGGAAACGATGCGGACCTGACTTCTTATCTGTCTGCTCATCCCACACAGAAGTCCAGCCAACTTCCAACCTCGACGAGCCCGAGCACGGCCATCGGTTCCGCTGGACAGACTTCTCGGTCCGAGTCTACGTCTGCCTCGGCATCAACGCCTGCACCTCCATCTTCCTCTGCATCGAACGCAGGGACGGCTACTCCAGATCCAGAGGACGGGAACAGTACAGCTCTCGCTGCTGGACTCGGGGCTGGAATACCAGCCGCACTCGCTTTGATCGGCGGACTCATATACTTACTCTTCAGAAGGCGACGTCGTTCACAAGCCAATCTAAACAACGAAGAGAAGTTCAACGATCAAGATGGGGCTGCCCATGATACCTTCCTCAAGTCGAAACACCACGGCAATGATAACGTTGCGCATGAATTGGACTCGCCTACAGCGCCCACTGAGCTCGAGGGATCGACTGTGGATGACCGCTCGCCAATACACTCAACGTTGTCCTCGCCGAATAGGTCTAGCTTCCCGGCACAATCGCAGTTTACTGCACCTCGACCGTTCAATGGGCCGCTCGATGCTCATGGGAACGAAATTCACGAACTTCCAGGATGAGCGTTGGTGTAGAACTCCAGGCTACTCGGAGAACCATGATGATACCACCCCCTAGGAGCTCTGAGAGAGTCTCCGGAAAGAATTGACGGCGATGATACCTTCCAACGTGTCAGCGAGGATAATAAATGAGCTTGGTGTGTAAATAGTAGGCTGCATCCATGGATTGGGCTCTGACAGGAGGCTTTAAAGAATGAATATACTCTTCTCAGTCGCCAATTCAGGTCTGCTGAAAATGTGAACAGTCGCTGTCCCCTCGGCTTTTGCTGTGCAACGACAAGTTGCCTATGGGATAACAGGTATTAGAGCAGGTCTAAGAGAAGGATGAAATGCCTGTGAAAGCTGCAGTTGTAAATTGTAGGCTCTCGTCAGAGGATAGGAACTTTTTGGCATCCAGTGCTAACAAAGCTGAACAGGACCCCTGGAGCTGCAAAGCTTCCCCGCATAACATCATACGATGGTAAGCTAAAAGTAACCAGGCATCCTTGAGTACTAGATGAACTAGTCGCCGCATCTCCGGCTTGAATTCCACAGGGCGGATCCTTCCTCATGATGCAGTCCAGCGCTATGTGTCGCTGAATTCGTGTGACGCCTTTGCCCCGACGCGGCTCCCAGAAATCTACCCCGCGAACTGAGGTGCCCAGTTAGGGGGCCTTCGGCACAGAGGGATCTCCGCATACGGGAGCCGCATGCGCTAGCTGTGGGTATCTGGCGGAGGATTCTTGCTCTCATTGGCTAGCTAGCAATCGATTGTGGGAGTTTGGCCCCTGCGACGGAGCTTCGACCAGGCTTTCGAGGGTCGCAGATTCGATCTAAGGCGTCAAGTGCAGCCAGCAGTTTGAGAGAACGGCGTTCGACCGAAGGAGAGAAGGAGAAGAGCGATGTCAGTCCTGATATCCGGTAGTGTCAATGCAACACTGGGTACGGCGACGAGTGCCGTCGAAAGCGGCAGCCGGTTTGCACAAGGAGAACTTCACAGCTCTGAAGCGGGAAGGATCAGCACGCAACATCATGTCCAGATGTGCTTGCAAGCAATTCCTAATGGTCACGTATGAGCAACGCATTATCATTGCGCGCTCTCGAGACAACATCGAGATAAGTCGTCGAGATCGGCCGTGGCCGAACCTTGGAATGCTCAGAGCGATCAGGTGAGATGGTGCTAAGCTTAGATTTTGACGTCAAGCCACCCCGCCTCTTCCAGAACATCGTCTCTTGCCTTTCAGACCACCGCGAACCTAGTGAACCACATGCAGCTGTCCAACAGAACCTAGAGTCAGGCCACATTAGTTCACTCCACTGGAAGCTTACGCTAGCAGTTCTGCCACCTATCCGACATGTGCGGTCTTCTGGGTCAAACATCATCCGATGCTCCTTCCACCAGGCCTCCTCCATGTTACCCCTCCAATGACCCACTCAATGGGTACTCTTAGCCCTACGGGACCAATGGCACGCCCATGATGCGTCTCGCGGGCTCTCCGGAGCGCCGAGCAGGAGACGTGGATGACCCAGTTCGGCCGTGGGTGAGAGGAGCAAGCATGCTCAGCCCTCTAGCATCGCATCGCGTCTCCCTCCTGGTACACGGCCTCCCTGTAAGTGGGGTTGTGTCGATGATGAGGCCATTGATCAGTATATAAATCTCTCTCGTCGCCCGTGTGACATCTTCCCACTCACAAGCTCAACCAAGTTACATACACCTCCAATTGTACCTCCTTCTACTCTACTAAAACCCCAGTTGCAATCTCTACACACCCCACAACATCATGTCTTCTGAGATTCCCAAGGAGCAATGGGCGCAGGTCATCGAGAAGACCGGCGGCCCCGTCGAGTACAAGAAGATTCCGGTCCAGAAGCCTGGCCCAGATGAGGTTCTTGTCAACATCAAGTACTCTGGTGTCTGCCACACTGATCTTCATGCCCTGAATGGCGACTGGCCCCTGGTGAGCTCCTATATCTTCCCTTTGACCATATTTGAGTCTTCTGACATTTGTCTAGCCTACCAAGCTACCGCTTGTCGGTGGTCACGAAGGTGCTGGTGTCGTCGTTGCGAGGGGTGATCTAGTCCAGGACGTCGAGGTAAGTCTAAAGCTTCAGATGTACATACTCAAAACGCCCTAAACAAAAACTCATGAACGACCAGATTGGCGACCATGCCGGTGTCAAGTGGTTGAATGGATCCTGCCTTGCCTGCGATTTCTGCATGCAAGCCGACGAACCACTATGCCCGAAGCCCCAGCTCTCTGGCTATACGGTCGATGGCTCCTTCCAGCAATATGCCATTGCCAAAGCTGCCCACGTTGCCCGCATCCCCAAGGACGTTCCTCTCGACGCCATCGCCCCAGTTCTCTGCGCAGGTATCACGGTATACAAGGGCTTGAAAGAGTCGGGAGCGAAGCCCGGCCAGACTGTAGCCATTGTTGGTGCTGGTGGTGGCTTGGGATCTCTGGCCCTACAGTATGCAAAAGCAATGGGGCTACGAACAATTGCCATTGACACCGGGGACGAGAAGAAGAAGATGTGCACGGAACAATTGGGCGCCGAGTCCTTTGTCGATTTTGGAAAGTCGAGCAACGTGGTCAAGGACGTGCAGGCCGCAACCAAGGACGGTCTGGGCCCTCACGCCGTGCTCCTCGTTGCCGTCAACGAGAAGCCCTTCCAGCAAGCTGCCGAATACGTCCGACCCCGCGGAAGTGTCGTCTGCATCGGTCTGCCTGCCGGCGCTTACCTGAAGGCGCCTGTTTTCGAGTCCGTCATCAAGATGATTACGATCAAGGGCTCCTATGTCGGCAACCGCAAGGACACTGCTGAGGCTCTCGACTTCTACCAGCGTGGATTGATCAAGGCACCGTTCAAGGTTGTCGGCCTATCTGAGCTCCAGTCGGTATACGACAAGATGATCCGTGGCGAGATTGCAGGACGATATGTCCTTGACACTTCCAGATAAGTTGGAGAGACGGATGGTGTATCATAGAATGTTTTCTTCGGAGCGGTGGGAGCGGGAAAGCGGAGTATGAACAGATGGGTTGGTTGATGATACCGGGACGGTGGTCCATAGCTGGGGCGGTTCCTCTCTGTACATATTATGGATTAATGAGATACGTCTGGATTGTATGTTCAATATCAAGCTCCAACAGCCATGCGAGGATGTACATGATTCTGTTGTCTACCTTCTTATACAAGTAAGAAGGCGACCTGAAAGGGCGTAAGAGCAGCGCATATGTATAGTGCTCGTCACAAGCCTTCCCTATGAGTGTATACCAGTATCTACAAATGTGAAAACGCTACCGAAGCGCATTCGATAAAGCCAAAGCTGAAGATGGGTGTGCCGCAACGCCACCAGAAGCCCTGATAGAAGCAATACCGTTCATGATCTCGTAAAAGCTCCACGCAATAGTACACATTGCTTCTCATGCCCACTCCCTCAGCCCTCGAATCTGTCCGCTCAACACTTCTTCTTCTCCCACCCCTTCAAACCATGCCTCAACCACAACCCCATAATAAAATCTTTCGACTCATACTCCATCCATGAATATCGCCATCTTGATACCATGGGACCTCTGATGATCCAAAGCCACCCCAAGAACCCAAATTCGGCAAACCACAATAATAAAGCTCAACACCCGCTGAGCGGCAGAACTCACACCCACCCAACCCGCTAATCCCTCCGAAACGGCCTCATCAACATCTCAAAACTCGGTATCGGGACACCATTCAAATACATCCAAGCCGGCGCCTCCTCGCCCGAGCCTGCCCCCGCTCCTACTCCCGACCCAGCTCCAGCACCTCCTCCTGATGCGACCGTAGCCGCCGGCCCAGCCCCATCCTTCGTATTCGTCCCGCGCAAGCCCGCCTTCAGCTCTGAGATGCCGGGTAGCGATCTATGCGTTATGCCGGCTTGCTCGAGACGCGGGGAGATGAAGGGGTGCGTGCCGGTGCAGATGCGGTATAGCTCGTAGTTGCTGTAGAGGAGGGAGATGGTTGGCAGGATGTGCCAGCGTGGGTAGGTGTGGAAGATGCGGGTTTGTGACATTGTGGGCGAGGGTCGCGGGGCAGTTCGAGGAGCGCGGATGGATGATGTAGGTTGTGATCCAAAGTTGAGGATTGGATCGGTCAAGGGTAGGAATCGGCGTGAAGGTGGTTGGATTGGTGAGCTGGAATGCCGAGGCGCATGGGAGTCGTGTGAGCGTTGTTCGTGGTAGCGTCGTTGATCTTGTAGGGTGGATTGGAGGCTCTATCGCATTACGAGAAGTAGAAGCTAGCTATGAGCCAGAAGACTCAATATTTGTCCAAGAAGAAATCCTCTGTGGAAGCAGAGGGATGCGGATATCGCGACCTGTAAATTGCGGAGGTTAGGCCCGGAACGGCAATCGTGAGGACTCGCGCTATACTACAGTGAGCGAAGCCTAGGGGTGCTACGAAGCTCAATGCCTCTACCAAAATTTCGAACCGTGAACGCATAAATTCTTTGATATGTGACTTTATCTTATATTTATATAACCCTCTATTACTTTCATATGTAAGATGTCTTTGCATTGAGTTTAGAGTAGATCGTTATCAGCTGAGACGCACCACCGTCCGAGACGGTCAAAACCTCGTACCAATCGCGCAAGAATACTAGAAACTTACATACTCTGCTCTAAACGGATGGCCATATCACGAAATTGTTACCATACAGGCTATATAGTCCATATTAAAAAGATGCTTTACACCTTCGTCGAGTGTTGTTATATACTGTATGGGTATCATTGTAGGGTATAACAAAGCGCGATAATGCCTCTTGGGTGCGGGCTGTATGTGCGTGTCGACGATGAGATCCGGCTCCTTCGTAGTGACGGCGCTGAGTTTCCAAGCACCACCAAGCAAAATGATGTGGTCCACGGCGCGAGTACCATCGTGAAAATATGTTTTGCACCTTCGCCTAGCTCCGTGATACACTATATGAGGTCTATCATAGGGTTTAACAAAGCTCGTTGAAGCCTCTTGGACACGGGCTGGATGTGCGTGTCGACTATCTCTCAGTGAGAACCGGCTCCTTCGTAGTGACGGCGTTGGGTGTCCGGGGTTGGTGAGGGTGTTGAGCTTGGTAGCACCACCAGGCGAAGCGAGGTATCCGCGGCGCGGGTACGAAGGGATCTTAGTGAGGACGTGTCTTGCACCTTCGTCTAGCTCTGTTATACACTATATAAGGTTCATCGTAGGGTTTAACAAAGCTCGATTAAGCCTCCTGGGTGCGGGCTATCTGGTGGTTACTGCCTATTTTGTACTAGCGCAGCCTAGCCTTGGCACTGTATAACTTTCTATCCGGACGCGCATAGCTCTCGACAACGTCTCGACAACGCCACTCACCACCATGGACGACCTCGCCAGCCTCGAGATCCTCTCGCTGGTCTCGAAAGTGACCTCGGAGATCCAAAACCACCTCGGCGTATCCGATAAAACGCTCGCCGAATTCGTCATCGATCAACATGGCAAGGCAACATCGCTCGCGCAATTTAAGACCCAGCTAGTGGAGATGGGCGCCGAGTTTCCTCAAAGCTTGATCGAGAGTATCGATCGGTTGTGCCTGACGCTCCATCCCCGATATAGGAAGAAAGGCGCAAAGAACGGCACAGAGGCGAGTGCTGGTGCTGAGGAGCAGACCGACCGCAAGACGAGGGTGTTCAAGGGCTTGGCGATTCCGGATAAGGAAGTGGAGTTTGAAGAGGAGGCGACTGGGAAGTTGGATGCGCTGGACGACACGTTTGCCATGCTAGAAGGACTGGCTGGGCAAGGGCAATCAAAGTCACGCAAGAGGAGCATAAGTCCCTATGATGTTAGAGGGAGGAGCGGGAGTAAGCGGCACAGATACAGCTCGGAATCGCGGTCGAGGAGTCCGAGGCGTTCGCGTACCGATACGCTCTTGTTCGAGGATGAGTTTGGCAGGACGAGGACGGTGAAAAGAGGGGAGAGGGACGAGAAGAGAAGCAGGAGGAAATACCGAGATGATGAGCACGATTTGGAGGACCCGAGAAGGAGAAGGAGGCACAAAGATTACGACGACGAGTTCCGCCGGCCACCTACGCCAGAGCTTGACGACGAACCCGTACTATTCAAGGTCTATACCGGCAAGGTCACGGGCATCAAGGAGTTTGGCATATTTGTCAATCTCCTTGGCGTGAAGGGCAAGGTGGATGGCCTGGTACATGTCTCGCAAATGCAAGCAGGCGCTCGAGTCAACGATCCTTCTGATCTGGTGTCACGCTGGCAAGAGGTCAAAGTGAAGGTCATCAAGAATGAAGGAAACCGGATATCACTGTCCATGAAAGAGGTGGATCAAGTGTCCGGTCGAGATTTAGCTCCGCAGCAGCGAATCGCTTCTGGCGCGAATTCGCAGGGCCTAGGAGGGGCTAATGGTGCTGTCCCTGTCATAGAGGAAGGCATGAATGGCCGGCATAACGGAATGCGGAAGCGCATGACTTCACCTGAAAGATGGGAGATCAAGCAGCTCATTGCATCCGGTGTCATACCTAGATCAGAATATCCCGACATCGACGAAGATCACAACGCCGCGATTAGAGGCGAAGGAGGATTCGAAGAAGAGGAGGATGTTGATATCGAGGTCCGCGAGGAAGAGCCACCGTTCCTGGCAGGCCAGACCAAACAGTCTCTCGAGCTGTCGCCAATCCGAGTCGTTAAAGCACCCGATGGTTCCATGAATCGTGCTGCCATGTCCGGAGATACCCTGGCCAGAGAACGACGCGAACTTCGTCAAGCAGAAGCACAGGAAAAAGCAGCCAAGGAGGCGGCACAAGTCGATCTCAGCAGTCAGTGGAATGATCCCATGGCTCAGACGCGCCAGTTCGCCTCCGATCTTCGCAATACCAGGACTGACCAAGCTGCTGAGATGCCGGAATGGAAGAAAATATCCACTGGCCGGGAAGCCTCTTTTGGCAAACGTACGACCCTGAGCATGAAAGAACAACGAGAGGGTCTACCGGTTTTCAAGTTCAGGAAACAACTGCTGGAGGCTGTGCAGTCCTATCAGATTTTGATCGTTGTCGGTGACACGGGATCTGGAAAGACGACGCAGATGACTCAATACTTGGCGGAGGCCGGTTATGCCAACGAGCTAGTAATCGGCTGTACCCAGCCGCGTCGAGTCGCTGCCATGTCCGTGGCTCAGCGTGTTGCTGAAGAAGTTGGATGCCGATTAGGATCAGAAGTCGGATATACCATTCGATTCGAGGATAAGACAGGACCCGACACCAAGATCAAGTACATGACCGACGGTATCCTGCAGCGAGAGATCCTGCTTGACCCCTTGCTCAACAAGTACAGCTGCATTATGCTTGACGAGGCTCATGAGCGTACGATAGCAACGGATGTGCTGTTTGGGCTGCTCAAGAAGACCCTCCAACGGAGACCTGACATGAAACTTATCGTCACTAGCGCTACTCTCGACGCGGACAAGTTCTCGGAGTACTTCAACAAATGTCCCATAATGACCATACCTGGTACGTTAATTTGCTACACCAAGTCTATGTCGAGTGGCACCCTGTTTCTAAGACAGGAAGAGGTATCTTAGAAGGGCCTGTCAAGACATAGACACCCTCCATGTATAAGACATTGGCTGATTTTGTATTAGGTAAAATGTTTCCAGTAGAGGTCCTGTACTCTCGGGAGCCTGAGTCTGATTATCTCGATGCGGCGCTTACGACGGTCATGCAAATCCACCTGACAGAACCCGCAGGAGATGTCTTGCTCTTCCTCACTGGAAAAGAGGAGATTGACTCCTCGTGTGAGGTCCTTTCCGAACGAATGAAGGCTCTTGGACCGAATGTTCCCGACATGGTCATTCTGCCCATCTATGGTGCCCTTCCATCGGAGGTCGCTACTCGCATATTCGAACCATCAGCACCCGGCAGTCGCAAAGTTGTGATAGCCACTAATATTGCAGAGACCTCATTAACGATCGATGGTATATTTTATGTTGTTGATCCAGGATTCGTCAAGCAGAGCAGCTACGACGGAAAGCTGGGTATGGACAGACTCCAAGTCACTCCTATATCGCAGGCAGCAGCTCGACAAAGGTCCGGCCGCGCTGGTCGCACTGGTCCAGGTAAGGAATAATCCACACCCACATTCAGCCCGCATCCAAAAGGCTTTCTTGGGCTTTACTATACCTAAAAACAAGGTCTATGTAACGCATAACGAGCTTGAGTGAAGGTGCTTGGGGCCTCACTAAAACCCAGCTCCTTCGTAAACTACCATGAACATGCGCTAACTCATACTAGGCAAATGCTTCCGCCTCTACACAGAGCAAGCCTACCAAAACGAGATGTTGCCTACTTCCGTCCCAGAGATCCAACGGAAAAACTTAAGCACCACGATACTCATGCTCAAAGCAATGGGCATCAACGACCTGCTGCACTTCGACTTTATGGACCCCCCACCCACCAACACTATGCTTACAGCTCTTGAGGAGCTCTACGCTCTCGGTTGCCTCGACGACGAAGGTCTCCTTACCCGCCTAGGCCGCCAAATGGCCGACTTCCCCGTCGATCCGCCTCTCTCGAAAACACTGATCAGGTCAGCTGAGCTGGCGTGTTCGGACGAGATACTCACAATCGTCAGCATGATCTCTGCAACAACTCAGCAGATGTACGTCAATCTCCACTATAGGGTGCCTCTTAGCACATATATGTGAAATGAGACCTGGGTAGCATTTCATAAAGCTTGCTAAGAGCACCCATCCTTCTATCCCCCTTCAAGAACCGTTACTGACCTAAATAAATTAGTTTTCACAGGCCGCGCGAGAAAATGCAGCAGGCTGATGGACGAAAGGCTAGATTTAACGACCCAAGCGGCGATCACATCACACTGCTCAATGTGTACAATGGTTGGAAAAACTCAAATTTCTCAACGCCGTGGTGCTTCGAAAACTACATCCAACCCAAGAGTATGCTGCGCGTCAAAGACGTGCGCTCGCAGCTACAGGACATCATGACGCGCCACAGACAGTCTATCATCTCGTGCGGCCGCAATACGCAGAAAGTGCGGCAAGCGTTATGCTCAGGCCTTTTCCGCAACAGCGCCCGCAAGGATCCATCAGAGGGTTACAAAACGCTGGTCGAGGGCACGCCAGTGTACTTGCATCCAAGTTCGGCATTATTTGGGAAAGGTGCAGAACACGTTATTTATCACAGTCTGGTTGAGACGACGAAAGAGTATATGCACGTCTGCAGCGTGATTGAACCGAAGTGGCTGGTCGAGGCGGCGCCGACGTTCTTTCAGGTGGCAGGGCTCAAGGGCGAGATGAGTAAGAGGAAGAAGGCCGAAAGAATCCAGCCGCTGCACAACAAGTTCGCGGGTGAGGACGACTGGAGGTTGAGTGCGCAGAAGAGGCAGGGGAGGGGTGGAGGTGGAACGTGGGGATAGTGAGGTTGGGGTTCGTTGTGTAAAGTAGTGTGGGCTTGTATTACTTTTGGGTTGGGAAATGGGCAGATTGGGATATCTGCTTACTTGGAGATATGGACGTTAAACGCCACTGCTGGGTGAAACAAGTATCGATCGGATTGCGCATACCATACAAACATGATCTAAAATGAACATTGCGTAACTGCATTGGCGTACGCCTCCAGCTCTTGTCCCACACGCAGTACATTTCCACTTCCTGTCCTCTTCCGAGTACAGTCATGAATTCCCACATATCGTCTACTCATGCTTCTGCTACCTACCTACCGACTCTCCCATTCCTTTCATACAAATCTTCCTACAAATCTTCCTTACAGGAATAGAGCTGTAAGCCAATATAGCATGTTCAGTATTATCTTGCATGTTTCTTTCACGAACACAGCCCTAATTGTATTCAGTACTTTCGTGCAAAACGAATATTAACTGCTAAAGTAAGACCGAGAACAGAAGCGTATCATAGATACGTATTCATTTTATAGTAAGTACTTGGATGTGTATAATATCTAGGTAAGGAGTAAGGTGATATATGAGATGTGCAACGCAAGCACGATTGTGGAATCATGCTTAAGAAATTATACACTCTATATGAAGAGCGCGTGTTCATTAGGGTATATATATATATATATATATACTTACAATAGAACTAGACCGAAGTATGTTTTCAGGTACATTGAAGCGACCCAACGGTGTCTAATACTGGGAAGAAATTGTGGTGCAATAGAGTGGGTTTACCTACCTGCATTTTATATGATGGTCGCGGAACGAGGCGATAGAAAGGAAGAAATGTACCACTCTAAATAACAACCTTGAACGATATATCACGATACTAATATAAGTCTTTCTACTTTGACATCTTTGGGACTAGCTTCTTACAAGTAATCAGAAGGTCTACTTATGCTTCATTTTATGTAAAAACATGGTTGTACGAATGGGTGTCCTCTATCCTCTATCGTGATCATCGTATACGCTGGACTCGCGGGAAACAATCAATAGAGATTCTGTTGCTTTCAAACGCTCGATAGTGTGGGTGCTCGCCTAGGAGGAAACGTAGATGCCCAAAGATGTGGATCCTCCTGGAATTTTGAAGCAACGACAAGCAAACCGAATGGTCTTCCGTTCCAGTCCAGATAGGAAAGTGGGAGAGTCACAGCCGGATACCCTGAGGCTCTGTTAACCCGAGCTTATGGAGTCTAGATGAGACTTGGAAGACTTACTAGCCAGTGCGAGGACATCCGGTAGCAAACTGTCTGCCGGTCCCATGATTACGTCGACGGAATGCTCTCGAAGGACACGATCGATAGCGTTGTGTGCGCCAGCTTCGGTTGCTTTGGTGTCTAGCCTCGTGTATCCTTCTTCTGTGAGAGTGTTTGAGTCTTTGTTGCTTTCGATGAGCTTGTCTTGATGCGGGAACTCTGGGGAATCATCACACTCATGTTAGCAAGAGTCCATGTGTGCCATTGAGTATTGAGAGCTGAGAATTGAGCCTTACGCGGCGGAAGCTCAACGTCTCGATGCTCTTCATTGAACTTGATCAAGTCCGACAACGTTCTCACTTTGGGGGTGCTCAGACCTTCTGTGTAATCGGCGAACAGGCCAGCGAAATCGTTTTCTATTAATATTTTTTAGAAAGACAGTCTGTACATCCACCATTAGACGTACTGATGGTCTTCATTACATCGCCAACGTTCTCCTCCAGGGTTTCGTCGTCGATCAAGTCGACGGGACCGACAACACACTTAGCAAGGGTCGCAATCTTCTGATAAGCAGAAAGTGTCTCGCGGATCTGACAGATGTTAGATCTTCGTAGAAGAGATAAGCTGGAATGCTACATACAATCTGATCTAACGCGCCTGGTTGGGGCTTCTGGACCGATTCGGGCAAATGCCAATGCTGTGGGTCCAGGGTAGCAATTGCAATATCTTTCCACTGTCTTCTCGGCAACTTTCCATATCATCCACTAGGCACTTTAGGATGCGAGGTATCTACAATCACGTCGAGAAACGCGATGAGATCTTCTGGGGTCTTAGCCATGGGGCCAACACTGTCCCGATTCTTGGAGAATGGAAAACACCGGTGTTCTGATACGATGCCTGGGGTTGTTCGGATGGTGTATAGCGCAGCCCGGATGGCTGGATTCGTGAGAGAACCGTTGAAGTCCGCGCCGATTGAGAGAGGAGCGAATCCTGCACTCACTGCTACAGCGGATCCACTAGAGGAACCAGAGGGGTTCGAGAAAGTCGTTAGCGGTTGAAATGCATACGAGGTGTTCATGTGTTCTTACTGAATGTCCATAGATACCATCATCGATGACCTCTCCGCTCACGTATGTGGACTGCATTTGGCCGCCGCGTGCTGACCATCCTCCACTTATATTCGAAGCTCTAGAGGTCGTTAATCAGAACGTTGATCATTAAGGATTTTGAAACCAATGGTCTTACTTCCAATTCCCAAATTGCTACGAAACATTAGCAGTGATTCAGTAACTGGCATCGATACATACCGTCAAGTTAGCTTTTCCGACCAGAATCAGACCAGCTTTCACTGCTTTAGCTATCACATTTGCCGTCTCTCGCGGATGAGAATCTACAAATGCCCACCCGCCGTTCGTAGATTGAACCTCGAATTCGTCCGTTGTATCCATAGCATCCTACAGCACCATTGAGTATACATCCATCATCGCCAAATCTTAGGATTGTATACCTTCACAATGAAAGGGATTTCATGAAGGGCACTGCGAACCACTCCATTTCTCCTCTCTTCATCAAGCTGTTTCGCGATGCTCTCGGTATAGGAGAGTGGTGAGATGGAGATAACAGCGTTGAGATGTGCATTGTGCTCGAGCATCTGCGCATGACATTGTCGTACGAGCTCGAGACTGGTCAGCTTCCCATTGTTGAGGAGCAGTGTCAGCTCCGCTGCAGTGAGCCTGGGTAGGTCGAGATTCATGATAATCGGACTTCTAGAATAGTCGTGCAACAACGAGATAGCTGGCAGAACAATTCGCTCGAGGTGAGAGGTAGCACGTTGCCATGGTTGGTGAGAGAGTGTAGTGTTTTGCTCGTAAGAGCTTCAATTGTTAAGTTATTGTTCTTTAGAGATCTATAGTTCTATATTACTTAGAGCTTATAATAGCTTAACTTTAGTTATATCTAACCTAATCTATAAATAAAAAGTACTTTTTAAGTATATAATTTTTTTTTTATACTACTACTATTTATTAAATAATATAGCTTTTTTTTTAGAATACTTTTAGTAACTTAAAAGTCTATAAGCTTATAAAGCCTATTTATAAAAACGCTATAAAGTAATTTAACTAAGCTAAAAAAAATTATTTATATAAATAAATATACTTTAATATTTATAAGTATATATATTAGACTTTTACTACTAATATACTTTATAAGTAAGTATTTAACCTAAGTAAGTATCTAAAAGTACTAAGACCCTACTAGAATCTAAACTATATATAAT